>OX465242.1:31084370-31296291 GCA_949987775.1 Aproaerema taeniolella | reverse complement strand
CTTTTGAAAAATTGCCTTAACCATCAGGTAGTTAATTTTTGTTGGCCGGATCGATCCTTTAATGACATCGTTTGTTCCCTGACTCCGAGTGAGTATGACGAAAATACCACTGTGGTTATTATGATGGGAAATCATTCTAATATAAGTAGAATAGACCTTAACGCGAACATAGGGTTACTCCTGTATATACAGGATAGAACAAAATGTAAATTTATTTTGAATTCCTTCCCTTACTGTAGTAAGTAATCTGTCAGACAAGCACAATCAGTGCATAAACAGAATGAATATTCATTTTATCACACATTGTCATAGTGACAGTATTTTCTTTTTTGACGTTAATAAATTTACTAACAAATTTAATTTTACAGATGGTACTTCGTACCTACCTTTTAGTCATAGGAGACATTATACATAATAACCTGACAAATATTAGTAAAATCATAAATGTGAATATTTTAAACTAACTGCACCGACAATAGGAAGCCCCTTGCCGGACAATCTCAGTTGTGTTGGCGAAGGTCTTTCTAGCCAAGTCATGACGAAGGATGTTCTATCAGTGAACAATAAAAATTGTATTCTCAACTTGGTACATTAAAATTTGCAAGGAATGGAGCACAAAGAATTATTGGTAGAACTATTCATCAACTGTAATAAGATTGACATTTTATGCATTACCGAGCACTGGCTACGTAGTCATCAGTTAATGTTTGGTTTCAATAATCACTAAGTTGCTAGTGCATTCAGCAGAAAAAAGCCATACGCGGAGGTTCAGCTATATTTGCTCGTAACAATTTAAAGTTTAAAGAACGTAATGACATAGTAAGCTCGTCTGTTGAGCGCATTACTGAAATAGCCTGTATAGAGCTTGAGCAGCTTATTGTATTGTGTGTGTACAGACCGTCCAAGTCCTCATATGAATCTTTTGAAAAAAACACGGAGGAAGCATTCTTCAAAATCAGTAATAATAATAAAAACATTGTTGTTTGTGGAGACTTTAATGTTGACTTATTAGTAGAGACTTCTCAAACTAGTAGAATCAGTTCTTTTTTTAAGTGCTATAATTTGGTTAATCTTTTTCTGGAGCCTACACGAATTACCGCTACTCCCAAAACGTGTCTGGATAATATAGTCGTACAGAGGCGTGCATAGACATCTTAGGCAGGGTAGGCAGTGAACATTTAGTGATGAAAATGTCTAGTTTTAATTGACCGCTCAAACTCGTTTCTATGCGACTTTTTCCAAACGTGAAAAATTTCTATGTATCTTCGAGATGTTTTTCAGAAAGCTCATGCTTTTTAATCGCTGTATTCAGGTTATTGAATCAAAATAACCTGTCTTCTTCCAAAAATTTTTATAACAGTTTGAAAACAAAACGCACGGAAAACAAAATAAGCGGTTAGTATTGCACACAACCCGTGAGTCAATTATGAATGTCGTATATTTTAGTATTAAAATGTCTTAGTGGTACCTTTTTTTGCGTCAAATCCAATCTGGACCTTTTGCGATTATGTTTACTTTTTCTTGAAAAGGTAAACTTGAAAAATTACGCAGTTTCGGCAAACAAACATCATCACCACACTTTTCACAACTTATTACACTCATTTTGTTCTAAACAAATGGCTAGCAAAACAATAATTTACAAAAGTTTTCGTACGTAGTTACAAAAGAAAAACAATCCAATAAGAAAAAATGCCGTAAAATTAAAAATCTATAACAGCCCTTCCAAACTTACCGAATATTGACACTTCTCAATTTGGTAGCATCGCTTTATAGGCAGAGCTTTTTTCGCCATACAATCAGTTCGTTTAATTTTTGGCGGGGGAGGCGATAAAGCCAATCAGAAGCCAGCATTTTTCAACAAAAAAGGCATTTCAAACGAGTGCTTATAAGCTTCGCCATCTAGCGGCGGCGGCGAGCGGCACGGCTCTCTCTTCTTACTAGTTCTAATGTTGTACTAGTAACTAGTTTAGATAGCGCTTTTTTCAAAAAGTTTAAATTCGGTAAAAATATAATGTATAACGTGATTTAGTAAAACGTTTATTCGTTTCACAATTATTATTTTTTCCTTGAATACCCTAGGGTAGGCACTGCTTTTCTGCTTGTATGGAATGCACGCCACTGTGTCGTATATACTAATTTTAATCCTTTCGAAAAATCCGTTATCCTCAAGCTATCCAGAGATCACTCTGGACAATTCGTTTCTTTTAGTGCGCTTCGTGGAAAGGCTGTAGAGAGAGGTATCAAATATGTGCCGATTAGTGACACAAGGCTTGAGAACTTCAGAAATAATATGATCATCAAACTACCGGGTCTAAGATTTGATAATAGTGATCCTAATGTACTTTTCAACTCTGTACTTAGATTGTTTAAGCAAGAATTTGACACTGTGTTTAAGGCCAAGACGCTAAAGGTTAATGACTCCTTGAAGTTTAGTGATTGGGCGACAGTGGGAATTCATAAAAGCAGAGAAAGGCTATATTATCTCTATGGTGAGAAAGCATATAACCATTCTAAAACTTTTGTTGAGTATGTTAGAGCTTATTCTAAAACTTTTAAGCGTGTATGTAAAGCAGCAAAAGCTATGTTTGTTAGAAATAAAATTAAAAATAGTAATAATATCATTAAGACTTCCTGGAAAATTATTAATAGTGAGACGGGAAGGGTTAAGTCTTGCAATTAGATTTTAAGCTCATTATAAATGACAAAATTTTAACTACCAATGTTGCTATTGCTGCAGAGTTTGAAAGATTTTTTACTGACATTCCCGTCTCTACTATTCAGTCACTAGATTCATCTTCTGCTCTCGCTTAATCATTGCTTAAACAGAATGTAGACGAAAGTAAGGTTCCTTTCAGTTTTTCACATGTGAGAATTGTCGAGATTCTTAAAACTTTTAAGATGCGAACCTTGATGGTCTTTCAGTAAAGGTGATAAATTCCATAACAGTTTGTTTTGCTCCACACCTAGCGTTTATTTTTAATAATTGTGTTGATGATTAGCAAGATATTTGAAAAAATTATCCTTAATCAAATTAACCACTAATTTCTACGCTAACAACCTTATGAATATAAATCAATTTGGATTCACACGGGGTCGATCTACAACCGATGCTGGTGTTGAGCTCATTCGTCATATTTTTGCGGCCTGGGAGGACTCGCAGGATGCTCTTGGAGTCTTCTGTGATTTGTCCAAGGCTTTCGATTGTGTTCATTATGAAACTCTGATCAGAAAATTACATCATTATGGCATAAGAGGATTCGCAATTAGGCTTCTGGAATCTTACCTGAGTAATAGGATCCAGAAGGTTGAGGTTAACGGCACTAGGTCTCCTGGGTCCACAGTCTGTATGGGCGTCCCACAGGGTTCAATTCTAGGACCATTCCTGTTTCTCGTTTATATTAATGACTTACCTTTTCTTGTTAAAGACGCCCATGAGATCGTATTATTTGCAGATGACACATCACTCATATTTAAAGTGAAGAAGTACGACTCTGATTATGACACGATGTGAATACTGCGATCTCAAAGGTAGTTGAATGGTTTACTGTAAATAACCTTCTTTTGAACGAGAAAAAAACCAAATGTGTTAAATTTACCTTTCCCAATGTTAAACAGGTTAATACCAATGTACAGGTTAGGAATGAAAAACTGGACATTGTGGAATCTACTGTATTCTTAGGAATAACTCTTGGTGCAAAGCTTCAATGGGGTCCTCATATTGATAAGTTAGCGAGCAGACTCAGTTCAGCAGCCTATGCAGTTAAAAAAATCCGTCAATTATCGGACGTTGAAACCGCGAGAACCGTATATTTCAGTTACTTCCACAGCCTAATGTCATATGGCATTTTACTGTGGGGTAATGCTGCGGATATCAATAAGATCTTTATTCTGCAGAAAAGGGCTGTTCGCGCGATTTATCAAATGAGACCTAGAATGTCTCTTAGACAAATATTCAAAGAAATAGATATTCTGACTTTTGCATCCCAATATATATGTGACAATCTTTTATATGTGAAGAAAAATGAACATTTGTTTAAGAAAAATAGCGATAGGCACAATATAAATACTAGGACCAAGCATAAACTGGATGTACTAGACAGTCGTCTCCACAAGGTCACGAACTCTTTTATGGGTCAATGTATACGTTTCTATAATGCGATTCCCATGTGTATTCAAACTTTACCTTTGGATAAATTTAAGACAGTAATTAAACAAAAACTTTGCAAAAAGGGCTATTACAAAATTTCTGATTACCTAACTGACAAGCAGCCATGAGAATGAACTGCTCAGCTCTAGAGTTGTTTCAGAATTAGTTAAAATTAGAAAATAAGAAAATTTGTAATGCGATTAAAAAGAGCACTCTCAGAGTTTCTTGCCTGTTTCTTCTCTGGGGAAGACTGCACCTTTCCGAATAGGCGTAGAGTCAGTAGGGTCAATAGAACGAATGCGTATGTATGTATTTAAATCCTTTAATGTTTGTTTGTATGTATTTCATGTAATCTTGATTTGTTTTAAGTGGCATCCTGAATGTCCTATAAAATAAAGATTTTTTTATATTCTATTCTATTCTACAATACTTAGTTTAAACTATCAATCAGATATGTTTAAAACTAGTGATATTCAAATAAAAGATAATTCATCATTCGCTTTTGATAGCTATTTTTCAAATAAAATAATGGAACCCGCCATACTAATGGCGGAATCTTGTTATTGGCTTTTTGTCACCCTAATGTTTTTAACTGAATGTATTTCTATAAGCTGTAAGATTTCCAAATAAAATTAAAATAAAATAACATTAGAGTTAAGAAAACTTATCAAGAACTATTTTTTAAATGGCGTGGCTTTCAGAATTATAGAACGGAAAAACGTATAGAACGGAAAATTCCCACGGGAACGAAGTCCCGAGCGAAAAGCTAGTTTATTATAAAATCGAGATATAAACTCGAGATTAAAGAGCAATTATTTCACCCCACGGAAAGATATGAGGTGGTGATATTTATAACCAGTCGCAAGATGGCAAGAAAGATACGGGGTAGTACAATTCTCAAACCGATCGCCAAATGGCATGAAAGATATGGGGTAGTGGGTGATATTATCAACCGATCACCAGACGGCAGGAAAGATGTGTGGTGGTAATATACTCTACCGGTCACTAAACGGTAGAGCCCCAAGACACAAAGGAGCCCCAAAAACAACTTAAAAGTCTCAGGAAACAACTTCGTTTTTCCTTCGTTTACATTGATGACCATTATCATCCACATATATGATCGTAATTTTTTTTTTGTGACCTAAACTACTAAAGCGATTTCGATAAAAAATTTATGGGACCAATCTGGAAGTAGATGCTTCAGAACTTAAAAAAATTTTGAAATCGGTCAACAGATGACGGAGTTTTAAGGTAACAAACGTAAAAAAAAAAATCACCTGAATTGAGAACCTCCTCCTTTTTTTTGAAGTCGGTTAAAAATAAGGTTTGCTTGTCTGTGTAGTTCTTTATTGCTTATAATTAACTCTATATTTAAATTGCCCTCAAAGAAATAAAATAACTAGGCATATGTACTAATATCCAAATTTTTTACTATTTTCAGAGTGTTGAGGCTACCCAACCTAGCCGACTCATGTAATAAAAATGTAATAAAAGCACATGAAGTCCAAAAACTGCACAGCAAGATTTTTGGAGTATTAAAAGGCCATTGGCGTTGTTTTACAAATAAAGTCAAATCACTCCATTCTTATTGTGGGCTGACTGGGAAAATAGAAATCACAAACACGACATGTAAAATGCTCATAATACTTATTTGTTAACTCTCGAGGTAAATGGTTCTGTGAGCACTTATGCTAGTACCTACTGAATGCTTATGAAGATTGACTGTGTATATTTTTGAGTAGTTTAGATAGCAAACTTTATTGTTTACTTGCGATGGAAACCTTTTTTTTATGAGATGGTAAGTAGGTACTTATTGCAAGTAATTGTTTTGTTATAAAAAAAAAAAACGGGTTGCGCTCCGGGAGTGCCGGCAGAAGTGAAAACTTTAACATCAAAGTTGTGCATTAATATGGAAATTAAACAAAATACACAAAAAGAGTCCGTTATTTTCTCAGGATTCGATCCTTCGACGCCTCGCCTACGATCTGATAACTTCACCACTCGGCCAAAAATACAAAAAAACTTTCTGCCGGGCAATATGATCGCAACGACATATTATCTCACGCGTTATCACGTGGTCACGTGACGCTTTCTCGTAATCTCATTGGTCGAAACAGTCACGAGACCACGAAATAACGCGTGAGATAGGTAATATGTCGTTGCGATCATCATAGCCCGGCTGGAGTTCACTTCGTGGTTTCAAACCCTCGACGCTTACAATCTGGCAACTTTTCCACTCGACCAAACTGACTACTTTCAATTCAGTAAAATAGTCTATCGGTATTTGCGCGCTATGTGCGAGTAATCGTTGACATCTGTCACAGAGATAATTTTACCATAGGGCTGCCACCTGTCCGGGTTTCCACCCATAATTCAAAGTGCACAACGCTGCTAAAGAGTTTTCACTTCAAAAAAGGTGGCAACCCTATCCTACGCATTTTCGATCAGGGTCACATCTGACGCGAGTTTAAATTTATTTTCCCATGCTATAATAAAGAAGTTTTCACTTCAAACATTCTTGAACAAAACTGAGGATATTATAGCACACAGTTTATTTCGTTTAGTTTTATGTGTAGTTTCCGAAGACGGAAACGAATTGAAGTTGAATCGAATGTCGTTGTGAAGAAGGATTTCCGTAGCATTCGACTCGACTTTGGAAAGCTTTCGAGTCGAATCGAACCGGAAACTAGTCAAACGCTCCTGAATACCCCGGCTGGTCTATGATGTCATTGTCGTTTGTAACGTCTGATACACGCCGTTGTCGACTGATTCATACTTAGGCTCAACGAAATACCAAAAAGTAGGTCGGCCATAAGTCAATTGATTGATTCAATATTTATACAGGGCTTTAGGTAAATCTCGGGTTGTTAATCAGTCCATGAAACTGAACAACTTTCCCAAGGAACATAGGTCAAAATACGAAAAAAAAAACTTGATCTTCCATACAAAATGCGCTATACGAGTTCATGAACTGATTAACCACCCGAGAGGTTGAAAGAGATTTACCTAAAGCCCTGTATAAAGAGTGCGCGAAACATACCTACAAATAAAAAGATAATTTCACAAAAAAATTAAAACTAGGATTTGCAGAAGTTGTGCCATCTAGAGAGCTTTGCGCTTTGAGGAACCTCGTCGAACCACCTTAACTGTTACCTATTCATGGGCAGATTTAAAATTGGTTTTCTGGAGTTAATGACGTCTATGAAGAAATTATTTCCTCCAACACGTGCAGCGGTCCATCAGCATGACTGTTAAAGGGCCGTGACTCATGGTAAGGTTTAAGGTTAGTGCCTTCGTGGTATCCATGTCTTAGCTTATTTTATTGAGCTATTTAGCATCCTAAGATTGATTTCAAGAAAAAAAGCAACTGTAACTTTAAAAAAAACTAATGTCCTTTTTTAAATATACTTAATTAATGTAAAATAAAATACAATATTTATAATATTCACATTGCAGTAGTTCCTACGTAACTTTTGCTGTTTCATTCTGCTCGAGTACGATGCTGATAGCCCGCGTAAGTCACCGCGATCCTATGTCAAAATGTCAACATTGACAACGCCAGAGGGCGAGCAAGACTGAGCGGGGCCCTCACGCAATCAAAGTGAAGTTTCAGCGTCAGCCGAGTGGCGCGCCGCTCCAGTTTGTCGCCATCGTGCTTGAGCTGCATGATTGATAAATTGATAATCTTCAAAACTACCTACCTACATGGTATTGGTAAAAGCGCCATCTATGTTTAGCTGTGTGTCCTAAGCATACCAACAACGTGAATACTCCGAACACTTTACGTTCACATATCTCTGCGAGTTTACACGAGTTCTTACAGTGGCCGTCAGATGGCGACATTCACATAGCTTTATTTTGTTTAATTCAAAAGAGAAATGCAAGTCAAAGTCTAGACTTCTACATCACTATAAGCCCCACCTTGAAAAAAAATGTTTACCTAAAGGACTGGGCAGGATAGATCATGAGACTAAGATGCTGAACTATGGGTCCTTGCTGTCGAGGACCACAGTTGAAGTAAGAGGTCGCCCTAGGAAAAGATGACGCGACGAAATTGAATAATTGGCTAATCAATACTATAACTGCTGTCAATTCCAGAAGTAACATAATAACCTTCATTGCCCGTTTAAGGCCGGCAGGCACCTAAGGCAGTCATTTTTGCAATTCTTTGTTAGAATGAAATCGGGTGAAATGAAATACTGTTAAACCGTGTCAAACATCTGAAAACTTATTATCCTATCTTAGAAGTATTTATTTAAAAATAGATTTCTCAAAACACTTAAGTATTATTTAGCCAAGGAGACGAATATCGCATCAACTTCATGACAGTAGTCTGTTGTAGCATAGAATTTTGTCGAAAATTTCATACAATACCTCCACGCCTTTAAGTGTTCTTAATTGGGTAGGCTAAAGAGCTGATAGAGTCTCTCAATGAACAACTATTTTGAAGGATACAATATGTGTTAACATTTACTTTTGCAGAAAACTAAAGTTCAATTTAAAGATCAGAAAGGCTTTATTTCATAGAATATGTTAACAATTACTGCATTAAATGTTTTTACAACTCTGGGAAAAACAGAATCCTTGCTATTTCTGTACTATCATCATTTATAGCTCTGAGCGAAAACTTAAAAAAAAATAACAATGAAAAGTTAGATAACTGACATAAAGACATGTCATTAGACACAGAAACCAAGTGTGTACCTCTGAGCGAGCACTGAAGATCAGAGAGCTAGATTCGACATGAGAATTTTATGATGCAATATCTTTGTTCCGTTTTTTCTCAGACGCCATTGTGTTGGTTTTCGGACTAATTTGAATCTCTAGCGCATACGCAGGTGTGGCTGAAGTGATTTCTAAGGGACAAGAGGTTACCTATGGGTATATTTGCACTAGCAACGAATATGTTATTAAAAGAAACATGTATTGGGGTAATTAAATTAACTAAAGCAATTCAAAACGTTTATGACTCCCAGAAACAACAACTTTCCTGTAAACCTGTAAATGTTTCCGTATTTTCGTTGATCTCACAATTAACATCTATCTTCTATATCTATACTCTATACATATTATAAAGAGGAAAGATTTGTTTGTTTGTTTGCATCGAATAGGCTCCGAAACTACTGGACCGATTTGAAAATTTCTTTCACCATTAGAATCCTACATTATCCGGGATGGATATAGGGTATATTATTTTCCCGAATTCCCACGGGAACGAAGTCCCGCGCGGGAAGCTAGTATGTGTATAAAATGAACCCCTATTTCTTCTGGTCGCGCTATAACTTGATAACGGCTTGACCGATTTGGATGATTCTTTTTTGTTGTTAAAAAATTAAATTAAAAAAAATAAAAAAGTTGAGCGGAACATTAGAAAATTTAAGACAGGACAACGTCTGGCGGGTCAGCTAGTAGGCGATAGATGTCTAATGGAAGTACATAATGTACTAACTTGACACTTGATCTGTTAAATTCGGGGTTCCAAAAAAACGATAGAAGATTCAGCTCGGACACCCAGGTATTTAACTTCAACGCATTTTTGTTTTCCTTTATTTTCTTCTTAGTGTACATCACTTCTAAGCTGTTGTGTTTTTTTCAGGCCATTGAGTGATTTTTATAAGTTATCACTAAGTAACTACGCCAGAATAAAACGAAAATACACATGTCAGCAATGTTAAGCTATACATGCTTTTACATCGCCTTTATTTCGTTTGTTACAGTAGGTTTTTGAAGCTCAACCATGTAACCTAATGTGCTGTTGTTTGTACCTTTTGTTTATGAGTAGTTTTTTGTCTATGAGTATGTATGTATAATTGTTTGATTTGATCAACAACCGATGTTTATTGAAATCATGCGTGAAAGTGACACAAATTAACATATTAATTTGTTGTTATCATAATTTTATTTGGCATGTCGACTTTAATGATTTTAATCTTTTTGTAGCTGTTAATATGCAACACGAAATAATTAAAAATCTTTGAATCCCACTGTCTAATTTGGCGCAAAATTACTAAATGTAGATAGTTAGCGCCTGATGGTGTGTTTGTAACACATCTTTCTACCTAAGACAGACTCCAGTGTCAGACAAAGGTACCATATTGTTCTATAACTTATAAGTATTTTTAACCTTTGCTATTTTCGAGGAAAATAAACATTACATTTTCATTATTTTATGGTTTCTATAAAAATTTGTCATTTTTGCAATTGGCACCGTTTTTATATGTATACTGGTTATATTGTGAATGGCACTGGACCAAAGTGGCACAAAATTGGTTTGCACACTAAAGCTTTCCTGGATATGCCGTTCTATTTTTAAATTAGATAGGACTTTTCCTGTTTTAATAAGATACGAAAAATTCTTCAAGTCTTCACATTACTAAAAAAAACAACGGCCCAAAATGACAAAAAATGAAATATAAGCTTTCTAAGAACGATAAGTATTCACATGTAAAAAATATCGACTGTAGAATTTAGAAGGAGGTCCTATTGCTAGCTCCGCTAATCTATTATTCTTTTTTTTAACAAATGAAGCAGGAACACTCGTCTAGAAAACGTCAACGTCTCTTGACTCAAAATATTGTCTTTCAGTTGAATTTTATGACGTATTCTTACTGAATAGAGAAATTAAACTATAGTTACAAATATTAAGCCACTCGCATCTAGAAGCCTCGTTTATTACAATGTGCTTTACCGTAGCCACTGGGCGGAATAAACTGCCGATTATGACGCCTCTAATGTGCCCGAGATGGGCTAATGCGCGGCTTGCGTTTGCGCATAAATCGCATAATCTCATTGTTTTCGTTATTTGGGTCGCTGGAGCAGCATCTGACATGAAATTACTTAAGACATACTAATAGCCTAGACTTAGTAGCTTTAAGGTCTAGTTACGAACTGTAAAGAATTCTAAGAGAATTCAATTAGCATCAAGATGACGCGTTTGCTTAAAAATTGAGGGAGCTTTCATTTTTAGATGAAATGTCAACTTCTTTGACACTGAAAATACTAGTATTTTGTAAATTAATAAAATAAAGTACGTTTATTTCATGGGATCAGATTATTATCTACGAGAGAAATAGGACCTACACTAGTATTTTTTCACTATGTAGATACTACTATTTTGCGATACTCTACATATATTAAGAAATACGTATTAAACTGTCGTCAAAGTATTACGTAGGAATAATAATCAATAGAAACTTTGTTAAAAATAGATTTACTAACGAGCTCATGTAGTTGTTTTCGTAACGTGTTGAAAGATATACGTTACGGTATTTTTTATGTCTAAATCTGCTTCAATTATGTATAATCAAATTGTAATCGAAACATTTCCCATATTTTTGCGTAGAATGTTGTTAGGTTGAGAAATTGTGAAGACTTTGAGCAACCTCTGATGACTCGGTGGAATTAGATGTGCGGATGTATCGCGGGCACGAAAACGACTGTCAATGTAAAGCTCATTCCACAACATATAAAGAAGGAAAAAAAATGCCAATAATGCAATTTTCATGTTTTTGTTACGGCTAAAGATAGGTGTGAACTAAACTTATAATAATTATAATTATTGCATTTGTTACGGCTAAAGAAAGTCTAATTATTAGCCGGTTAAACTTAGGTTATGATTATGAGGGTTCAGTTTAGCCGGATAATCTTAAATTTTTAGCCGGCTAACGCTCAGTTGCAGAAACGTTCGCTAAAGTTAAAACTCCTTTAAACTGAACGCCGTCGTTTTACGTCGACAAGACGGAACGTGACAGTATGATATTTAAAGTGGCATTAACTTCTCTGCAACTGGGCGTAAACAGGAATAGTTTTCAAGTAGAAATTTACAAAAAATACGAGCTCAAAATTTAAAAAAAAAACTTATCCTGGGAATATTGTCAATAAAATCATTTTCAGCGATTTTACGATAGGACATTTACTTTCAAACGAAAACTTAATTATCATCAAAAAATATAACTACATCCGGGTATCTATTTCGCGCGTTATGTTTATTTATAAAAGTACGTAACTTGTGATGTAACAAACTCTTGCAAAGTATTGACTTAAATATGCTGTTAGTATAAACCTAAAAGTTGCTGAACATGGTCACCAAATTAGCATCCAATTCAGTTTCTTCACGTTCTCCGGCCATCGCACACACACTTATAAAACCTTGGTAACTATTCAAAACTCTGGCAGTGAGGTAACAACATTTAGCCAGCGATTTCGTCACGCTAAAGGGCTTGGCGCGTAGTTGGTGTACATGTGGTATGAGTGATCTTTTCAAAAAGTTGTTCCAATCTTTACGCAAAACCTGGATAATTTAGAAAATAATTGCCGAAATACTATAGTAGCTGCGAAATATTTGACGAACTTGAACTAAAAAAGTTACAGTCAGTTTATTGGATCACTCAATCGGCTCGTCTGAAGTGTATCTCAGATTATACTGTACTATATTATTTCATTTTGAGTTCCAAAATTTGTAAAGAATTTGCCAAAATATCTAACAACAAAAGCTTTATTCTTTTATACGTTTCGTCAAATCTATAACCATTTGTTTAGATCACTCAATCCGCATACGCGCGGTATGAGGAATCTTCAAAATCATTACCTTTGACCAAATAAATACCTAATATTCTTGTTGCATACAACACTAGGGTGAATTTGACAAACAATAATCAAGACAAAAACTTATGGGTTAATGAGCAAAGATAAATATCATAAAATCTTGAATATGCCGTGTGAGTGATCCTTATTCTGTCCTCTCTTTACCTAATCAAACCTCGTAGATAGATGGAGGCTACAAAATTGCCAAAAACTTTTTTCTAAAATTTGGACTATCTTTTATTTTTGTAAGTATTATACTTTAGGAGATTTTTTTTTCATTTCTAAAGGAAGATGTTGTGTAGGGTAGACAAGATTTGCAATCTCCATTAATTCCCTAACAAAATATATTTCTTTATAAAAAATAAAAATGAAAAACTCTATATTCATTGAACTTGCACTGAATATCTAAGCTGGTCAAATTTCTGACTTGTATATCAATAAACACCTCAATACCTGTTTCATTTAATTTAGTAACAAAATGGACAATAGAAGATTTGCATATAATACATTTTCAAATTAATGACTGCTTATAATAATCTATAAATAATTATTCAATCAATATCTTTTTTTCCTCGTACATCATGCTAATCTTAACTCTTAGGTATTTGTTCAGTAATTCTGTTCAGTTTTTAAAAAGCTCTAAGAATGTAATATAAATATTCCATCAACACCCACATAATACATTGAATAATCGCAATTATCTCATTATTTTAATTCACCTAAACAATAAAAGACTTCCTAATAAAATTCCATTTGACAAAAATAGTAATAATTTTATAATATCTAGGAATTTGTACGGTAATTTGTTGGATTTTTTTTAATGCGCATGGAGCAAATATATACTTATATTTTACGTAAGCATTTGGAATAAAGACTAAAGGCATTGAAAATTTTCTAAGTTCCTAACTTTTGGGTTTGAAATCTTTCCTTGTAAGTCTAGGAGTAACCGCACTACGAGTATTGTAACATTTTTAATGTTTATCTTGTGGAAAATGAATGTAGCTTTTTTGAATTTTTTGTAGGTTACCTTTCGCAAATACAGATTTTTGTAATACATAAGTAATTTTAAAATTTTTCTTTGTTACAAAATCCCACTACAATATAAAAGTTTGTGCAAATATGTTCGGATGTTTTTTACTCAATCACGCAAAAACTATTAAATGGATTATGATGAAAATTTCCAGTAATATAGCCTATAAATTAGAATAAAACATAGCCTACATTATTTTCCCCGATTCCCACTGGAACAAAAATAAAGATGATATATTGTTTCAACCATTGATAAACTATATTACTCGTACCTCGATGGTTTTACCTGCACATTACCCTCTCTTCGTGGCAGATGGGGAGTTTTGGATTTCTTTTTACGTTTTATACTTCCTGTAATCCTCTTCGATTATTTATACATATCTCTACATAAACACACTATCACTTTCACAACACAATACACAACACCGATCACACTCGCACTCGGCACACCTCGCAGGTGGTAGCTGAAAATCAGTGCTTTGTGGCATTCAGCGGCAAAATTGTCACTGAGCTACGGCCTGTTTCTGCAGCACATTTCTCTCTGTTTTCTTTATTTATGTAAGCCTAGTTATCTAAAGTTTTTATCATAATTTCATGTTTGTTCTTTTTAAAAATATTTTAATTTATAATTTTAATTCTAAAATTAATCAATTTAATGTAATAATGCAAGCTTTGTGTGTGCAGAAATAAACGATTCATTCACTCGTTCATTCATTCTTTCTAATGCATTAGACACCAAAAAACGTGAGGAGTCAGTGTGAACAAAACCTAATCGTAACACAAAGATTATCATTATCTTCGCCGACATTGTCTGGGACTCGAACCTCGACCTCCGTTGTATAACACCTTGCATCATTCGCAATTCCTCTAAGAAAGGGTTCAAATTATTACAGTGTGTGTTCATAACTTATAATTTAAGACTTTATCATTTTATTACGTTATATTGATTATTATCTAAGTACAAACTACAATTTATGAACAGTGTGCTCCCTCAATAGGGTAGATGACTGAAATTGAATACCATTTATTAAGATAAATACTTATAAACATAAAATAACAGAATTCGAAGTAAAATTTGAAATTCTGTATAATCTGCCGTAGCGTATGAATGTGGTCTATGGTACTAAAACCTTTTCGGAAATCGGCTTGTTCGGGAGGTCGGAAGGTTGGAAGCGAAAAGATTTGTGATGACTCTCAAAAACAGTTTATAGACACCAGTTTATAGGCTCAGAAGCGTGATAGGTCTGTAATTCTTCAGTAAAGACTTATCACCTTTCTTGAAGAACAGAGCCACCACGCCCCCAATGCCACGCTTTCGGCGTTTTACCCGCGAGTATGACGGAGCTTAACTATGGAGATGTAGTCTATGGCTCTCGACTGTTTAAGAGGACGGAGAGACTGATTCAAAGGGTGCAGAATGCCTGTTGTCGATTTTCTTACAGTATACTCGCTCGCACACATATTACACCGTACCTAAATAGTACCTTAACACTTAATATGGCGGCGCGGTAACAACTGTATTTGTCTGGTATGGTATTTGATATTGTCGAAACCCAGAAGCCGAATTATCTTTATGGTAAATTAAAATTTTCTGCCTTTCATGACCGTTATGTCATCAGACCTAGACGCTATTTATTGAATTTACATCCACACAGGACAAAGCTTATACTGAGCTATGATCTTTTTATAGCACTCTGACACACACACACAACACTCCATAATAACTCTGTAACCTTTATGTTTATAACGTGTATTTTGTACCTGTGGTTGTTTTGTATGTTGTGTTTACGTTTTAAAATAATGAATAAATTCTTTATCTGTCTATATATCTATTTCTGTTGCCGCTATAATAAAAATACTAAAAAACAGAGTAAAATAAATATTTGAGGAAGTTTCCTTACAAAAAACGTGATTTTTTTGCTCGTTTTATAGATCATAGTCACCAGGCTGTATCTCATCAACCGTGATAGTTAGAAAGTTGTAATTTTCACAGATGATATATTTTTGTTGCCGCTATAATAACAAATACTAAAAAATAGAATAAAAAAACGTTTAAGGGGGCTCGCATACAACAAACGTGTTTTTTTTTTGCCGTTTTTATTGATAACTAGATGGCTTACTGTAGCATTTCGACATTGGCCATTTCGACATCTTGTTATCAGAGGTAGTAAGTATTTTCGCCTTTTTCCCAGTACTGCTACCCCCTGTTTCGTTTTAATTTACTAATGTATAAGACGGTACCCACTAAGTTAATATAAACTCGATACTATATTTCTTGTTTACAAACACAATTTTGAGTTTGGGGTTATAATTTAATTGTCATTTTTGAGTAGATAGTTCCTAAACGCACTTTCTTTTATTTTGTTTATTACTTTTTAATGTAATTCTTCGTAGATGTTAAATTTGCTGGTGGGCCTCTTTACGGAAAACTTATGATTGCTGTTTTTCTCGTATTTAATTTTATTTAATTTTACTTAATTCACTGCAATGTAAACTATTTTATCATTTCCGCACTTGTTCGTTTTTCTGGTATCTTCGTGTAGTTTCTGAACGCACGTAAGTAATGCTTACTTTTTTTTTTTAAGACGGTGGTCACACGCTCAATCAATCTTTCATCTCATCAGTCGTCAATGCAATTGACGAACGAGTTGTGTGAAGGTTTGATCTACTCACATAATTATCATTATATTGTAGTCTTGCTGGCTTGATATAACTAATGTTTTGAAATGAAAAACCCACCAGGTAATCTTCGATAAGTTAATTTGCCCTATTTCTGTTGTAAACTGATTTAATTTGTAGCTAATGTTTTTGTTGACTGTCTAGTCTAGTTGGAATCCCTATTCTTTTAATTTAAGTTAGTTTTCCTTTTTTCTTTATATAGCTGCTGGCGAGTATGGTAGGACAGAGACATTTAAGCGTGCAGCGAGCAAGTTTAGTTAGTTAGTTTTAGATAATTTATTTAGTTATTAGGTTATTACTTATTATATTGCGTATAGGTATATATTATTTTATTTATTTATTTATTACAATGTCAGACGTATTGCTTTATAGTTCAGACTCTGAGTATTTTTCTTTATCGTCATCGCCGGGAAGCCCTTTCAGAGATGCTCTTGATGTCCCAGATATGCCGTCCCTGGGTGTTAATCTGCATTCTGCTTTATCTCCTTTCCATAAAAATTTTAACGTAGTGCATATTAACGCCCAGAGTATTCCTAGCCACTATGCTGATCTTCTTTCCACTTTTCACACCAAACACCTGCATGCAATTATTGTCTCCGAATCCTGGTTAAAGCCTACTTTGCCTTCTACCCTATACCCGATCCCTGGTTTCAGACTCATCAGAAATGATAGATCGTATGCGAAGGCTTCGGGTAAGATGGTTGCTGGTGGAGGCGTGGCGATTTACTTGAGAAGTGACATTCCTAGCCGAACCATAAGCCAGTCGTCGGGTGCAAACAATTCTCCTGAACACCTTTTCCTAGAGGTTTCACTTCACAACTCGAAGGTCCTTCTTGGTGCCTATTACTGTCCCAATTCAAACGTCAATTATTTTCGTTCCCTGGAGGACTTATTGGTGGATCTGCGGCTGCATTATGAGCATTCGATTATTATGGGGGATTTTAACACCTGTCTGCTTAAGCGTGACCATCGCTCTGAGCAACTCGTATCTCTGGTCAGATCCCTTTATCTCCATCTCCTTCCTCTCAATCCCACACACTTTCCCCACAATGGTCCCCCATCTCTGCTTGACCTAATCATCACATCGTCGCCCGATTTTGTTGCAGCACATGGTCAATTCGCGGCGCCTGCATTCTCGAGACATGATTTGATATATGCCTCGTTCAAATTTCGTCCCCCTAAACGCAAAAACAAAACAATTCTTCTCCGTAATTATAATAAAATTGACACTCAGGCCTATCGCAGGGACATATGCGCTGCGGACTGGTCACCAGTTTTCAATGCTCCGAGCGTTGATCAGAAAATAACGGCTTTTAATAATATACTTTTAAAAATTATTGACGTGCACGCTCCATTGACAGCTGTTCGCATTAAGCACCACCCGGCCCCATGGCTCAATGAGGACATACGGAAGTTGATGGGCAGGAGAGATAGAGCTCAATTAAAACTAAGGCGTAATCCAACTCAAGAAGTTAAGGACAGATATGTCAGACTGCGAAATGAATGTAACAAAGCAGTCCGTAATGCAAGACGGTCCCACATTCACTCCAGGATCCACGAATGTCCTCCTGACAAACTTTGGAAATTTCTTCGCTCCCTGGGCATAGGGAAATCAGCGACTAATGCTCCTCAGTCACTCGACCTTGATGCCTTGAACCAGCACTTTTGTTCGTGTTCGTCCAGATTGGACCCATATATAAAACAGCAGGTCATCAGCCATATTAACACCACGGCTCCGTCTTTTTGCTCAGCTGACCCTCTAGAGTTAGGTGAGATGTCTTTTACCTCCATCGTCAAGATCCTTGGCACAATTAAGACGCGGGCAGTGGGGGATGATGGCATCGGTCTGCAGATGATATCTCCCATTAAGATGGAAATTGCCCCTATCTTACGTGAAGTCCTTAACTGCTCACTCAGAACGGGTGTTTTCCCGACATCCTGGAAGTTAGCTCACGTGATCCCGCTCCCCAAGAGGGCCAACCCCACATCCTTTGCACAGTACCGCCCAATCTCTATCCTCCCGATCCTTTCCAAAATCCTTGAGCACTTTGTGCACCAGCGCCTTTCCTCTCACTTGCTTCGATCCAGCCTACTCAATCCTCTCCAGTCTGGGTTTCGACCTGGCCACAGTACAGTATCGGCCTTAGTCAAAGTCACCGACGACATCCGCCTGAACATGGAGAACAAGGAGCTCACCCTCCTTGTTCTCCTTGATTTTAGTAGCGCGTTTAACATGGTAGATTTTGATGTTTTACTGGCACTGCTTGGCAATCTTAACCTTTCTCCTTCTGCACTGTCTTGGTTTCAGTCATATCTCGTTGGGCGAAGGCAGCTTATCAGAGCCGAGGATAAGCGTTCTAACTGGTCTCCACTGACTGCAGGTGTTCCACAGGGAGGGGTGTTATCCCCTATACTGTTCTCAATTTTTATTAACGGCATTACCTCGTCTCTCTCATCTCAATTTCATCTGTATGCCGACGACTTACAGCTCTACGCTTCTGCGCCGTTTTGTGACTTCTCCAGGGCCATCAACACTATTAATTCTGATCTTCGCGTCATCTCTGCCTGGTCCAGGAGTCACGGGCTTATTGTTAATGCTGCTAAGTCTCAGGCTATCGTCATTGGTAGTCACTATTTCATCTCTAGACTATCTAATGCTGTTCTTCCCAGTGTGGTCCTTGACGGTGAGACAATCGCCTACTCCTCTACTGTCAAAAATCTAGGAGTCATATTTGACCGTACACTGTCATGGTCCCCTCAGGTTGATGAGATCAGTCGTAAAATTTTTGCTGCTTTTCATTCACTGAAACGTCTTCAAAATTTTCTTCCGACTGAAACCAAGAAGATGCTAGCCCAGTCCCTCCTATTGCCGCATCTCGACTATGCGGACGTCGCATTCCTCGACTGCAACGAAGATCTTCTTAACAAATTGGAGCGGCTCCAAAACGTCTGCATTAGGTATGTGTATGGCCTCCGCAAGTTTGACCACGTCTCGGCTTATAGAAGCAAACTGAATTGGCTCCCAATCAGACTCCGCAGGGATCTCCATATCCTGTCTCTTTTATTTAATACTCTAAACAATCCTACCGCTCCAGGGTATCTTAAAGAGAAATTCTCTTTCTGTGATGGGGCGGGCGGACGGCTTCGATCTAGTCGCAGTCTGACACTTCTCATGCCCACTCACGCCACGACGACATACACCAAATCATTTTCGGTGCAGGGTGTACGGCTCTGGAATCAGCTCCCTAAACATGTTAGGGCTGCTCCTTCCCTGGCTTCATTTCAGAAGTCGGTAAAGAAATTCTGGGGTTTTCCATCGGCTCCTGATAGCTAATGCTTTGTAACTTGTAGGTAAGTGCGTCTGAACATAGATTTATTTATTATGTATATTATATTATGCAGTATATTTATATATATGATTATATATATATATATATATATATATGTATATTTATATATATATATTTATTTATGTGTATATTATGACATATAATTATATTATTGTTTGTATATTGTAGTAATAGGTTCATATGTTAATTTCTTATTATTTTTATTTTTTTTATTAATTAATTAATTGGTAGTAATGCAAACATTATTGCGTTGTAACCCGCACCACATCTGTTTCTCTCTTGCCATCTCTAAGGTAGACTGGAAGAGATCCCTTCAGGGATAAGTCCGCCTTTGCACATATATGTATCTTTTGTATTAGTCTATAAGAGTTTGCAATAAAGAGTTTACATACATACATACAAACTCTGTCCAAGGCTGTATCTCATTGACCATGGTTAGACAGTTGAAATTTTCACAGATAATGTAAATATATAACCAAAATATCAACAGAAATCTGTTGCCGCTATAACAACAAATATTAAAAAAAGGAATAAAATAAACATACAACAAACGTGATTTTTTTGCCGTCGTTGTTATAGATAATTGGTACGGAACTCTTCGTGCGCGAGTCCGACTCGCACTTGGCCGGTTTTTTTAAAAATATTTCGATCTCCCTAAAGTGAAATTGAACTCCATACAGCCGAGTAGTTGACAGCGCCTTTTATGGAATTTTCTCAAAAACTGGCCCAGATAATTCCTCATTCAAATTATTCTCACATAAATAATTATCATACATAAATTAAATCTTTTAGTAACGCACTTTTCTTAGCTCAAATTCCTAATATAATTTCTCAATTTAATCTTTGAAGTGTAAAAAATAAACAAAACTTTTTTAAGAGGTGGTTTACATAACATGTACGGAGGGCCTCATATCACTCTTTGGCCACATATCACGCGTGCTCTCTTTGCTGTTGCGATAAGAGCGGTTTTGCAACGAAAATGGAGTAACCTGATACGCTGGCCTCTGTACATTTTTAAAATACATGGAATAGGACCTCGTCGACGGCGACATTTTGAAAAAGACTTTTCGTCCCAGTGTCTATCTATCTTCGGACTTTGGAGCTGTTGCGCTATCACTGCTCGATCCTTTTGTTTTTGGTAGGTCAACCTAGCCTAGGTCAATCTTCCTGCGTTTCCTGCACCTAAAGTGGCTCTGAGGTGATCAGAGCAAACATAGTTTACCACAGAATACCTTTACTTGAATCTTTTGTTACTCATTTTTATTTATATTATTTTGTTAAATGTACGTATAACTAGTAAAATTAAATCATCTTTCATCTTTAATAAATTAATTACTATTTGGCTAGATCAAAATTAAAATATTATTAATTATAGGCGGTTATAGCCCAGTTGATAATGAGCCAGACTTGTAATTCGAAGGTCGTCGGTTCAAATCCTGATGCGGGCCTGTACCACTAAATTCGTCTTTTCGGATTTATGAACGGATTGCAATTATCACTTGCTCCACGGTGAAGGAAAATATCGTGATGAAACCCCGTCCCAGAAAATTTTCGAAAGACGAGCGGTCCACCAACCCACATTGGGTCAGCGTGGTGGACTATGGCCCTTAATCCCCTTCGTATTTCAAAGGGAGGGCCGCGCCCCTCAGTGGGACGTAATATATGGGCTAGTATTTTTTTGTATTAATACATTAATTAATATACTGTTAAATACGCGGCTAAGAAAGTCACTTATACCTTTCTACCCATCGCGTTTGAGACCGCGGGGCGCTGGGGCAGTGAGGCCAAGCCGTTTGTCAGGGATATCAGCAAAAGATTAATGGACAGAGGGGCTGATCCGCGCGCCGGGTCTTTCCTGGTCCAATGACTCTCCATCGCGATTCAACGCGGTAACGCTGCGAGCGTGATGGGGACCTTTGCTCCGGGTGAGACTTGGGCCGGATTTTAACTTGAACTTTGTGTTTTAAATTTAATTTTATTAGTTTTAAGTGACATTTAATTTTATTATAATGTATTGTTAAATTTGATTTTGACAAATTTTATTAACTTGTATTAATAATATAACTAATTATATTATTATCATTATACTTATTAGTTTATTTATCTAAAAATAACCATTACAATTGAAACTTAATCTATATATCTATACAAATATTATAAAGAGGAAAGATTTGTATTTTTGTATGTAACGAATAAGCTCCGAAACTCTGGACCGATTTTAAAAATTCTTTTACCATTAGGATTCTACATTATCCCTGAGTAACATAGGCTACATAATTTTCCCGAAGTCCCGAGTGGGATGCTAGTGTATATATAAAAAAGATACATACAGTCGAACATAGAACCTCCTCCGTTTTTGACGTCGGTAGCCGTGGGGTGGTCGGTTGAGAATACCGCCACCTCATTTCTTTCCGTGGGTGTCGTAAAAAAAACAAATGAGACCTGCCTCCTATTAATTTACCCCAGGCAACGACATCTCAATTTGTTCTGAATCTGAGGTGGCGTCCTATGGTCTCATGCGGTGTGGTAGGCTCTGTGAATGGCCGTCTGGTTCCGACGTCAAACAGCTTGCTGTGTTCCATCGGTGCGTAGAAGTACCAATGCCTTAATAGGCATTTTCTGGGTTAACTTGCGAGAATTGACACATCTTATAATAATAATAAAAAAGAACCCCCCTTTTTCTTCTAGTTATGGTATAACTTGAGAACGGCTTGATCGATTAGGATGTTTCCTTTTTTTGTCGTGTTCCTTAATGTCACGTTCAGGAACGAAGTCGCGGGCGGACTGCTAGTATTAAATAATAATTACCCGACTATTTGGCACTATCTATTTAATTTCCGAAAATATGAGTGTATATAATCTAAGATAACATTTACTCGTTGCCTCAGCAGCTCTAGCACGATAACGATAACGAAACTTCACTTTGATTGCGCGAGGGTCCCGCGCAAAGGCTTGCTCGCGCTGTGGCGTTGTCAATGTTGACATTTTGACATAGGTCCTTGTTGTTGTCGCGACGCTGTCACTATCGTACTCGGCCTGCTGATTCTAAATCAACCATTTTGTTTCGTTTTATACAAATAATTTACGTTTTCTACTCGTTTTCTGCAGGGTTTCAGTGTACGTTAGTTTTCTGCAGCGTTTCTATTAAGTTTTTATTGATAGAAGCGCTAACTTTGTATAGCGATTATCAAAAAGTGCAGCTTGGCTCCCATACAAAATGCGCTATATGCTGATGACGTTTGTATGGGATATCAATAAATTATTTTTCGTATTTTGACCTATATGTTCCTTGGGGAAAGTTGTTCAGTTTCATGGACTGATTAACCACCCGAGAGGTTGAAAGAGATGTACCTAAAGCCCTGTAGTTAGGTTCTTTGGGGACAGTTGTTCAGTTGCATGGGGAGAATCAGTCCCTAAAGTTTCGGTAGCAAATTTAAAATCGCCACCTTATACAGCAGCGATTCTTAAAGTGCAACCAAAACTTCCGTACAAAAGCTGCCAGGGTTATCCAAAATTCCTTTTTGGTCATAAAGCCGTGGGAGAATTTTTACAGCAATTCAAAAGTAATTCCTTGTTCAAGCATTATTTCGGAACAGCCCATAATGCGATTTCTTCGCCGATTGCTGTAGTTAGAGAGAATTCAGCTTTCAGCCCCAAAACCCTTAGTAGGCAATCAATTTAATGTTATCAGCACCTACGATTCCATCCATTAAAAACGTTTTGTTTAGTTTTTCGATGGTGTATAGAACCTCTATTACTTATGCAAGGAACTCTAACTATAAAGAACCAACTTATTTCTAAAGTCATGTCATGCCATCCTCGTTGATGTCCCATGTATGTACCAACACATAGAGGTAGCAATTATTGCTACACTCGCCGTTTCATTTAAGACCATAAAATAAGGTTCCTTATACATACAAAGTGTACTTCGATGGGGCCCACCCATACTAATACCACTTAATAGGTACTCGATTGCGTAAATAACGCAGAATCTCCAATTCATTGCACAATGTATACATTCTTTTGATGTTGGTTAAGGAAAGAGATTGCTCGAATCCGATCACTGGGGTCAAGTAACTTGAACACGGTCATTTTATGTGATGTGTGTACTCGTATGCTCAATTGGACACCTTTATATGTTCTATTAGCATCCCACTCGGGACTTCGTTCCCGTATGAATTCGCCTATGTTACTCAGGGATAATGTAGTATCCTAATGATGAAAGAATGTTTGAAATCGGTCTAGTAGTTTTAAGTTTATTCGTTACATACAAAAATACAAATCTTTCCTGTTTATAGTATTAGTATAGATAAGTTGGGAGCCCTTTAACACACGACCGAATAGATTTAAAAAAAAAGAACTTAAAAGAGGCCAGCAGAAGCAATGAGACTTTACTCACATGATAGTCGATTGCCAAGGATAATATAAACTTAAAAATATGTTCAGAAGGTTGCATTTCTTTTGCATTCAAATGACGTTGACACATGATCTTGAATTTCTAAAAGACGTATGACCAAAACGCAAGAAAAATAAAAACAATAATATTAAATAAATAATATTATATTAATAATATTAAAAAAATAATATTATATGTATTGCTTATGTATGTATAAAATATATGTCTGTGTATTTATATAAATTATTTATATATTATATGTATGTGTAGTTGTATTTTTAAGTAGTTTATATTAGTATTTAGATTTCAGTGGTTAATTGTGCACGTCTGTCTTTATTTATTTTACGCCTCTCACTGTCCCAGGTCTGGTGGAAGAAATTTCTTAAAGAAATAAGCTGTGCCTTTTGTGTTCGTTTTTCATTTGTCTGTAACATTTGTGATTTTTCCTGTGTACAATAAACTGTTAAAATAAATAAATAAAATAAAACTTCTCTTAATCCAAATAGTGTCTATTTTCCTTGTGTTGATTCGGAAGTCTATACTCTCATGAGAAAGAAGTCTCATTGTTTATGCTAGGGCAGCTGGTAAAGAAAATGAAGCCCTATTTTTATATTAAACTGTTGATTTAGCAACTCTCCCCTGGTATAATTACGAGTGTGTTCAGTTCACATCTCTAGAGAATATTATATTTATTATTACAATTAACTGTTACCGTCTAAATCATGTGTTACGTTACCAAATGACGTCATACGTCATCACCTGCAGTGACTTGTGACCCCATGCAGCTACTGCGTATGGCGTGCTTATAATAACATTCTTCTACATTTAACAGCTTCCAATATAATCACATTTATATAAAGGTGTGTTTACAACACTAGAATGTTCCAATTAATATTCTAGTGTTGTAATTTATAAGCATTGTAAGACCCAACATTAGAATGCTTATAATTATAACTGCTAAACGGCTGAATTAATTTTGATCAGCTTTTAAACAACAAAAACCGTCTCGACATCAGAGCTGCAATGCCACAGCCAGACATACATATACTCAAACATAAACACAGAAACATACGTCAAACTTATAACACCCCTCTTTTTTTTCGGGAGTTAAAAATACAGGAGTGACATAAACAGAAACTTTGAGTTTATTGTATGTAAAACCTTAGTTACAAAAAATTAGTGTTCCTGTACATTAATCCGACAACATCCGAGTGGGTTTTAATTATTCGTTATCTAATAAAGAGATATGAATACAATAGCACTGATAGTATTTTCCCATCTTTTACGAGTACCCTCACCTTGAGTAGCACTGCATTAATCATACATTTTATGTATTTGGGAATTTAAGTTGACGAGTCTAGTTGCACGGAACAAAGTTTTTGAAACTTAAATGTTGATGTGATGATTGATAAAAAGTGAATTTCTGAAAAATGAAACTTGGATGATTGATAAAATTTCTTCAATTTCAGTTTTATTTTATTTGTACTTAGTTTATTTTGCTTCTAATTGAATCAGAAAAAGTTAGATAATGGGCTGAAAATCATCTATGCTGTAGACGTATTGTGGTTAGTGGCTGTACAAGTTGTTATATCAGATATTACAACTTGTAATATGTTAATTCCATCAAAAATTAAACATTTACTGCATAATGTTTGATGGAATTAACAATTTGTAATTATGTATTTCTAACCCCATATAAAAATCGCTAAGGTATGTTTAAGAAGTCGTATAAAATAACAAGAAACTAAAAAGACAGCTGGCGTCTTCCCATCGACTTTTATGACACCCATGTGTTGACAGTGACAATATTATTCGTGAACAATTTTACAAAGCTTTTATAAACCACAGTTTGTGAAACTTGGCCTACATCACTGCTATTGTTATGATGATCCAGTTGAACGGCTATGAAGAAGGTTCTATATTCTACAGTACTTACTTATTTACTTGGTTTCTCTACATTTAAACAATTTAATAGCACATACGCATATTTGCTCGTAACAATTTAATAGCATTTATTCATGCCTTTATTTGCTGCATCTAGTTTTTGAAGTTCATACGGAGTTGGTGAAGAAGAGTATTAGGACCAGTTTGGTTGAGGGGTAGTGGCACTGCCTGTTGATCGGCGGGCCCTGGGTTCGATTCCCGATCAAGACAAATGTTTGCGTAAAGAGAAGCAGATTTTAGCACTCGGGTCATTGGTGTTTGTGTATATTCCAAAGAGGACTACGACACTAAGGAAAACCTTAGCGTGGGCCTTTGAGTTTTTGGCATGTATTTATTTATTTTGCAGTTTCTGAGGAAGAATCTGAGCTTGTGATATAACCGGGAAATAGAAGCCCATAAAAATAGAGTTTAGTATTTTTTTGGGCCCTCGAAATTTGAGTTAAAAGTAAATAAATACATGGTATCGTCAAGCCGTACGGATAATTTTGAGTATTGTAGATGAAGTTAGAGCTAGAAACAAAAGGTTAATGTGTGTAGTTTGACTAATTAATCTGGAATTATAGTGATTTTTAATTAATATTATTCAGTGGAGTAGTTTTAGGCATGGACCATACACTCTAGTTGTAGGTGATCAGATCTTTGTCCACGATACACCAAAGCGCTTAAAGTCCATTCCGTGTGCCCAGGATAAATCCCACCTGGAGGTGATTGCCAACTTTATTACCGTTTATCGTTAAAATCAACGGTTCCATCTCTATTCTGTTGAGCTATTGCTCAAATTTACTTAGGTTTTGAAGATCTTGGTAGCTGTTTAAAACATTGCTCAACAATTTGTTTTATAGTAATTCTTCCTTTATATCGTTTAAGCCTAAATTCCTCGCGGAAATGGTTTTGACAATTTTGATTTTATCAAAAAATTATAATTGAATTAAAAATTAAGAATGACGAAAACACCAACATCTATAAAGTAAAGAAACCTTTCAGGGTTGCAGGTTGACGGGTTAGAGCCTTGTATTGATCACCAGGTGCACCACTAGCAAGTGAAAAGTACTATTTTTAACCATTAAGACCTGACTTATGTTTACTCCCTTACAAATATTATAAACGTGAAAGTTTGTATGTATGGATGTTTGTTCCACTTTCACGCTTAAACGGTAAGACCAATTTTGATAAAATATGGTATGAAGATAGCTGACACCCTGAATTAACACGTAGGCTACATAATTTCCCGAAATTCCCATGGAAACTAAGTCCCGGGCGGAAAGCTAGTATTCCATAAAAGTATCCACGGAAGGCCTACCCTCATCTGACGTCAATGTTTCTATATGGTTGCTATGTAACGACATTTGTAAGGTAAAAAAATAATGGTTTGAGAACCACAAGCTCTAACAATAACAAGGCATGAATTTGAAAGTGAAAGTCTTAAGGTCAAAGCACATCTAGATATCCGAGGCTTCGTGTCAGAGTTACTATGGCATTCATTTGTTAATGCGGAAATTATTTAACTACAGAATACTTTTAGCTCATTGAAATCATTGTTAATAATTGTTGCCTAACATCAAATGAGGTAGTTCTGATTTTTTATGAGTTGGTAGTGATGAAACGGGTGAGACAAATCCAAGTTTTCGACCTCGAAAGCCTTCGGGATCACAGTCAAATATTTGAAAATTCATTAAAAAATTTTTTTTTTTTTAGTTTTAGTAAATTTTTACCACCAAGGACCTATGTTACGGCAAAAAATACTATATACATTTTTTAGTAGACTAAATTTACAATAAAATGAGAATAATTTAGTTTTGATAGGCCAAATAGTTTATGAGTTACGGCTATTCAAGAGTTGCCAAAATTTCAAAAATACGTATGAGATCATTTTATTGTAAATTTAGTCTACCTACTAAAAATGTACATAGTATTTTTTGCCGTAACGTAGGTCCTTGGTTGTAAAAATTTACTAAAACTAAAAAAAGAAAAGAAAAAACCGGCCAAGTGCGAGTCGGACTCGCGCACCGAGGGTTCCGTACAAACCTAGCTTAAAGGTATTGTAGACCTGCGTATTTGATATGAATTTCAATTTAATACCTCAACGCGTTCATGAGGAAAGGGGTAGTAAGTTTAAAAATATTAAAAATATTTTTATGATATGATGTAATTAAAAATTTATGGTTTTCACAATTTTTCCTTTATCTGTGCTATAAGACGTTGCTTCGTACCAAATTTCAAGATACTGTGTTCACGGGAAGTACCCTGTAGGTTTTGATTCCTTTGCGAGTGTCGAAAATTTGCGGAAATTTGCGGCATAAACGGCTGTATCTTTTGATTGCGTTGGCTTAGAAGTTTGATTTTTTCACAGCTTCAAGGGACAGTAGACCTGAGTAATTGATATAAATTTCAGCTTCATACCTTTACGCGTTCCTGAGAAAAAGGGTCTTGACAGACGGACGGACGGACGGACTGACGGACAACAAAGTGATCCTATAAGGGTTCCGTTTTTTCCTTTTGAGGTACGGAACCCTAAAAAGTCCAAAATTTTAATGAATTTTCAAATATTTGACTGTGATCCCGAAGGCTTTCGAGATCGAAAACTTGGATTTGTCATCACCAGTTTCATCACTACCAACTCATAAAAAAATCAGAACTACCTCATTTGATATATGGCAAAAAATGCCAATTCAATGGACTATTTATTGTGTAAGGAATGAGTTTTGACATTGAAGTGCCTTTTCATTCGTTCCAGTATTTTCACGAAAAAGTGCGATCCCCTTATATCTCAGAGAGTTGTGAAGATATGATTTTCAAAAAATGCAATTTAATCAGCTACAATTTGAGCCTAAAACAAAGACGATTTTGGGCTTAGGGTTTACCCTGTAGCCTAACCTTTTTGAAAAAAGTCAGAACAACATTTTTTCAAATTCCGTAGATTCATTTCCAATGTACTCAATAGTAGTGTGAGACACGAAATCTGTGAATTTTTTTACACTTGCATTTTTTTAAATTGGTTTGCATTGAACGAGCCGCTAAAAGAAGGTGGTTTTACAAGCTAAAATTTATATGAATGGTTTTTTATAAAAAGAAGATGGTAAAACAAGATTTTTCAACAGCATTGTCGGTTTGTAAGACAGCTTGGAATGGAATATACTTTTAATAATGTTACAGTTACTACTTTTCACAATGAAAATAACATTAAAGAACCTTGTAATAACATTGTCTCCTTTAATAGTTAAGTTAAAAAATTCCAGGAACAATTTTTAAAAGAATAACGTAATCAGTGCTTATCATTCACTTATTTTTAATACTTACTATTATTCACTTTGCTCCCGCGGGAATTTGGGAAAATTATGTAGCCTATGTGTTATTTTGATTTCTAAGCAAAGTCTAGTCTAGCCGTCTAGCCGTTCTTGAGTTACAAGTGGTTACAAGTGATTACCCCCCTAAAATTTTGCCAACTAAAGTGACTTCATCCTTACTATTATTATAAATGTGAAAGTAACTCTGTCCGTCTGTCTGTCTGTCTGTCCGTCTTTCACGCCTAAGCTACTGAACCGATTTTGATGAAATTTGGTACAGAGATAGATTAGAGCCTGGGAAAGGACATAGGCTACATTTTATCCCACAGTTGGGCACTATATAACCTGTAGTCCACGCGGACGGAGCCGCGGGGGGAAAGCTAGTATAATATAAGTATAGAGTTTAACGCCTTTGTTTCTAAACTGACCATCTTCTATTTACGCAACAATACTTTTCTATAAATTGCCAGAGTTGGGAAACCCCATTCTTTTATTTAGAGATGCCGAGCAACAATACTTTAGTCGTAACAGACGGTAATTACAGCACACAAGTAGTTTTTAGAACTTAAAATGCGATGGGAAATATTTAAGACCATCTTTGTTCTTACCTAGAAAATAACTCCTTCACACTCAAAGGCCCACACTAAGGTTTTCCCTTGTGTGGTGAGTCCCTTGGAACATAGCCAAAGATAGACACGAACACCCATGACCCGAGAACAAACACCTACTTTTTACAAAAATATTTGCCTCGACTGGGAATCGAACCCAGGACCCGTCGATCACAGGAAATCTTGTACTTATATAATTTTTTTTGGTGTAGAGGGGATTTTTTTTAAGGAATCAGCTCACTAGTGTGAAATGAACAGCATTATGTTTGTATCTGTTAAAATACACTTTGGGGGGTGTGCCAGTACCTGTCAGCTTTTAAAAGCCTTACTGTCCATCATGCTGGTCCATGTGACTGTGACGCAGCTGTACTAAGAAATGAGACCGACTTTCAATCTCTCTTCACATTTCTTGTAAAGCTCAATCAGTCTCGGATAGTTCAGTAAAATTTACAATGAATAAAGAGCTTCAGACCGGCAAGGCATAAGCCGATAAAACGTCTAGTGTTCAGTGTCCTTAGGTAACGATAAAGCTTACCACTTAAACGCTTGTTTATACTAATGGCATTAACCTAAAACCTTGTCTATATTCACCAACACAATTTAGGAATAAAAACATGACTATTTCTACATTTTATGTAAAATTTTACGTTAGAATGTTAGTGTCGCCACGTTTTCCGATTTAAAGCCTAGTTGATAGTTGATAAGGGCTCCCGTTTCCGCATTTAGGCTCTAAGATGGCCCTTTATGCGTGTGGTTCGGCGGCTACTCCAGCCACCTCAGCTCCGACCAGAAGCTCAGAATCCTCCTGGGGAATTCACAGGCCTCACGAAGCGACCTAATTTCTGGTAGGATTTTTGCCCGTTGGTCCGCCACTCCCACGCATTCCAGGATTACGTGGGTGACTGTTTCGTCAGCCTCTAGGCAGCCCCTGCATAGGGGACTATCGGTGACGTTTAGAACGAATAGGTGCTTATTTAAAGGACAGTGCCCCGTGAGGGTGCCTACCATTATTCGTAAGTTTGTTCTGTTTAAGCCCAGCAGTTTTCGCGTCATGCGCGGGGTAGGTCCGATTAGGACCTCCTTAGACTGCCGACAGGTGATTATACTGTCCCATCTGTCGATGTGTTGTGAACAGGTACGATCGCGAATCCAAGAACGAAATTGGCTAAAGGGGATTGGGATAATTGGCACAGGGCCTGCCAAATTGGTATCTGATCCCTTCCTCGCCAAGATGTCTGCTGCGTCGTTACCCATAGATCCACTATGCCCCTTGATACATTGTAGGATGACCCTGTTGGCTGATGCTATTTTGTTCAGCGCTTGATGGCATTCGATGATTAGTAAAAGTAAAAGTTTGGCTCTCCAGGGCCTTCAGTACTGCGGCACTATCAGAGAGTATCCTGATGTTGTAATCCTGGATACCCCTTCTAGTGATTGCATTAGCGGCTTCTTTTATGGCTACACATTCGCACTGGAAGATTGAGCTGTGTATCCCGCGGATCCCGCGGGATTCGCGGAATTAAGATTTTTTAATATTTTATTTGTTTTAAGCCCATTTATTAGTCTCAAAAAATGTTTCCACTTGAACTTCACTTGAACTTTAAAACTCTTTATAAACTAAACTCACGCTCGTTTTTAATAAAAACCAAAGTTATTTCTCACTCGTTTAACTTAGTATGAAAACTTTTACAAAAAAAATTGTACCTTTGCATCGTACCTTTCCCATAACAACTAAGACACAAATGACACAATAACTTTCTCTAACAATAATAAACGACGAATATGCGTGTTTTTTTTTAATAATATTTTATTATTATTGGGTTGACTGCAAGAAATACCCTTGTGAGATATGATCATGTACAATAAAGAATAAAAAAATAACTTACATCGCTAAATAATCGTTAAAAAATATCTACTACTAAAAGTAATTTTAAGTTTTTTTTTTAAAGTTAAAAGTAGCTTACTGAAACGGGTACTTTAAACGGCCACCATTTTGGCGCGATTAGCGTGACAGTTCACAAGACTATTTTGTGGATTTTAATATTTTGACTAAAGTTTCAACTTATTCATCATGGAACAACATTCTCCAACCAATATACAAGTATTAATTTATTTGAGTAATTTTGTTGTCATGAACTTTGACGTCATATTGACTCTTACCAATAGCAACGCGTTTCGGATATTTAAATGTTCCGCAGTTTTGAAAAATTTATTTCAGACTAAAAATAAATTAAAATCAAAAATATCATCTGAATTCATATCTGAATTACATGTATAATAAATTAAAAAATGACTCATATCTGAATTACATGTATATTATTCGTTTGTTCTGTTTCAATACCTACAGGATTCACACAACACAAAATAGAAATTCAAACTATATTTAGCTATAAAATAAAGACTGAAAACAACATTATTTTCTTAAAAAACTCTATAGAAAAGTCACTTATTCCATAGGAAAAGTCTTTAAATACTTATTAATGGGGCTTTACTGTCTAATAAATAATCAGAGCATCGTCTGAGCCAATTTTACCAACTTTTAGTTCTTAATAAAAAAAAACATCCAACGCGGGATCCCGCACGACTAATCCCGAATTTTCGATTCCGCAAAAAAGGTGCGGGATTGGATTCCCTAGTCCTAGTACTAGTGATATATGTATGTTTAGATCAAGGGAGAAGACCCCTGCCCTAGTGCCGGCTTTCATCTTGGATCCATCCGTATAAATACGGACTTCATGGATCCCGGATTGGTCCTTCTCTGTCTCGTTAATTTGTATCTGATATTTCTTATCAAATGCATAGAATTTGGAAGTCTGATCACACGGAGCTGCAATGAATGGCTGGAACTCAAGAGCCCTGTCCAAAATGAATTCGTGTGTGCTTCAACGTTGTTCCCAGAGCCCTTGTTTTTTCAGCCTTATGGCTGCCATCGCAGCCTCCTGTTGTATAAACAGGTCCAACGGTGGCAGGCACAAGATTACTTCAAGAGCTGCTGTGGGTGTGGTCCTCATGCAACCAGTGACCGCCGTACAGGCCAGTCTCTGAAATTTTTGCAATCAGGCGATAGTTGTGCTTTGTTCGATACTGGGCCACCAAACAACACTAGCATAAGTTAATATTGGTCTTATAACGGCTGTGTACAACCACAGCACTGTCTTAGGAGCCAAACCCCAGGTTCTACCTATTAGTCTTTTGCATTGCCAGAAGGTTATGCATGCTCTCTCTAGTTTGTGATCCATATGCTTATTCCATAACAGTTTGTGGTCAAGTGTTACGCCCAGGTAAGTAATTAAATTAGTCATTTAAAGCCTAATAATCAATACTAAAAGTAACGATTGTCTAGACTCTACGTTGATATTTTATGACCCATTTATATTTTTATTATAATGATTTAAATTATAAAAATATGAAATTAATAAACATAATGTCGTATTACGCTTGCTTAACCTGTAACTCTGTATAGTGTCTATATAGAAAATAGAAAATCCAAGGGGTATCTCACTATTGCACAAAGGCCTTCCCTGCTAAAATTTATTCAAAAATGTCACAGCTTTTTAATCATTTATCAATATGATATGACAAAATGTTTACAATTGATACAAAAGAGGATATAGACCCTTGTTTTTTTTTATAAATAGCTTTTCATATATCTAAGAAATAGTCACCTCTTCCCGTAGATATACTTCCCAAGCTAACATACCCCAACCTTATTAAAATACCTCCTGCTATACATTCCGTGCCAGGCAAAGGTAGCTTTTACCTAAACAGGCAGGTTGGCGATTGCAGGTTGGCTATGAAACACACAAATATATAACCTCTGATGTGCAGTCCTGTGGTCAAATATCAATACAACCAAAATCACCTCCAGCCACGTAGTATACCTGGATCCACCCGGCGCACGTATATATTTTCTTGAATTTGGGCAAAAATAAAAAACTTTGTTCATTCTTAAAACAAGTGTATTGATATAGCTTAAAAAGTATTTATAAACATAAAAACAATTGTATTTTTACACAGTTCGAGAAATGCGAAATATCGCTAACATTTCGGAACTTTAGCCTCTTTTTCGATCAAGATTCTATCGGATTTCTAAAATAAGAGGGTCTACCCTTACGTTTTGCTATGTGATTTCATAAATTTCGTGTCTTGTATTATATTCTAACTACTATGTAAGTAAGAACGCTCATAAAAATTTCATAGATATTATCGAAAAAGAGTAGACCCAAAGATTCTGTGTGAAGATCTAAGTGGTTATTTCTTTACTTACAAATTAAACTCCGATAGTTTTAATTGACCCTTTTATATCCCCCTACTTATAAAAAAAATGGCAAATTACCTTCGGCTGTACTTGAATCGTTAGGTTACTTTTATCTGTAGTGGGACTTCTACCAAAAAAGGAATGTGTACCACCTGTCGCAAAAAAACAGGCGGGCACATGTACTTTCTTGACATGTACTCATATTTTAAAATAACCTCTAAACTACTGAAAGCGAAAAACCTTTCGAAAACTCAAGTCTCTTTGATTGTCACCATAAACACTTTAAGTGTATAACTGGTTAACATTTGCATTCTCTGGTACAATTACAGCTTCTTATGTGACTGTTAACAATGGACCAGAGGTTAAAGTAACTGTTACATTCAAAAACAAATTAAATTAACGCTTGTTATGTGACCACTTTGTTTACCTGTAGTAAATATGCAGTTCTCCGCGCTAAATGAATCCAAATGCATTCGTTCAATTCACTTTTCTTTCTATTGCAGTTTGTAAAACAGTGCATATTTGAGTTACTGGGAAACGACGCATGTGGCTCTTTAGCATGAATGATTACATATAGTTCACTTCATAAGGCGCACGCAAAGCCAAATACATTTCGCAGTTAATTTTTAAATTCGCTCATTGCAGAAAAAGCATTCGCCTTCGCGTACGCCTCCCTCTATCTCAATAAATACTTACCGAAACGTTTTACTGGCTCCGTGAGTATTATACACCCTATTTACATAATTTTAAATCTTGGTATCGTATGGTAACAATTAGTTAACAAATGACTATGTTATTGCGTTCCTATATATACAATTATGTGGTTCGTACCTAGATTCAGTCCCATCCATGGCTTTCGTGGTGTACTGGGACCCAAACTTTTTGCCAAACTGGCTTGGATACTTTTTCCCACGCTAAATGTTTTTCAATTTTCCATACTGGTATGTGTACTTGCTTCGATTTCTCAATCCAGATTTTCTTCTGTACAGGCACCCAAACTTCCTGTTTGACTTTTTTCCAGATTTGTACCTTCTCTTCCACCCATTCTTGTTTTTTTTCTGTTACCTGTAACGGAACAGAACATCACCTGTTCGTTAGTTCTCAAACATATGAAACTTAAACCTTAAAGAAAGGAAAATAATTAAATAAGTATTTCATTACAATCAGTTAAGATAAAATTATTCGTAAGTAAATCTAAAACAATAACAAACTTCATTAAAAATTATAAAATCTCATTGGTGCTGCCATGTAACAGAGTAAAGGCCCGTGTCCACGAAAAAAATAGCCAACGGTTAAACCCTTTGAGTATGTAGTATTTGGTTAAACCGCGGTTAGAAGCTAATCAGACAAAATGTCAAAAAAATGTATGAAAATGACATTGTCAAATCTTTGGTTAGCTGCTAATCGTTAAATTTTTTATGAACACTGGCCTAAGGATGCTAAATAGGATCTTATTACGTTGTTTTATAGTAGTTCATATTGCTGTGTTGGAGGGGAAGGTGGAATGTACGGAGAACAGCTGAGAAAAGAGATGCAAAACTAAAGGGATTCTATTGAAATCACGATTTACAATAGAGTAATGAAATTATATTGAAAGGTGAAATACCATGTAGGGTGTATACCAAATAGACGAATGGCGCGCTTTTTGGCTGTTTGGATGGCTTGGGGAGGGAAAAGAAAAAAAAAGACTATGCCATCTTTTCTCCTAAAATTTTGTGGAATTGGTTGAATTTTCTTAATTTATTAATTTTATTGTTTAATTTTGTGAAATATCTTGTTTTCTTTGATTATAAAAGTTGCTTATATTAACTAAAGTAAAATCTAACTATTTATTGTATGGGATAACAAAGAAAGTAATACTATCCTTATCCCAAATATATTGAGTTTGGTTGTATTAGTAAAACTCAATGTTTCTGATGAGGAGGAAAGATTAATTAACGCGACGTTTGTCGTGGTTGGATTTATAGGCGCCTAACGGTGTCAAATGTCTATAAATTCAATACAACGCCTTATGGAGGGACCTTGTTATGAGACGAGCAAGGGATTGATTTATAATTCTATATTGTAATTCGATCTATAGTCTCCCAGTGCAGTTTTGGTTTACACAGTGAACTCAGGGAACTGTCGAAGAAGATCCAGGCCTTAGGCACTGAGTATTGCGTGTAAATTACTACTGTTTCTGGTCTCCTATATATTTTACTTATTTAACCGCATTTTATTACATGCCCGCATTTCACACAAACCAAAGTTCTTTCCGGCCGTGTGAATGCACATACACTCAGCTTTAGGGATTAGGTACACGAGGAAAGCTGCCTCAAACTTCTACAGTTTAGTCAGGAGTTTCCCATTGCACCGTGGAAAACTACATAACTCACCACACGCACACGTTTAAAGTTAAATGTGAAGTAAAATACTTCTAGCTTGTTTATTTCACAAGAAGATAGTCTAGGAATTTTATTTGGGCTGAGACTAGGCAGGCAAAATCGAATACATGAAGGTAAATAGGATATTCTTAGGTATTTATTACATTTAAGAGAAATCAGTCTAGGAACTTTTCTGAAATAAAATATAATTAATTTGGAATTATTTTGTATGAAAATGTCTTAATAAGAGACATCAGCGTTATGAGATCGATTGCAATATTAACTTCCCCATCTATTATTTACTTAACTTAGATCTGAGTCTAAGGCATATGCATGTTTCATTTATTGTATACCTGAGCTACGTGCTCACGTAGGGCCTTGACTTGAATAAGTCAAGAACTTCTTGGGTGGATGTCCTTCGAGGGATCATGGAGGCTCCACTCTTTAGATAATGGATGTTCTCTGTGGAAATGAGGAGACTCCATTTCGTCGAGTTGGTATATAATGTGTGAACCATCATTGCCTAATTGAGACTATATAATACTAGCAATATTAATTTTATGATATGACCATGTAAGGAAGACTAAATTGCATTCTATTTGCATAGGAAGGTATATAAATCCTTGAATCTGAATAATGTATGTGACTAAACTTCTTGGTGAAAAGTATAACCGAAGATTTACTAAAGTATTTTGAGAAATAGCTAAGATTACTTTTGAAGAAAGATCTGGCTTTACTATTTATGAACAGAAAGAAGATGGGAAACTTTTGGAGAAAATTCCATCTCTTCGAACCATGTGTACTTATAATTAAAGAAAGAATACTTTTGAAGAAAATTCTATCTTGCCTACAACTATTAATAATGAGAACTATTCACCAAGTTATAATAAACATACATAATACAGATCACTGGGAAGAAAGATCTATTTTCTACTAATTTTATTATTCCTATTAACCTTAGGAACATTCTTCTAAGATATTGAAATAAATATATTTATTCTTTGGTTTGTGTAAAATTGCTTTGATAAGAAAGTCATTGACTCAAAATAAAGTCAATTATAAGATTAGCATCTTATTTTATGGGTATGTATATAAGTATTATATGTTTAGGATTCCTGTAGTCACCAGTCTGACTCGGCTCGACTTACTGACAAAGACAGTGTAAATTCACTGAGTCAATGCAACTTGACTTCCTCTCATCTCTTGCTGTAGAATACTAGACTATCTGATTGTTATTGATCAAATGAAAATTTTAGTCACTTCTTAAGATTAGAGTTTAAAGGTTCAGTTAGTTTTAGATAGGTAGGGTTTAGATAAGGAAGTTTTATTATTGATAGGTCGTTACATACCCATTCTTGTTTTTTCTCTGTCTTCCAGGCCTCGTGCCATTCTTCCTTCCATTCGAGTTTCTTCTCTGTTTGCCACTCCTTTTTTTCCACGGTTTTCCATACTTTTCGCCATACCGGTTTCCATATCATCTTCTTTCTCCACAGATCGTGGCTAGTGTATTCCCATCCGTGGTCGTCTTTACCTAAGTATTTTTCACCGGGAACTCCTTCCTTTACCCATTCAGGCACAAAGCTCTGTTTCCATTCAGGTTGTTGTACATGTTTCGTAACTAAGACCTTTATTTCCCTCCAAACTGGCTTGTAAATTTTCTTTTGATAGGGGACTTTAATATCTCTGTAGATAGGTACCTGTATTTCTTTAACAATAGGCTTGTTGACGACTTTCCATCCGGGGATTGATTTTTCTTGCCACTGCTGGACCTTTTCCGTTACCCAAACCGGTATTTTTTCTTTTCTCCATTCAGTTTGCCACACTAATTTTTTCTTGGTTTTCCATACTTTGCGCCATTCGTCCTTCCATGTCAGTTTCTTTTCCCAGACTCCCTCTGGCGGTGAATCGTGCCAGCCTCCCGGAGAGCGTTTTTCCCTGGATACTTCGGAGGTACTAGCCTTCTCCTTGATTGGGACTGCTAGGGAAGCCACACAGGCTAGAGCCACGAATAGCTGCAACAAAAATTGTATATTAAGTAAATACACAAACAAGTTACAATAATCCTTATTCATATACCTATATTTAAATTTTTTTGACTTAAAACGTAATTTTTAAATGTAAATGAATTTTTATAAGACTTATAAGTTGTTGTTAAGTTACTGTAAAATCAGGCGAGCGCGCGGAAAAAAGTCATTGATCTTTTTATCCTACTATAGAGCAGGCTTCCAACAAAAGTATTTAATGAATATCAAATTATGATCCAAAAAGGCTTTTGAAAAAAAAATCCCAGCTAATGGCTTCATTTACTTTGTGAAAGTATTTTTAATTTTCGAAACAAAACGTAAAGTAAAAATTTCGAATAGAAGTAACGAGCACCGTTTAGTTCTTAATTAAAAAACTTACTGAGATGGACAATTATAGAGATATGAGAAATAAATAAACAATGTGCTCTTAAGAAATGCTTGGGGCTTTTAGAAATCATCCTTTGTTTAATGGGTTTTTTTAAGTGTTCTGCAAAGCTGATTAATGATTCTGTCAAAACTTTTCTCTGTTACACTTCTCTCCAACTGTTTTCGGTTTCACTGTTGTTGTTTTTTTATTTATTAATTTTATAGTAGGTATTAAAATACCCAAAAATGCACCTGTGTATTTTGTTACCAAAAAAATTAAATCTGATATTAATTAACTGCACATCGGCAATATATAAATAAATAAAGAAGGGGTATCTTTCAGTTTTCCACTACGCGATTGGTAAAATTTAACACACGTAGTTAAAATGTATTCCGTTTTATCACTATTACACTGAAATCAGAGGGAGATGCACTTTGCACTTTTTTTCACACACATTGACACCCACCGTGACCGTCAGCGTCCTCATTTTGCAGTGGTGAGCGCAGCGGACTGACGAGATGCGTGTGAGGTGCGTATTTATGAACAGGCCCCTCTCTCGCGGAGGACCGCAGAGCACAGGCGCAGTCGCCGTCAACGCCGAAGACGCGTTCAAAATTTGTTTTTCCGTTGACGTAATGACGAGGGGTTGCGACCGCTGCCCACTTACTTTTCCTCACGTATGCACTCGGAAAATTCAAAATAATGCAATGTGACTTGCCTTTACAATCTACTTATAAGCTTTTTTATTTTTTTAGTCACAAAGTTACCTAATGATTCAATTGCTTGTTATTTCTTATTATGAAATATCGGTTTTGAGTGAAAAACTACCTTTTAACAAAGCGTGTGATATGTCTCATGTATAAAGTAAGAAAATTACAAATTACAATTTTAATTATTACAAATTCACACAAAAATGGTCTCCACTCAGAATAGAGCTCTGACTCCTAAGCGTAGTCAGTGTGGGGGCTAATTTCCTGAGGAACCAAATAGCGTGACGTTTGATAACTGTTAAAAAATAAAATTATCTGCGAGTTCCTAGTAATTTCTTCATTTTCTTCATAAAATAAATAAACGCTACGCACTCAAAGGCCCACACTAAGATCCTCCCTTGTGTCGTGAGTCCCTTGGAACATATACAGAGACAGACACCAACATCCATAACCCGAGAACGAACATCTGCTTTTTAATACAAAAACTAGCTTTTCGCCCGGGATTTCGTTCCCGTGGGAATTTCCCCGTCAATTTTCCAATGTTTTTAATAGTTATTCTGCTATTCGGGACGGAGAGAAATACAACAAATCAAAAACCATGGAAATCGGTCCAGCCGTTCTCGAGTTATAAGTGTTGTAACAAACACGACTTTCTTTTATATATATAGATATTTGTCCCGGCCGGGATTTGAACCCAGGACCCGTCAATCAAGAAGCAGCGTTACTACCACTCGACCAAGCCGCCTAATGCAACTAGATTTCTTATTCAGTATATGTAAAACGTTGTTACATGTACTTAGCTACTTACCCAAAAACTGAACTCCTTTAGCCAAGTTTTGCACCAGATGGTATTGATAGGTGCACCATAAACCTTAAGAAGTGCGGCCCAGTGACACTATACTCAAAATCTTTCAGTGACGTTAAAAAACATGTTTTTAATAAAATCGTGTATAATTTCATTTTTCATTTAAAAATAAAATCAAGAAATTATTTGTAGAAAAAATCCATTTAAAAATGTTATAGCGTGGAATCAACGTGCTTGATGTTTTGTCCGCGGGATAAGGTATTTTGAAAATACTCCTTTTTTATTACAATCCTTTTGGTCATGTAATATTTTATAAAGGATAGATTAAATACCTTTTGAATTTTATGTTTATCTATAACGCTTGTCAATAAGATACGAGTACAGTAGGTACGAGTATGTAGAGCTTTCTGTGCTGCGATCTCGAAATAAGACTACTTTGCGCCTGCGACTGGTTCTGGGCGGGAAACGTTTAAAATATGTATAAAATATTTTCTGGCTGCAGCAAAATTATTGGTGGACAGAGCTGTATGTAGACCTCGCAAGTCATCATTTTTCGAAATGTCTGAAATATGATATTTTTGCTTCTTCAACCCCCATCGTTCCATATAATTATCGAACCTGCTTACCATAATTCACTAGAACTAGTTGAGAAACGCGATTCATAGAGTAGAATAGCTGAACAGCCGGATGTCCGCCAGACAGACATACAAAAATTTTTTGCCCATGCTGAAACGAAGACGATTCGCGTTCGCTCTGTCAAAAAGACTAGTAAACAACAATAACATGGCAACATATACCTATTCAACTTCTATTCTACTTTTTGTAGTTTTACTGCAGCCTGTGGCTCTGTGAGCTGAAGACCTCGTGAGTCAATATTTTTCGACATTCCTGAAATATGAAATTTTTACAATGCGTTCAATCCATGGCAATTTAAAAATTAAAGCCATATATTAAAAAATAAATATATTTGAATTAAAAATAATGTTAAACGGCAGAGTAGGCCAAAAGGGTGCACTGGTAGTCATTTCTAGTTCATGTATATCCTTCTAAGGCAGGTTCAGTTACTGGTTTAAAATGCTACAATATTTGTGCCAATGGTTTCTCTTTAATGCAAGAGCCAAGCGCCATCTGGTATCACCATAATTGTGTACATGCACTAGGGAAGGGATACATGCGATCGGTGTTTAAGTATCGTTATTACTTGGTATACTTACTAAGACATCGAGTCAAGCGTTCAGCTTTGCTAGCATACGCACGCATGTGACATGTATATCTTGGTCCAACCAGAACAGTTAGAATGACCTCGATATGATAAAATTATCTCCGCAGACTATACCTCAGTAACAAAGAAATAAAGGCTCAATACTGACATCGTCGACCTCATCTATGACCTTGGTCAAGATTGAGGTCAAGAGTTAACCCATCTCATAATAATAATAAAAAATCATATTAAAAAAAAATCATATTGAGGACCTTGGTAGGATTCGTGGGGAGTAAAAATGTTGAAGGTGCAATTACAAGATTGGGTGTTATTTCAAAATTATTTAAACGAAATCACTGCATACAACAAATTCACTTTTTGCGTCAGTCAGAATTTGTTTTGGTTTTAACCGTCGGATGGATTTTTTCACGATTCCCGCTACACACTCAAAGAGAGAAATAGTATCAATATTCTAGAGGGGGGCCGCTAGTAAAATAATACATTTTCAAAACCTTTACTTTAAAGTAACTAATATAGTACTTATTGTATTAATTTTTTGCATCTCTACAAATTGTGAGTGAAGTGGTGTATAAATCATCCGAGTATGTACACCACAACGTTTAAAAATGATATTTGGTTAACGTAACTTAATATTCATTTTTAACACTTCATTGCATTTTTTGCCCAAAGCATCTTAATAACTGTGTGAGCTATTATTATTGTTGCACCCGGTTTGGGATAAGTGGTTACCAAAAGTGGTTGTAAATAAACATAAGTTTATTTACAAGCAATTTCTTTTTGCATTTAATTTTAATGTTCAGCATTTTTTTTTAATCGACGTTCACTATATGTCCATGTTATCGCTTTTATGACCTCATATTAGGAAAAATATAGGTATTTATCAGTATTTTTTGGTCAGAAAAAAGAAAACCTTACCTCAATGAGATTCAGGCTTAGGCGGCGAAGACATTGTGTCTTGTATGTACTTCTTCGTCTCATTGTTTTTTCTTCTTAGTATATGGCGAACTTCACCAACCCTGGGGTCAGAGTTTTCAAACCACCAAATGGCATCTGACTTGGTTTAACGACTGTAAATCAGTCGATAACAGTCGGAATCGGCGGTTTAATTTAACGGAAACTATTATGATAAAATACCACTTAGGAACCCATCAGGTTCTCTGCCATTTTGTAAGTTACTTAACCTCACTGATCGGTTAAGATCTGCGAACACCATTGAGCTATACGAGCGTATTTTTGTGTAGTAATTTTCCATGAACAAAAATCTTAAAATGAAAGTTTAATTGATACTCAAGGTACGACCATGTGTTTCTTATTCTCAAGGTCTAGTTACGAACAAAAACGCTTGCTTAAATATTCAATCGGGTACAAACCCCATCGTTGTCTATGACATAGGTACCATTTTAATTATACCCCTGACATACTTAGGAACATTTTTGTACTACCTATTTATTTTTGAGGATTTTCTGTCATGGGCTATTTACTTAATATAAATATACTCTACTGTAGTCCAAATTTGTTATTATAAGGTAATATAAAAAAACTGAAAAATCATCAGTGATGTTATTTTCATTACAACTGAACCCTTTTTTATTAGTAAAGAAGCAAGAAAAATGGCACAATGTGAAAGCCCTCATGATGATCCATAAAAGGGGCCCAGGGTCTGCTAACTGTCTTTCCCTTTCTGCGCTTCTACTCGAGCTGAGCTTTAGGAACTAATTCCGTGTTCATATAAATTGAATCTCTTCCTACCTAGCTTACTAAACCTTCATAATTGATATGGCTGGAAAATAGCCATAACAATTTATATTTCTGAAAATTATGAATGATAGAAACAAAGGCAAAATGGTTTTATTTTTACGAGTATATCGTTCTAATACATATACAGTTTAGATGTTCGTATGGCTGTTTGTTACTCAATCACGCAGAAACTACTGGATGGATTTTGATAAAACTTTGCAGTAATATGGCATAGATATCATAACAACATATAAGTTACATAAATTTACCAAATTCCAACAGGATATGGAGAAAATCGGCGGAAAAAAAACATAGGTTCAAATCCTTTGGGGCTCGTCTTTTTCTATTTTTATTTTTTTTCCTTTTTTTTTGGTAATCCTATAGTACCTTAAGGCCAGTGTTCACCAAATATTTAAACAACGATTAGCAGCTAACCAGAGGTTTGACAATGTCATTTTCATACATTTTTTTTTGACATTTCGTCTGTTTAGCTTCTAACCGCGGTTTAACCGTTGGTTATATTTTTGGTGAACACGGGCCTTATTCATATGGATAATTTCATTCCATATAGTGCGCAATACAGAAGATGGCGAAAACAGATCTTGACAAGGTAAAGGAGGTACTTTACTGTGAGTTTTATCCCAAAAGAGTTTTATATCATGTCTGTTCAGTAAAACATAGTATAAGTTTAAATAGAATTTATATTTATTGAAATAAAAAGCAGCTTATAGAAGCTAACAAATTGTAGGAATGAATGACAGAATAAAAAAAAAACATAACAAGCATAAACTAAAACTAAATAGATTTTAATTATAAAAAAGAGATTTTATGTATCAAACAATGTCAAAAAGATTTGTTCGAACATCCCTTATTTTCGCTGTTTTTCTCATTTGTGCATTATAATAGTGAAGACCACGTTATAGGCCCCGAAGTGTTGGTTTAGCTGTGTCCCCATGCCACTCGCTTTGAATAAATTCGGCGCCGTATGCAGGGCATATAGTTCAGTGCACTTGACGTCGTTGGCTATGCAAATCGTGTCCAGTTACAGTCAAGGGCATAGGAAGCCCTATTACCAAATAATTGATCGTCAACTGAATACGAACAATAAACACGATCCAAAACGGTCCAATTCTATCCATCCTTAATTCCCTACACGCACGCCCACGTGGTTTGGCAGATTAAATTAAGAAAGTGTATGTGAAATAATTGTTAATTTTTTTATTTAAAAAATAAAAGCTTGTAAAAAAGACCCCTGTCGGAGTAAGCAGAGAGCATCATGTACTTCTAGAACTACTTAGCGCCACATGTGACAGAAAAACCATCAAATTATTAGAGGGATGGCCATCAATGGCACGCGACAAAATATTTTGGGCCGCCACCGACTGACAAAGCATAGATAATAGAATACTTTCTGTACTTACGAGCAGTAGACAAATTAACTAAATTCAATATGCAGTTCAACGAAACGAACTTAAGTGAGCTTACGGAATGAGTAGACGTGGTGGGCGGGAAGTGCTCTTGTTTAAGTTTAATTTTAATATTTCCTCAATAAGTCAACATTATTTGATGGCACGTCTATAGTATCATTCAACATTTCTTTTAAATATGGCACGTCAATCCATAAAGGTTCGCCATCCCTGATCTAATAGATGGTACTTGTGGTGATGGATTGTCAGCCATACAGGCCGTTTAACGAAGGAAAAATAGGGGAAATAATTCGTGTAAAGTTCGATCCTAGCGAAAAAGTGCCAAGAACCTTTTTGTACAGAATTTTATGTAGATTACTTGTGTAAAAAATTTTTTTTTGCTATGAGCCACCATTTACGAGTTATTTAAGAAAAACTTTACAAAGGGACCTTTATACCCCAGTTAACTCCAAGTTAGCTCCACCCCTATCCATCAGGATTTTCAGTATGTTGCTTCAGACACCATTCCCTACAACTATGCCAAAAATCGCTTTTACACGAATTATTTCCCCTATATGTTCGTTGATTGGGCTAATACAGCATAACCTCGCGTCCACTTTACTGGTCTCTACAGTACGCCTGAGAAGAGTTGGTAGCTACCAGATTCTAAGTTTTTCTCTTTATCCTAGTCCGGCGTGAAAAAAATTCATTCCTATTCTTACTCCATAAGTATTTTATGACTTTTTGGTATTATTATATTGTATGACCCAATAACAGAACCCGCCATAAGAGTAACCTTCTATTTCTTACTTTCTTTAAAATCGAAACCATCGAACGAATGAAGTGGTCACCAGTGTCATTCTACCGCCATTGGTTAATGAAATAGCCGCCCAAGTTTTCATTTTCTTCCCTCATCGTGGCCTTATCAGCTTATTCAAAGATGGTTGGTACTTTGCCTTCTTAGAGATTTCACTAAGCCATATCATCATAAAAGATACGTAATGCCACTTAGTTACATCACAAGAATGACAGTAACGCCTGTAAGTAAACGCCTGTAAGTATTCAACCGTATGGCTTAAATTTTGCAAGTACACTGAATCGTCACTTTTTCAAAAAGTTTTTTTTGATACACTATTCTACCCAGCCCAGATTGGGTACCTGAGCAACAATCATTTTACAGGAGTCAAAATAGCCACCTTGATTCTACCATGACCATTAGTCTACACTAATCTATGTCTACGCCACTAATAAATCCAACTTTTATGTAGTGAACTCCCTGAAGTTTTTATTTTAATATGAATATTCATTGTTTTGATTTTGTGGTTGTTGTTCTTCGTTTTATTGATTTCCTATTTCAGCAATATTTGGTACGTTTGTTTTCATTATCTTGCACACTTCAAATTACATACTTATTAAACTTATTTTATTATTACTAGTGATCTAATGTCGAACCAAGACATCGAACCAAAGTATTATATATTAGATATAATAAATGTTATTGAAGAATAGAATAACTTGGTTAGTGAGAACCGTTACATTTTGGTAGTTAGAACCCTTGGTGTGGGCCTTTATAAAAAAGTTAAACATGTTAATCGTGCTTCTATCTAATTGCTTCTCGGCAAACTTCGTGTTTCCGAAATTATAACAAAACAACAATGAAGTTCGTATTTTAAATTCAAGTTATAGTATAGACCAATGACTACTACCAATAATGAAATTATAACAAAACAACAATGAAGTTCGTATTTTAAATTCAAGTTATAGTATAGACCAATAACTACTACCAATAATGAAATTATAACAAAACAACAATGAAGTTCGTATTTTAAATTCAAGTTATAGTATAAACCAATAACTACTAACAATAATTCAAGATATAGACCAATAATTACTGTCTTACTCAAAAAGTGTTGAGAGGTGACCTGACAATTTTGAAATCACCGTAAAAAAATCCGCTTAATTAATTACCCTGTTAGTGCGTACTCGCACATAAATAATTAAAACGCGGAGTATTCCACTAGCCAATCCTCTTAGAAGATAAAACGCATACATTATGGGAAACATTTGATGCAACGTAAGCTTAATAAATGAAAAATTTGATGTTATCCGAACCATGTATATGAATGAGCTTACCCAACTACGTCAAGTAATTAGATGTTATTCAATAGTTTAACTAAGTTCAGCCCGTGGCTTCGTTTGTGGCGAAACACACATTACCCTAAATAACTTGAATGTTGTTTACTCCTACGTGATATGTTATATTTGCGGAGTTCGTAGTAAGATAAGAATTTGTATGTATGTTATTGTTAACTTACTATGAACTCCGAAAAATCTTCTTAAAAAGTATAACTAAGTGATAATTATTTGTTGTATACAACGTAGATAAACTCATGCACCTTACGAATAAGATAGTTAATAATAACAAAGCACAGTAATTAATTACACAGGAAATCACATTTAAAAAAAATTATAGTACTACGCAAAGAAATGACACCTCCTCACCTTTCTCGCATACAGAAAAACAAACGGAAACAATATTTACTTTGATTATGTCTATGATAAATAAATGTAATGATAACTAGTCCAGTTGGTAATGAGACAGACATGTAACCGGAAGGTTGCGGGTTCAAATCCTGGTGCGGCCTAAACCACTCAATTCGTCTTTTCGAATTTATGTACAGATTTCTCTTTAATTATCAGTTGCTCAGCGGTGAAGGAAAACATCGTGATGAAATCTGCACGTCTAAGAAAATTGGTTTTCGAAAGGCGCGCGTTCCACCTATCCGCATTGGGTCAGCCTGGTGGACTATGGCCTAAATCCCTTTCGTGTTTTGAAAGGAGGCCCGTGCCCTTCGGTGGGGATGTACTCGTATAAGGGCTGATATAATTATAAGTATAGGTTATAATCACAAGTTATTGGAAAATAACAGAAGAAACTAAAGTCTTATAAAGGCTTACAGTCGGTGTACTAATATGAAATTGAATTTAATTAATGTGAGGTTTTATTTGTTCTTATTATTCCAGTTCCTGTAACTCGTGAGACATACAAAAATAAACTCAATTAAGTTGAAAGTAAATTATGTACTTACGTTATTTTTATCACGAAGTAATAGCATAAAATAATATTTGCTACGTAAGATTACGAAACTCAGGTAAACTTGTGTAATATAATGCTAATGTATTTGAAAGATTTACATAAATATCTCATTTAAACATAACTAATCACCTGATAGTCTCCGTCGAACGAATTTTATGGCTTTTTTGACATTTACACTGTTGAAGACTTTTACAATGGAATTATGAAACAGTTGAATGTAAATTATTGTATGATATAATTTAGTTAGTTGTTCGGTGACAAACATTGCGCCGTGTGGTGATCGGTTGAGAATAACACCAACTCCATCTCTTTCCGTGGGTGTCGTAAGAGGCGACTAAGGAAACACAAATGAGACCTGCCTTCTATTAATCCACCCCAGGCAACGTCACCTCAATTTGTTCTGAATCTGAGGTGGCGTCCTATGGTCTCATGCGGTGTGGTAGGCTTTGTGATGGGCCGTTTGGTTCGCAACCACCCTCCTACCGAAGTCCGACGCCAAACAGCTTACTGTGTTACGTCGGTGCGTAGGAGTACCAGTGCCTTATAGGCATTTTCTGGGTTAACTCGCTCCAGCATCGATCTCATCTATGACCTCGGTTAAGATTGAGGTCAAGAGTTAATACATCTCATAATTAAAAAAAATAGGTAAAAAAACTTTTTAAGTTAAACGGTTTTATGTTAAACATACATTGCAATGTTTAAGATAAATGTACTAAAAACCAAAAAATAATAAAATAGATACAGTCGTGGGAATTATAAACATATGCATAGACTAGACTAAAATAAAACCGTGGGGCACGTCAATTGTCTACAAATTATCGACTTAATGTGCCCCACGGTTTTATTTTAGTCTAGTCTATGCATATGTTTATAATTCCCACGACTGTATCTATTTTATTATTTTTTGGTTTTTAGTACATTTATCTTAAACATTGCAATGTATGTTTAACATAAAACCGTTTAACTTAAAAAGTTTTTTTACCTATTTTTATTTTCTAGTTTTTAGTTTTTATTAAAAACATACATTTGGTAGCGGCGGCCATCTTGTATTTCAATTTTTTATAGTATATTGTATTCTGCTTGTTGAGCCCTTTCATTTGATACCCATATTGATGGGATTGATAAAACCTACGTTATCCGCCATTTTGTAGCGGCCGCCATCTTGGATTTCAATTTTTTATAGTATATTGTATTCTGCTTGTTGAGCCCTTTCATTTGATACCCATATTGATGGGATTAATAAAACATAAATTATCCGCCATTTTGTAGCGGCGGCCATCTTGAATTTATAATGATAATGAATAAACATAATTGTATTGTCACCAAAATCCAAAGTGTATACAAAATTTCAGATTAATCGGTTGACAGGTGAAATTTGAATTACTAAATTCGACCCAAGAATAATAAATAAAACAAACGGGGTGAGCTAAATAAAACCGTTTAAAAACAACGGGTTGCACTCCGGGAGTACCGACAGAAGTGCAAACTTGAACATTAACGTTGTGCATTAATATATGGAAATAAAACAAAATACACAAAAAGAGTCCCGTTATTCTCTCAGGATTCGAACCCTCAACCTGTCGCTTGCAATTTTTTTTACCCATCCCAAAAAGTGCACAACAAAGAAGTTTTCACTCTCCCTCCACCTTACGCATTTTCGATTCGTCCGGAATGACTTTGTACGTGCGTAATCGTTATATTTTCATAAAGTTATATCTTTGTATTTTAGAACTAGCGAGGTATTTTTTAGGTGTGAAGATCTATTTTATTATGTATTGCATTTCAATTGTAATAAAACTGGCAGGTAAATAATAAAAATTAAGGTGATAATAAATAAAATTGTAAAACTAACGCTCTTTCAAAGTTACTTCATTGTTTTCGTTGACATCTGTCATGAGATCAACTATTTTACCATAGGGCTGTCATCCGTCCGGGTTTCTACCCATACTTCAAAGTGCACAACTCTGCTAAAGAAGTTTTCACTTCAAAAAAGGTGGCAACCCCATCCTACGCATTTTCGATCACATCTGACGATCACGGTCACGTGACATCTAACGCGAGTTCATCGCGAGTTTGACATTTTTTCCCCATACTATAAGTGCTCAACGCCGCTAAAGAAGTTTTCACTTCAAAACTTTAAAAAAAATTGTGTCACGCGTCAGCTATGCTGTCCTGCTCACGATATACCCTGCGCATCAGCAACAACGGAGAGGCCTAGGCTATTCCACTAACCAAATGCGGTATAATGACAATAGTGACCACTTCATCCATTCAGGTAGCGAAATTAAGAACTATCTAAATGTATGACATTTGAAGACAGCTACCTTGACTGGGTGCGCCATTGCTAACTGAGTATTAGTTGGCGGTGGCGCTGCTAATCGGGGTGGTTGTTTGTCATCTGGTGTATGAGGTTTCGATACCTTCTCCCTGTAAGGAAACTGTACACTATGCATAGTGTATTAAAACTCCACAGCTCTTTACCATTCGATCCAAATATTAGAGACAAAAGAAATAAATATGTGGTTAAAGTGACTAGAGCAAGAACAAAATTTGCAAGTATTCAGTACCATAAACAATCCGCACATCTCTATAATAGTATAAATAAAGAATTAAATATATATGAGAAATCTAATTATTAATGTAAAAAACTTATGACAAAATGGTTGAAAAATAAATCATATGAAGAGACAGAGTCATTACTATTATATACTATCTAATAGTTTTACTTATTCTATTTACAATATCACATTATACTAACTGTATGTGTATTTTACAATTTGAACTTTTACATATTCACGCACTGACATACACACTCACACACATACACACACACAGACACACATACACACACACACAAAACACATATACGCATGCACGCGCTGCTAAGTGTTGGCAAGAAACTAAGTGATTATTTATATTTGCTAAGTACTTTGTGATTTAAACTTAAACTTAAATGTAAGTAGAATCATTATGAAGAGCTTCTTCTTCAGGGCTTCTTCAGGGCTTCTTAACACAGGCTTTTTACTTGTTACATATACTTTGTAATATTGTTAAAACAATAAACATTTTTTTTTCTGAATTTGGCCACCAGGAGGTTTACCATGATCGCTTAGCGCGATCCAATTTAGGACCTAAACAAGTCTGCAACGCTTATTCGCACCATGATGGCTTATAAGCGATTCAATTTTGGCGCTGTTGCGATTCAAAGGTAGACCAGCGACAATTTATGTAGACATTTAAAATGGACCATAGACAACCGAGCAGTTCAAAAGCAGCGCCATCATAGTACCATTTTAATAAAAATTCCAATTGCGAAGCAGTTCAAAGTTGGATCCTAAACAAAAATGCTTTCAAACGATCGTGGTAGGTACCCTGAACGGATAAAAGCTCGCCATTGTCGTTCAACCGCCATTTTTTAGTGGAATAGACACCCCGGTGACTGAATCGATGGCAGTCATAAGTGTAAGGGAAACGCTTCCAAAATCAAAACCAAAATCAAAGTGTAAGCGACAGACAGACAGATTACAATATTAGCAAGGGTGAGAATCATTACAACGAGCTGTCTTGGTTTCGGAAGCGTTTCCCTCATACTATTTAGAGATACCTAGTTTGATGACGACCCATGATACAATGGAACCCTGTGTGTGGGCCTTTAAAAAAAGGTAAAAATGTTAATCGTGCTCCTATCTAAGGTTCGAGAAGCATCTAATTGCTTCTCGGCAAACTTCGTGTTTCCGAAATTACAACAAAATAACAATGAAGTTCGTATTTTAAATTCAAGTTATAGTAGACAATAAATCTAATAATATAGAAATTGGTATTCGTCTGCAATCGAAACTAAACATAAAATTAGAAGAATGTTTTTATTTTATAGAATATCAGGATCTTCTTCTTATTGTGTAGGTATTGTCAAGTGTGTGGTGAACTTGCCTTACCCTAATGTCAGAGTTTTCAAACTGCAGGCCTCTGACTTGGTTCTAACGACTTTAGTCAATCGACAACAGCCGGGACCAAAAGCTTAACGTGCCGTCCGAAGCATAATGCAGGGTGTTACGTAAAATAAGTTAAAGTAGTGAAGTAGAATAGGATTTAAATACATACATACATATTCGTTCTTTTGACTCTACTGACTCTACACCTATTCGCAAAGGTTCAGTATTGGTGTATAAAGCGCAGATTTTTGTACAAATCCAACCCCTCCCTGCCCTGAAATACTCAGAGAAAAGGATTGCATAAAAAAGAAAGTTATGCCAGATTCCCAAAATAAAAGTCGATTAAAATATCTGCAATGTCCTTGCTTATTGACTAATTCACAATATTTAAATGTGTTGTAAATTCCAATGTTTATGTGAGTGACTACCGTTTTTAACAACCAAGTTACGTATTACATCGTAAAAATACAAAAACGACATTTTTATAGTAGTTTTTGCTTTGGTGGCAAAATAAACAAGAACTAAAATAACATTAATCGAATGTTTCTTTTGAACAAACGTCTGGGCCTATTATCACTTGGCTGTGAATCAATAGTGGTAGAAAAGTCATAGAAGCTAGCACCGTTTCTAACAATGGTTCCGTACAAATACCTACAATTATTATTTTACCTATGTAGTTTTATCACACTTATACAAATTATAATATAAAAAATATATTTTTACTTTGTAGATATGCAGGATGATTTGCATTTTATAATATGCGGAAAAAACTGAGAATAAGACAAGTATTTTGAAATATGAACGTCTGTCTGTTTGATTACACTTATGCCCTTTGTCTGCACTGTGGTTCTTTGTTCTTTTTTAGTATTGGATTTCTTTTACACGACTAAAATTATGGCAAGAAATCTAAAAAATACATGATTTGACCCGAACAAACTTAGTTACATCGCAAGTTAAGTATAAGTTTGTAAAGAAGACAATGTATTTCTGTAGTAAAGCTTGTAGCTTAAATTGTAGTGGTTCAACAAAAAGGGAAAAGGAGACTAGCGTCTTAGTTTGGAGCGCGCGCGATTTGGGTTTTTCAGGATTTTCATGCTGTCTTGATGTCGACTAGCCGCCTCAGATTTATGTGAAAGGTTTTCTGGCGAAACGCCGAGTTTTATTTCCAAAATTGTGAATTTAGGCGTCGATGAATACCTACCCCAAAAACTTTTAAATCTCTATGGATTCGTAAGCGTATAAACGAGGTTCGTACGTTTTGCTTCTTTCAGAATTGTTCTTAGTTTTTCGACAGTCACCTCATAAATGTTGAGAATTATTCATGACTCTACATCAAAATTTCACAGAGATCCGTTCACTTGTCATTTATGGGATGGAATCAATTGACCCCTTTGGTATTGAGACGATCCTCTTAAGTTCCAACTTAAGGAACCTTAAAAATACAATGCGACAAAGATGACTCATGAATCATCATCACGACAACGCAAACGTCGTTCGTTAGCGATTGTCTAAAATAGCACAGCGACTTAACTGGTCGTGTCCACACCGGTTTCATTGCATAAACAATTATTTTTTTCTCGTTCGTAAATATTTGCTAGTCGTAAGTACCACGACAGAGATGTAAAGGTCTCATCTAGGAATTCAATTTCATTCACTTAGGAAATCAATTTAAAACATTTTTGCATTTCCAAAACACAGTTTTGTTATCGATGTGCACTTTACTATCATTTGCAGACTACATTATCAAAGTTTTATTAGTGTATAATTAATTTATTTTTTTAAATGATTAACAACACCGTTTAATTTTTGATTACATATGTTTTCTTGTGACTAATGTACAATATTGTAAAAGCTGCATAGATTTCTAAGGATTAGGCTTAAGTATTAACTTACGTTTTGAATGTTAGCTTTTTTTATATCTGCTTATTCCATCCCACTGCTGGGCTTTCCCATCTTTTCTCTATTTATCCTTGTAAGTTTCCACCAATTAATACCCAAATTAACAATTATATTAAAATAACAACATGTTAGTCCAAAAACCCTCGGTGAAAATTAAACGGCAAAAATTTTCTAATTAAGATTTTTTTTAAGTGAGCTTGTGGTCAAGAGCAAATCTATTAACTTGCAATGTATTTATGTGTGTTTGTTTGTTCGCGTCAAATCTTGCAACAGAATTTTAATGCTGCTGACATGAAATGTATATGTCGTAGTTTGTTTTTTTATTGCATATATATTTAGTTTGGATGACAATGCATGGTTAGTTAAGTAACATCAATCCAAATCCAATATGATGGACCGCACAAGATGGCAGACTAGTTATTTTATTTTACACTCCCATGATATGGGTATTAAATGATAGGGTAGGTATGTTAAAAAGAATAACAATTTAAATTAAACAAAAGCTTGTTTTTAAAATTGTTATTTTAACAATAAACTTATGAAATGGATTTTCATTAGTTAATAAGTGTAAAATGTTTTTTATGTCCATATACTATTGTGTAAACTATTGTCACAGTTTACATCAATCTCAATCCAAGTTCTTTCGCCTGTACTTTCAAATCGCATTGTAGCGATCGACTGTGTAGTGTAATCTTGCCTCGGGGCTATAACCTATAAGCAAGAGGCAGAATTCAAAACAGGTATATTAAGCAGCATACATGAAGTACTTTGTACTATGAACATGGAAATGCTTAGCCTCATTATGGCTAGTGCATTATGCTTCCCATGTAAGTATTACGTGAATACGTAATCATTCGATTTTGCTGGTGAATACTGAAATATGTTTATAATAGCGAATATGTGAATGCAGACGACAATCACTTCACCTGTGTTTTGTTGCTTACATTATGCCCCCTATAAGGAAATTGGAAATGAAGGATGAATGATGTAGAAAATGTTTCATGATTGGAGTGAGGGTGAAATTAAACAATCTTTTAATGGTTTCTCACTAAAATTAAATTAAAATGTGTACTAAGGCATGTTCCTACTTACATATATTTTCTTATTTGTAACGGTAGTCTACATAAGATTTGAAGCTATTAACGCAAACTTCTTACTATTTTTTTTATCACTTTATTTTATTCAAATGTTTAATGACGGAGACAATTTTTCAGGTCTTCCGGATTTTTTTTCTATTTATTGTTCTTTTAACTTTAATTACCTTAAAATTAACTAAATAAAGTTTCTATGTTGTGTTTATTATTTTAATCTCAAGTTTTACGAAACACATAACATAAGTGTCAAGTGATAATAAATCTCCCAACACTTGTTTATTGATACTCTCTTGCGCATCACCCGCACTTTAGACCTAGATTCTTGACTTAGCACATCGCTAAGTCTAAGCTAAAGTGGCTAGGCCAGTTTAGCAAGCTTAGATATAATAATACGGCTTATACGGCTTCACCTATGAACTCTGACGCAAACGCCGTGCAAATTACATAAAATGTACAAAAACCAATTCTTTAATAGAGGTACACTTAATTGGTTTTGCTTAATTCTTTGAATGAATATTAACTAATTTTGTAAAAGTTTTTTTACTCATTACATAATGATAAAGGAGAGGTTTGATTACTAAAAGAATGTAATAATTCAATAGTTGTGATAAATTTACACAAATTTTGTGCATTACGAGTATACTTTGAAATTAGGTAAGAGAGAAAAAAAACTCCTACCTAAAACTAATTACTAAGAATAATCAATAATCAATTTAATCTACGGCCGGTTTAGTCGAGTGGTAGTGACGCTGCCTCTCGATCGGCGGGTCCTGGGTTCGATTCCCAGTCGGGGCAAATATTTGTGTAAAAAGCAGATGTTTGTTCTCGGGTCATGGGTGTTTGTGACTGTCTTTGTGTGTTCCAAGGGACCCACGACACAAGGGAAAACCTTAATGTAGGCCTTTGAGTGTGAAGCGTCTTTTTTTCTTTTTTATTTCAAATACAACGCATATACATTAAAACATGGCGTAACTTAACATAAAAATAAGGAAAACATATATTTTTTCTACGGTTTCATTAGAAAATACAACTGAAGACAGATAATTGACCTAGAAATATAATATGAAATTTTATACAAAAATGCCCATTATAGACTTTGAAACCATTCAATCTATGGTCCGTAACGTTTTTCCTAAAATCGGTTTCATTATCATTACAAATGCAATAATGCGAAAATGGCTTTAGACCACTAAAACAACGCATTAGGCACATTCCCTAATTCCCACGGCGCACGGGAACGAAGTCCCGGGCGGAATTCTGTTAGAGGTGTAATATACTTAGGTACTAAAGTAAAACTCCCATATTGGAAAATTCCGACCAATAAAGGCTGTACCAAGAAATTGAAAGTAATCGATAATTTGTTTATTTACTTCTTCGCATTCTTTATATTGCGGTCAATGTCGCAGTAAGTTGAGATAAAAACAAAAGTTTTCATGCGCTTGCGATTTAACACACAATTAATATTTTGTGTGTGTGTAGATACATTGATTGACCATGGCCTTACAAATCTACGAATAGAAATAAAGTTTTGAGAATCAAAAGGGCAATAAAGTAAAATAAATATTGTTTTTAAGTTACCAGTAGCATTTGTAAGATATTTACACAACCGAGCAGAGTCAATTTTAAATGTTTTAGGCACACCAATGTGTTAATTTGTGATTGGATTGATAGTTGGTCTGGCTTAGTACTTAGATCAGATTTACGGTTTTGCCGCTGCGCTAACATCGCATCGTCGTAACTCTATATAGTGTGGCCTGCGCTTTAGGCGAAGGAAGCTGTAAGAATATGTCATTAAACGTGATATATGGAGCGCTGACAAAAGCTGATAGTGGCTTCAATTATATGAATAGTCAAACACAATGCCATTATCATTATTCATATCCTGATGCACTCGATCATTGTTGTGAAAGTTCAACAACTAGGTAGTTTGATTTCAAAGTGTAACTCAGAGTCAGTGATATACAAAAGAAATAGTATATGATGATGTGATTTCTTGATAGAGTTATGGATTCTACTAAAACCTCAATGTTTTCCTACTACAATGTTTTTCTAAATGAACCCTCGCTGAAGAATCATAAGTGGGCTCTGCCGCTGCGCTAATGATTAACATCAGCCCACTAAAATGAACCACTTTTCCCATAGACAACACGACGAAATATGAAAAAGAGATGTTGGACACTGATATTTCCAGCAGGCTTTAAGATGAAGGGTGAAGTTTAATCGCTAATAAAACGGTAGTAATGTACGTTAGTGATTATTTGCTTAGTTGCTCAGAATGCAACAGCTCGAGCATGATGCGCGACAAACTCGCGCGGCGTGCCACACGGCTGACGGTGAAACTTCACTTTGATTATGCGAGGGCCCCGCGCGAAGACTTGCTCGACCCCTGGCGCTGTCAATGTTGAAATTTTGACATAGGACCGCGGCGCATTCCGCGCGCGAGCTTCTTGAACTAAAAAGCAGTACGTTTGTACTCTTATCTGTGAATGTGTTAAGTATAAACACGAATATGAAATACCATATTTGTTACATAACTCGACATTTAAATATCGTTCGAGACCGAATGCAACAAAATTATTATTTTTAAGAAGTAATTTTCGAGCTTTAAAATCTAGCAAATAAAAAGTTTTTACTTCTTACTACTTCTCTTTTTTTTGTTATTGACCAAAGAATATTGAAAGAAAAACAAATTACACAAAAGGATCGTTCTGCTGGGATTAAAACTATTAAGTAAGTTGTTGTCATCTTCCATATTTTGTAGGTATAACCAGTATGTGGCGAACTTGAATAAACTTGGTGTCAGTATTTTCAAACCATCAAATCTCCTCTGACTTTGTTTCACAACTGTAGTCGTCGGGACGGCTTAACGTGCCCTCTGAAGCACAAAAACGCTCTTGACAAATTGCTACTTCGGTTACCCATCAGGTTTCCTGCCCGTGTATGCTTTGCTTAACTTCATTGATCCATTTTAATTAGGGCCAGTGGGCTACGAGCGATTCGACTGCAGGGAAATTAGTCGTGTATCTGTATAGCACAGTGCAGCGCGTTACATTGCTTTGTGTTGCATAGAGCATAACCCATACGATTTGTTGTGTTGCATAGAGCATAACCCATACGATTTGTTGTGTTGCAAAGAGCACAACGCATACGCTGTCTATTCAATATATGGAATACTATTATAATAACACTTCAAAGCAAGATTTGCAGGTTTGACCATCTGATGCGGTTTCGTGGTTCTTGATCCTGACTTCCTAGTGCAGATGTAAAACAGTTCACAGATTATATAACGAAAATAGTGCTACTCAGACTTCTTGGCAGAATATTGGTGGAGAAAGCTCTAATAGAGTTAATTGAATAACCACAGTCACGTCCTCTGCTGTTCTGATTACCGTTTCGCGTGAATGCCACGACTCTTGTACAAAAGCAAGCAATTATTATTATGAGATGAGTAACCTACAGTGTACGTACACCATGCAGGGAAGAGACATTTTTATGATAGCTATGAAAAGCTCTTTTACAAGGACTTGCTAAGTAATTGAAATTGGCTAATTTTGGGCCTTTTTATAATTCGAATGGCACGGCACGGAAAAAATGTTATTACCATTGCCTCTATATTCTTAGCTACTATATTCTTAGCTACTAGTATCACTAATAAACAGGAGGAAATGGTAGTATAATTTTGCCGTGCCGTTTTAGAATGATGAAAAGGCCCAATGTGGGTTAGGATGGTCACTGGCCAATGACATGACTGAACATATTTCCTCAAGGAACCTAAGTATAAGATATTTTCAAAAAAAAAATCGACGTCCTGTAGAAAGATAAATCAGCTGATCGCACAAGTTATATGGGGAGGTGAAAAGACAAGCTAAGTTTAAAACATAGCCCGACATGTTCAAATTACGTGGACTTTTTTACATCCTTCGTTGTCGGTGACTAATTTTTGTATCTTTCTTCAGCGTGTCCTAATGTCCAAGAGAAAAGTTTTTGCAAACCATCAATAATCAATCATTACAAGTACTGACTAAACATTAAACATACTAAATTTCTAATAACCATTAAAGACATGGCTATTTGAATATCTTTGCAGACATGTAACTGATTATTTTTTGTGCACATATGTAAATTATTTTTAAATATGTTGTGGTTAATTAAAATTCTGCAAGTCATAACTAGGCGAGCAGTGTAACAAACAAGTAAAAGTTACATAAGTAGTTACGTAAGGTAAGTCCAAAACGATAATGTATCATTTGTTGGGTGTGCACGCGCAGTTTTGACCGACTAAAGGTCACTCCAAGACCGGTCATTCAACAAAAGCGTAATAAGTAAGTACGTCGGTTGGAATCTTTGCTCTCATTTCTCTTATACCACTTAATACCAGGGTTCCAAAGCTCTCGGCGAGAAGTGATGGCAAGGCTACTTACATACTATGTGATTATTCCAGTGCTTTACAATTTTAAAACTGTTCTACGCACTTTACTGAAAGCCGCCTGACAATTTTACCAGCAGCAATAGCTGAAAGAAGATGGCCCGTTGTACTATAGTGCTGTGCCTCAACAAGTTACAGCAATAATTTATGCAACATACGAAAGAGGAAAGCGTGTATTTTAAATATGTACATACTATTTAATGTATAAAGCAGTGGTATAAAAGTTATTTCCAATTTTTGCATAACCACCAAATTTGCAATCATTACAAGTTTTGATGCGTAAATGAGTCGACATAAATCCCAGAGCTGGTCCCATTTCATGCAAGGCTCGCTAAACGGGAACAAAACGCTACCTACTATTTACCTACTCAATGGGGAACCGTAAGTTATTATATTCTGTAAGTGATGAACGCCGAACGAAATAACATATGAATGACTGCTTGCGAGTAAGTCAAAATGACAGACAGACAAATAACGTAGAATTGGAATAAAATATGGCCATCTAAAGGGATTACCTAAAAATATCCCAATCCAACCTTCATGGACCAGGCAATCACTCTCCCGACAGCCATTTTATATCAGTGCGAACTCCATGGTGAATGATGGAAAAAATGTATTTGTCATGTCACTAATCCTCGCCATTTTTAGATAGTTTTCCGTTGATATCTTTTTATTATTAACTTTTTTTCCGCTGCTTTCAAAGTAATTTTACAAATCTTGCTAGTAATCAATAATTTTTAAAACATTTTTAACACAAATATCATCTGTGTAAGGTCTGTTTTTACCAGGCCAAATCCACTAAATTAATTAATTGTTTAAAAAAAAGTTTTGTATTCTCCTCAGAAAAAAACACTTTCGTTGGATACTCGTGCCATATGTATGCAAATGAAATTTTAATAATTAATCAGTCCACCATCTTGGACCATCCACCATATTGATTTAGAATAACGTCACTTAGTTAGCTATATTGTCATCCAAACTAAACGTGTAATACATTTCAGCCCAATCGGATAAGAGTAACTGCAGTAAAATCCAGCTGCAAGATTTGACCAGAACAAACGTACGTACACTTATGTATAAAAAAAGGTTTTTGAAAATATTAAAATAAATTCTAAAGTAACTTATTAAAAGTAAATGTGTAAAAATGGTTTTCAAATTGTAGAATTTTAAAACCATTTTTACACGGGTTAGTAAAAGCTAAAGACAGTTTATATGAACTTAACTCAAAAATCTTTTTACAACGTACATGCTTTTCATTCGCCTTCTAGAGGGCGGACAAACGAAGTAGCGGGCAGCAGTTTCCTATATTTTCTAATGTAGGGTCGCATTCCTTACTCAAACAGCGTAGTATGTAGTAACAGGTCCAGTTTACACTGGCTAGTGCACCTGTGAATTACTAGTTTAGCTAACTGTCATTACTACACCGCCGCCGCACGCATGCGCTCTCGCAGAGTTGCGTCAGAGACGTGTAGATGACACTCTGAGTTTCCCTGGCCTGTCTCGAGTACTGAACTCAAGTGCATTGTAAACAGAAGCAATGTTAAGTTAAAGAAATAATGTTTTTAAAAGAACCTTGAAGTGACACACGTTTGCAAACTCACTAGCTTAGAGCCGTTATGGAACAGTTGACGTGATGGTTCAAGTGGTGTTTGGAGCGATTCATTTCCATTTATGATAAGTGATGTGAAGCTGCATCTTAATCGACGGCGCGGCGCCAGAACGTGGCCCCGATTCTGTAACTTAAGTTGTGTGTCGATTGAATTTTATCTGTTTAGGTAGCAAAATTGAAAACTATCTAATTTTCATATACTTACTGACAACCACCCCGACCAGCAGCGCCACCCTACCGCCATCCGGACGTAAATTTGCGAACTACCAAGCAACTGAAAATTTGGTTAGCGGTGGCGCCATCAGTCAAAGTAGCTGTCATGAGATGTAGGAAATTTGGATAGTTCTCAATTTCGCCACGCCAAACGGATAAAATGGCGACCATTCCATCGACATACAACTGAAGTTACAGAATCGGGGCCCTGGGCAAAGCTCAGGGTAAAAAGAAAATGTGTGTTCAGGCTATACTTATATCTTTGTACAGATTAGAGAAGACGCGAAGTGCGGGAAAGTGCCACATTCGCGTATTATCTACACTGTAGGTAGCTACACAGGAGTACACAAAGGGAGCCTTCCTGAGCGGCGTATCTAAGCATCCCATACAAACCACACAGCCCACCCTGGGCAACAATCTGCGATGATGTTAAGTCGGTAACCAATTTAAAAGCCACATCATATAAATAACTAGCTTTCCTTAAGTTCATAAAAATAATTTTATATTAAAATCGAAAATGTTCTCTATTGCAAATTCTAACATGGCATATTGCATCGCACTGGCAACCTTAATCCTATATGAATAGGAGCAATTAAAGCTTGATTGACGTGAATTGTATAAATACCAATGCATTTTAATTAGGGTTTCCCAGGATTGCAACTGTTTATCTGAGACTTCAATTTGTTTAAATAATTATTTCACAGTATTTCATTGATGAAGATTGAATCATCAAAGCGTTTGAATTCAAGGTACAGTTCATCTTTCTAGCTTGAATATCTTTCACTATTATTCATTTATGAACTAGCTAGGGTGTATTTATGTTACCACAGATAATGTAACTAATGTAATGTAATGTAATGTAATAATAAATGTAATGTAATAATGTAATGTAGGCTGGCTTCGATCCTCTTCCAGGCTCTACGTTCAGGCATCAAGTGAACGACGGCCGGTTTGGTCGAGTGGTAGCGACGCTGCCTCTTGATCGGCGGGTCCTGGGTTCGATCCCCAGTCGGGGCAAACATTTGTGTGAAAAGCAGATGTTTGTTCTCGGGTCATGGTTGTTTGTGTTTGTCTTTATGTGTGTTCCGAGGGACCCACGACACAAGGGAAAACCTTAGTGTGGGCCTTTGAGTGTGTAGCGTTTATTTATTATTTATTTATTTATCTTTAACTTTGTTAGAAAAATGAGCGCCAAGCCGACTAGGAGTAGTAGACGACCGAAATCGGTTGTAGAGATGGAGCACGTAGTATAAACTGGTTGCGGCAATATTTTGATTCGGATCCTCATACATTAAACATTGAACCGACAAAGCAAGGTTATATGTTCGCACTTGCCTAACTTTTTTGCATTAGCGAAGTTTGGTACACGTTTACTATGAAATGAGTGTGTGACTGTCCTACTCGTACTCGCGATAGAAGATTACGCATTCGATAAATTACGGACGCGCTTACGGCGACGGCGGTGGCCACGATGACCTTTTAGTTTGTGGTCCAGTTATAGCATAAAGCTATAATTTTGTACAACACTAAAGTTGGCAAAATAAAAGTACCGACAAAGTTTGCCGAACTGAAACTTGACAATACTACGTTATCTAGAAAATACGAGCTTTTTTTCATTCAAAAAGGTTTTTTTTTTGAGAAGCTATGAAAAATTACTTGAGACTTATAGGGGACTTCTTCTTCTTATCGTGTAGGTATAGTCAAGTGTGTGGCAAACTTGGGCTAACCCTGGTGTCAGAGTTTTCAAACGCACAATGATCTCTGACTTGGTTTTAATGACTTTAGTCAATCGACAACAGCCGGGACCGACAGCTTAACGTGCCCTCCGAAGCACGGAAACGCTCGTGATAAATTGCCACTTTGGTCACCCATCAGGTTCCCTGCCTCTGTGTACGTTGCTTGACCTCACTGACCGGTTGAACTGGGCTACGAGCGCTTCAATGGGGACATGGTCATTATGAGCAAGTGTTATACTTGTACTTAGCAAAACGAGACGGAATATATCATGTTCTAACATTTTCATACAAAAAACATCTATTTTGTAATGGCTCGTCAAACCCAGTCAGAGGTCATTTATGTTTATATATGTTTTGGCTATTAGATTTAAAAGTCAACTTTATCATATTTGAGAAATATCTTTGTATATCTTCGCATACGTTGGAAAATTGGCTTTGGATTTAAGTTTAGTCCGTTGGTACGCATAGAGCACATGCGAAGTATGCCGCGAAAGGTCCTATGAAGTAATCTTTTTATATCGATTCACTATGTATTGCCAACTTATTTATTTTGTGTTTGTGCTACGGTTGGGTAAATACTTGTGTTGACCTAGAATAAAGGCCTTGTACTTAAAAACTATCATCCTGCAATGTAGGTTAATGGAAAAACTTTTCTATAATAAAGAGAAAATAGACTAGACCTACGGCCCTTTTCTTGTTGGATGAGGTATAAAAGTTATCAAAACACTGTAAAAATATCAGCTATTTTACATGTTCAGTACGTCCAACAGCTGAAAAAAGCCTCTTCTTAATAATTTGGGAAGAAAAATATCATAATGACTCTCAGGCTGGTCGGTGATCGCAGTAATGTTATGATTCCCAGAGACTGCTCTTGTTCGTCTTCTAGTATTCTCCTAGTAGGGTCGTTATGTAGAGGTTTATTAATATTACCTCAATGGGTTTATTTACAATTTTGACTAACTCAGAACTATTAGTATGTCTCTACTCTTATCAGCCACTGTTGTAAGATTTTTATATATTTTCGTTTAACAAATTCATCTTAAGTACTTCTTATTTTCATTGTATAGGTATAATCAAGAATGTGGCTAACTTGTGGTACTTAGGTACAAACTAAGTAGGTAATTAAGTAAGCCGGAGAACTTAATAAGGTTTTGGAAAGATTATCTAACATAAGTGTGATACCTATTAGAGTTACAATTGCAACGCCCACAATAATCGTAATGAGATCTTATAACTAGCTTTAGCAATCAATCATTATATCAGTAACCTATAACCGATTCCTTCTCTTTAAAAATTACAACTAATAATAATAATAAAAAAGTTTTTGATGTTACTTGATTCCCCAATACGACTAGGTACTTTCCTAGCCTAGGTACATTAAATAAGTACTACTGCGAGAAAGTAATTATAAATCAGAATCCAAAAGAGAAATTACAAATTACGGTGCAAGTACCAGTATCTTCACTGGGATTTATCGCTCTATGTATTATTTGCTAGCTAGAGCAGTGTTTTTCAAACTATGGGTCACGACCGACAGTTAGAAAAAGATAATTATTTATAGATCCTCAACGAAAAGGTTGTGCCTCTATTAATGATACCTCCCGCCTTCCGTGTCTACCGCGCGGTAAACTCTTAAATCACGTTTTAAAATCTCCTACTCTATAGGGGATCTTAGGGCTTTAGGGGGACGCCGGAATTTTTTCACTTATAAAGGGTTCACGAATTCAAAAAGATTAAAAAACACTAGGCTAGACCAAAGAGACATAGATTGACTGGATAACTAAAATGTAACCTACAGTGAACTTTGCGCGCGTTTCCATTGTAATACTTTTTGAATGACGAGGAATTTTTCGAAATGATTATTTGTACTTAATAATTAATAAAAAAAATAGGAACTACTTGCTTTCCACACACAATGAAGGTAAGCGGCCTCTGAATCGACATCCGATCGAGGCAAACATTCACAAATATTTGTGTAAAAAGCAGATATTTGTTCTCAGGTCTGGGTGTTTCTGTATGTCTTAGTATGTATACTAAGCACTCACCACATAAGGGAAAACTTTAGTTTAGTTTATTTCACAATATACATAGATAACATTTACAATATGTAATTACATGTAGTGTCACTCCATATTATGATCGTCATAAAGTATAATGATAATTTATACAGTTAATCGAAGAAAGACAAAAAATTATATTTAAGAAAAGATAACATAAATGTCAATATTTAAAATAAATGTAAAATATCAATAATTAACCAAAGTATGTCAATTTATTCAAAGTATTAAATGTCAAAAGGTATTACTTGAATGTTCAAGAAACTCCTCCACTGAATAATATTTTTTTTAACTAAAGGTTTTTCAGTGTATGCCATTAAGTCTATTAAACAACAGCAGTAGACTATATCTAGCAGGGCCTATGTCCAGCAGTGGACGTCTTGTGGCATTATGATGAGTAGACGACTTTCGGCTGAACTGAAGAACATTACAAACACACAGTGTAATGTTTCTAAGTTGAATAAGTCAAGCGACATAAAACCATAAAAAAGAACCCTCTGTTCCCACTCAATTGACAAGTTCAAACAAAGTTCAAAGCACTTTGTCAGATTCGTCATGAGAGAAGGAAAAAAACTTAAAAGATTTGTATAAAAGCCATTCAACGAAAACTCTCAAAAGGTAATTGATGAATTACCTTTTGAGTGAACGCGTTTTTTGCGCACTTTAGTCACGTACCGGCACGGTACTACAATGGAAACGCATGCTCGAGATGCGCGAGCGCAAGCATGTGCGGGTCACAGGCCGCGATCAGTGAAAGTGTTCCGTGCATGATCAACCTCACTTTTTACCTCTACACTTGTTGATACATCTTGGGTAACTTTATATCAGTTAGCGAAGATTAAGAATGTATATGCTTGGGCCTTTTTATAATTCGAACTGCATGGGACGACACGGCAAAATTTGTATCACCATTGCCTCCTATGTTCCCAGCTTCCAGTATCACTAGTACGTAGGAGGCAATGGTAATACAGTTTTGCCGTGCCGTGTTCTTTTTTTTTATTATAAGTGGGGTAACTCTTGACCTCAATCTTGACCAGGGTCATAGATGAGGTCAACTATGGAGCGAGTTCACCCAGATAATGACTATAAGGCACTGGTACTCCTACGCACCGACGGAACACAGCAAGCTGTTTGGAGTCGGACTTCGGTAGGAGGGTGGTCGCGAACCAGACGGCCCTTTGCAGAGCCTACCACACCGCATGAGACCATAGGACAGCACCTCAGATTCAGAGTAAATTGAGGTGTCGTTGCCTGGGCTGGATTAACAGGAGGCAGGTCTCATTTGAGTTTCCTTAGTCGCCTCTTACGACACCCACGGAAAGAAATGGGGTGGTGTTATTCTGAACCGATTACCACACGGTAAAAAGGCGCATTAAATATAAAAATTATAAAAAGGCGCATTAAATTAACTGAAAAACTTTCCCTCAGGCACATAGATAGAAAATGAAATAAAGTTGAACGAGCACCGCTGAAGAGGCAATAAGAGAGACATTATAAGAGATTGAAATGATCTCGCCGCAGAGTAAGCGCTTTTATTTTCTTTTATTATTGTCAGAGTTTATTGTTTTTTAAATAAAAGCGACAAATGAAATCTATTTTTTTTAATATAACTTGACAAAGACCAATTTTAAATTGAACTTACTAAAACTTTTATTTCAAGTATTTGGACTACATAGTAGGTGTCTGTTATTGGCTTATGTTTAGTTAATTGGATAAGTAAAATAGCTTAAGTTAAATCTATATAAATAAAAATAAAAATTATATAAATAAAAATGAATTGTTGTTCGTTAGTCTGATTAAAACTCGAGAACGGCTGGGCCGATTTGGCTAATTTTAGTCTTGAAATATTAGTGGAAGTCCAGGAAAGGTTTAGAAGGTGAGAAAATATGGAAAAAAGGCGTAACGAAGTTGGCCGGGACAGCTAGTAAAAAATAAAATAAACAATAAGTCAAAAATTTTTTTTTAGAAATCCATATGGATTCTATGGGAAAAGTGGTTCACTGTGCTGGACTGGGAGTAAAAGAAAAACATAGAACGTGCCAGCTGCCTACTCTTCTCAGAAATACTGTAAAAGTCGGTAAGAAGACGCGAGGGTTTCGCTGTATTATGGGCAAAAGGCTAACAACCTCTCACCACTTAAATGTAACCCTCTGAATTTATGTTAAACGTGGTATCATGTGGTTTTAATTCCACTGATGCTCTGCCTACCCCGATAGGGCGTAAGCGTATGTATGTGTGTAAGTTGTTCACCATTACCCCCAAAGTATCGTTAACTAATTTAAAGTTTCCCCCATATACCTTACTAAATAATACCACCCCGTCTCTTTCCGTGATAAATGCCAAAACAACCGGAAACAAAACAATAATAAGGAGGCTTTTTTCGTAAAGTTTACAAATCCGCGACCAACATAAACAATTATTTTTTGTGTTTATATTGGGCGCGGATGACAGGTACCGACTCGTAAGCGAGAGGTACCGAGCTCAAAGACCAGTGCTGCCATGTACCAATCACAAATTTTCTGAGTTACGTACAGAGGCCAGCGCATCAGGTTACTCCATTTTCATTGCAAAACCGCTTTTATTACAACAGAGCAAAGTGCACGCGGGTGGTATCCTGAGTTGCAGCCGTTCGTACATACATTAGCTGTACACTAACTGATCGTCTTACCGTGAGGGAAAACACCATACGCAATTTTAGTTTACAATTTAACATCAAGCACAATCTACAATTAGAAGTAGTTTAAAAAACTGGCAAAACATGACCTTGATGCACTTAAAGCTTAGTTATTATGTTAGCTTAACTATACATATTTTCTAGCGGATGAAGTCGTGATTTGCTTGCGTGCCCCTAAATTATTTTAACACATTTGACGGCCGGTTTGGTCGAGGGGTAGTGACGCTGCCTCTTGATCGGCGGGTCCTGGGTTCGATCCCCAGTCGGGGCAAACATTTGTGTGAAAAGCAGATGTTTGTTCTCGGGTCATGGGTGTTTGTGTTTGTCTTTATGTGTGTTCCGAGGGACCCACGACACAAGGGAAAACCTTAGTGTGGGCCTTTGAGTGTGTAGCGTTTTTTTTTTACATATTGGGCACGTGTCTTTATGGTTAGTCATCTCTCAAAGGTTTACTCTATGTAATTAGGTATAAGGAGTTATGTAATAAAAATAAGATTACAAAACGATTTATTTTTTATTACTTTGGCCCGGTTAAAGGCACAGAGTAACGTTGCGTCTTCAGTCAATCACAATTCACCAAATGTCTGTAAATGTAGATCCATTACAAAACACCTAGTACGAGGCAGAAGTAGACATATGTGTGACTTTAAATTACTTAGTGAAAATTCATTTAAAAAACTTGCTTCCTTGTAACTTAAGCGATCAGCTGATTGCCTAGTACATTGATTCCCAAAGTGGTCCAGGTGGACCCCCAGGGGTCCGCGGGAAACTTGACGGGGGTCTACGTTGGCGTGATAAAAAAATGGGGGTTCACAATTCGTGAGCGGATGCACGAAAATTTATCTGGTTTCGATAGTGAAGCACTAAAATTATTTATGAAATAAAATAAAATAATAAATACTGAGAATTGATTGGTTCCTTGTGCTCTGAGAAGATGTCAAAAGAGTAAAGTTGGATAGAATTACTTTTTTAATTGGCCAACTTTATTTTTTTGACATCCACTCACAGAACAATCAATTAACCAATCAGTACTCAATTTTTTTTCGAAAAGTGTTAATTCGTGGTTGGAACTCAGCCGCAAAGCAAAGAGTTAGATCTAATCTTCATATTTTTTGTCGAGTTTTAGGAATATGGTAGAAAATTGCCCTAAGCTGGATTGTGGCCAAGAGCGAACCCATTTCTGGTAAAAAAAATGTAGCTGTAGGGGGTCCACCGGAACCAGCAAAATTTTGAAAGTGGTCTATGAGAAAAAAAAAGTTTGGGAACCTCTGGCCTAGTAGATAGGTATGAAGAGTTAATAATCTTTTTTATTTCATATGGCTTCCTTAAGGATAGTCGTTCAGTGTCAAGGGGAAAGTTACCCTCAGTTTCGCTAAATAATTTAAAGTCACTTCATATACATGTTTATACCAGCAGGGCAATCGCGCTAATAAATATACATCGAAACGCAATTGGATCGCAACTGCTTCCCAAATTTTTTACATAAATAGTATGGGATATGACAAAAATAGTTTGAGAGCGGTGATAGCCCAGTTGGTAATGAGCCAGACTTGTAATCCGAAGGTCGCGGGTTCAAATCCTGGTGCGGGACTGTACCGCTAAATTCGTCTTTTCAGATTTATGTATGGATTTCTAATTATCACTTGCTCGACGGTGAAGGAAACCTTCGTGATGAAACCCGCCCGTCCAAGAAAATTCATTTTCGAAACAGCTGCGTTCCAATTGCGTTTCGTTGTACATTTATTAGCGCGATTGCCCTGCGCAAAAATTTTCTCAATATGCGCATTACTCATTGCGCATTTAGCCTTGCTGAGATCTCGCACGTAATTTTTTCCCGCACTGCTAGCCCGGCAAGATTCCGTCATTGCAGGATAAATTCCCTAAATCACTTTGAAAATAAAGTTACTTTTCTCCATTCGGTTATATACAATAATGATAGGCCCGTAAAATATTATATTTTAACGCGACTACCAAAGAGGGTATAATGTTGTCGCGCGTATCTATTCTATGGAGGTATGTATGTAGTACTCATTTGTAGCATTCAACCCTCGTATGTCCTTAGTTTCACGGTAGCCACTAACATTACTAGCTACACAATTCACATCTGACAAGTAGGTATAAAGTACACATAGCGAAAGCAAACGAAAAATTAAATATACTGAAAATCTGATACACATCTCGTTTGCGCTGAGCTTGGTGTACGGTTCAACACCATACAATTTACTTTAAATATTTTACATACGCAGTGCGTTCACGTGTACTAATTGACCTACATTCAAACTTCAAATATATAACTGACACTTAGCTGAAAGCAGCATTTTTTAAATACATACTTACTCGTTTTAGCTCAGAGTGCATCTTTAACTAATAGTAAGAGGTCGCCATCATATATTTGTAACTTAACTTAATTGAAATTAATAGTGATCGTGGTCTCCACAACTTCAACTTAACAACCAACTTAACATCAACTCCAATTTTTAACTCAACATTCTTATACACTAAACCGTACACTTGGGCGTTTTCTCTCTCTCTCTCTCTCTCTCTGACTGAAGTTGTTTTGTAGTTATAAAATATAAAAAATTAACACCGTTTACTTTAGTGAGGGACTACGCCTGAGCTAGGTTAAAAATGTATGTAACAAGGCGCCAGGATTCCACCCAGAAAACGGAGACATCAAAGATTGAGAATATAAAAACAAAAAGTTAAAAACGGAGTAACTATAATAAAATAACAATAAGGAAAAACACACAAAAAGAAAGATCCACAGAAATATTTGGTTTATTTAGTTGTTAAGATATAATTTTCCACGTTAAAAATGTCATCAAACGACTTCAATTCCAACGATCAGCAGTTCACCACAAACCAAAACTCTCGATGTGTGTGTACTGTATATGTTTTTTGTTTGTTTTTGTTGATGTTTTCAAAAAGCGCTGAGTTAACTACGATGAAATTTATTTGGAACCACTTTATACCTACCGCGTAAAAAAAGAATCATCAAAGGGCCTTTTTACAGTCATGCGGATTTGGTCCCGCACGCGGGCCAGGCCCGCATGCGTGCCACCCACAACCTATTTACATGTTTTTCTATTCCCGCGTGCGTGTGGCGCGCCGATTGCGATTGTGGGCTCGAACACGTATGACAGTAAAAGAGCCCTTCTTACAACGATTTTTGTTTTAAATGAGTAAGGCCAGTGTTTACCAAAAATTTAACCAACGATTAGCAGCTGACCAAAGATTTGACAATGTCATTTTCATACATTTTTTTCGACATTTTGTCTGGTTAGCTTCTAACCACTGTTTAACCGTTGGTTATATTTACGGTGAACACGGGCCTAAGTATCCGAAACAAAAATCGTGGTAAGAACCAGTTATAATACGTATAAAACTAGTGAAAATAACCGCGAGAATCTGAAACAATATATCACCAAAATCAATTCATAATTGGCGGAGTAATCGCGTAGCAAACAAAAAAAACGCAGTTGATGAACCTTTTACTTTTTTAAAGTCAGTTAAAAATACAAATCAGCCAACAGGGAGCCGCGAAGACAATTATTGCCTAACAGAGATGCTTGTCCGCTTATCTGAGCGATAAATGAATCTTCCGCAGAGTATTGTGCGAGGAGTCGAGCGTGGGATGTGCTTAAGACGTCTAGTCTATTGCGTAACGAAAATGTGGTCACTGCTTTACGGCATGGTACCAGCTAGTCCTATTGAACATACAATAATTTACAACAGGGACCCTAACCCGCATGGTGAAAGAAGATTACGATTGATCAATAATACGTCATACATTTATTTTGTACAAAATTATTTTTATTAGAGGTTAGTGGAGATAACAGTAATAGTCTTGATCAATACCTGTTTTATAAATACCCAATGAAAATAAAAATCAAAAGTGTTACAGTCCCAATACGCCAGTCATATCGAATTTTTGTATATACTGTTAGGACCATTACCGGTATCGTATTTCCAAGTTTGCAGCTTCGAAAGACTTGTGCTAATGTCGGGTAAAGGACTAGGGGAACAGCGAAATTTTCGCACTTTACGTGAAACAAAACGTTATTCTTCGTTTGATAGTTGGCAGCCGTCTGGTCTTATCAGCTTTTTTTTAAGTTTCACTAAAAAATTTTGTTTCAATACTTTCTCGGTTAGTACAGAGCTGGTTCTCGCCATTTTGGTGTACTATAAAAACGTATACAAGTATTTTAATTTCTTATTGTAGGACTTGTGAATACTAAAAAAAGTTCGAAAAAGCGGTTTTTCGGGTGCTACAAACAGGCACAGGTCTTTCGAAGCTGCAAACTTGGATATGCGATACGGTAATGGTCCTAACAACATATAAAAAATCTGAATTTTTATTTTATAATAACAAACTAGCCGTTAGTTTGTTATTTTAGAAATTTCTAGTGTAAGATATGACTGACTTACAACTCTAGTTGCAGGGTTTGGCATTTTTAAAAATAATAATAACTACGTCTTGTAGCAGTATAATAAATAATAATAATAAACGCTACACACTCAAAGGCCCACACTAAGGTTTTCCCTTGTGTCGTGGGTCCCTCGGAACACACATAAAGACAAACACAAACACCCATGACCCGAGAACAAACATCTGCTTTTCACACAAATGTTTGCCCCGACTGGGGATCGAACCCAGGACCCGCCGATCAAGAGGCAGCGTCACTACCACTCGACCAAACTGGCAGTAGTTCGGTTGTTAGTCCGGTTGACCGAACTAGGGCAACTTTTGAGTAGCAATAGTTCGGTTGATACAAATCAACCGAACTCTAACGTACGCCAGTACTTGACATAGTTGAAATAGAACTGCGCATTAATCAAATTTTTATTTTCTTTTGGATTTTCTTTTTATTGCGTGTTTATGTAACACGTTGTATAGACGTTGTATGTTTATTTCAATCAGCAATGACATACAAAAGTACTAAAATGGTAACATTTTATTTCTTCAAATTCTGTGTACTATTCTACACCCGATGACTATAGAATTAGATAATTACGGTCTACTAACTAGTATGAGTATGTATTGAACTATTCTAATGTGTACTGCTTATTATTTATATTTATAAATTATTTAAACTATATTTTTAATACTACTTAACCTACTTAATGCAATTTGCACAACATTTTCTGAAATCAAGAAATTGATTAAACTTTTTAAAATTAGAAACATGTTTTAGAAAAATGGTATCAAACTAAATGTGGTCGTCCAAATCAAAAGGGACCTTATGGCGGAAATGAGTTATCTACAGAGCTGAAAACTACATAAACGTACCTAACTATAGACTCAAGAACCAACCTTCTAGCCCCTACCGTTATTTTTGTACGAATTTTTGAAGTTCACTGATCTAAATTATCAGTTTCGAGAAAATTGAAATTTAAGTTTGTCGTACAAAAAAGTTATGTTTTAGTGTGAAATTATGTAACTGATGGTATACTATGATTGACTATGATTATAACTAATAGAAATTCTTACAATCCGTGCACAAACTTGTCTGTTGTTGGAACTAGACCCGCCAACATAATGCATATATCAATAAGGTGCAAAGTATAGATCATAGTATTAAAATAAGTAAACCGCTTGTTTCTCACAAAACTTTTATCGTGCTACTAATTACATAGATTTGCGAAAGGCCTTAGATGTAAGTAAAACCAATACATAATTTAAACATTTTGTTTTTATTAACTAGCAATGAATTATTAATTTTTATAAACTTTGAGATCTGACAATAACAAAATCAACACTTAATTACTCAATAGGTTATACATTATTGGTTCAGATGCTAATAAAGCTAAGAGATAACAGTCAGTTATAATCTTGTAAAGTTACATGAGAGCCGAACAATTTCTTCATACAAACTACAAAAGGGACCTTATGGTAGGCACTAAACATTTATTTTTTATTTTTAACATGCAAAATCAATATTTTAGTGCAACATTCAAGAGAACTTAAAATTTATTTTTTTTTATCATCACAACATGGTATGGAAATGTTAGTTAGTTAAAAATTTTAGATATAAATTTTCGTAACAAGTACATACGTAAAAAAGGGCCCTTAAGGCGGTCCGTTACGGTCTGCTGAGACTTATCTCTTACTCTATTGCTTTAGGTACTTAAATGAAGATAAACAATCTGGATACGTCTTTCTGTCGAAAAATACATTTATGAAAAAGAAAAACAAAATGAAATAACAGATGTCATAATGAATTACGGATGTATAAATTGTCATAATGAGTATTTTTTGATTAAAAGACACTATTAAGCGAATGGACAGAGTACAGTTGGCTGCTTGCCATCTATGCGTGCATTAAATAAAACACGGCGACGGCTAAATGTCTTAACATAATAGATAATTCCCGTTTGTGACTCCAGTTATCGTATAAATAAAATCCGACAATAACAGTGGATAAATGCGTATATCGGGATACAAAGTACGATATACCACTTGATTATAGTTTAGTTTCTACTCTGCAATATTAAAATGTCGATAAATATGGTTTGAATTACAAAAAAACGATTTTGTTAGGTCAACCCGCGATAAGGTCCCTTTTTTACTCAACTTTAGATGGATATAAAACTTTTTTTAATTGACGTTTCGAAAAGTTGTACACATCCACATGTAGTAAATACAATCATCTTTTTAAAAATACAGTTAATAAAAAAACTATTTTTTTGAGGTATTTTACAAATTTATTAATATCTCGGAAACTAGTTACCGCCATAAGGTCCCTTTTGATTTGGACGACCACAAATATGCTTGCACTATTATTGTCTGAACGAGCTAAGAATTTGTATCTACCAATTAAGAAATTATATCAACGGCTCGTGATTCCCTGTAGATTTGACAATTTTATTTTTTTATTATTTTTTATTTTATTAAAAGATGGGTTAACTCTTGACCAAGGTTGAGGTCGAGGTCGACGATGGAGCGAGTACGATATTTGGTATGTGCGATGTACTGATATTTTGAGAGCTTTATACAATTATTATTATACTAAACAATCCCTACATCGTGGTAAACCATTTATCATTCTCTTACCTCCAAAGTAGTGTACCTATTACTAGCGTAGTCATTTCAAATTTAAAAAAAACCTCGGAGCATTAAGGCTATTCTAGAGAGAAGTAGGAGTTTCCTGGCTTTGGTATACGATCGCAGTTCAATGACCCACTGATAGTCCACTTGTAGAATCCATAGCAACGATCACGATGCAGGCAGCGGTTTTGCTTGTGACACCAGCCGCATTCGTATTTGCTTGGAATTTTGCTACACGCTCCACAGTCTTTACCTGATTTCTCACAATCATATATCATAATAGGCAACTCGTTCGACAAGTACCCCAATCCACCCCAATATAACTGAAAAACACCACTTTTATATTTATTCTTCGGGTAGAAAATCGGTTCGCAGTACACCTGGTCTCCCACTATCTCCGTAGGCACTATGAATGTTTCTTTAACGTTCGTACTCAATCGAATTATGCAAGATATTTCCTTCTTGTATATAATTGGATCGTACGCGGTTATTTTTACTTTTATCTTCATTTCGCCGACATGAAGCAATATTGGTCCGGGATGAGAAATAAAAGGACAAGTAGAGTTTGCAAATACCGGAGATCGAGGAAATGTGCTTCTTTTGGCATCAGGGCATAAAGTATACGGATCGTTTGTGCAGCCGAAATCGTGACACCAATCACAATTATATTGCATGGAACGAATACAACCCTCGCAGGTGCGGAAAGATCTGCAATACTTATCTAGTACATTACTATCCCCTTTTGTAACTCCCATGTACTGAACTTTTGATCCTGCAACATTTGGTAATGCCACACCTTTCTGAAGTACCGATCGAGCTTTAGCAACTGCACCTATCTCAACACCATCAATTCCATAATAAAGACGCTGAACGTTATCCTGCAAATTATCTTTTTGTTTCGAAAACGAGTGTTCACTCGCATTATTGAGTTTGTACAGTTTATATAGACGATGTTTTATTGGAGTTTCATTAAATTCGAAAGGGTCAAAATCGTAGTTGATATTTTTATCTCTTCCAAGATTATCTTCACTCAACATAGCTGGTGAGATAATATTAAGAGTTAGCAACATCACTACACTTCTAATTACCATTTTCGAACTCGACAAGTACACTAATAAAACTCACTTTGTGTGTCTATTCTCCTTATATGCTAGTAAATATATTTGTTATTATTTATACAATATTATGTTTGACTATGCGGTATTTAATAATGTTGAGATTGTTCTATTGTGATAATTTACAAACGATAAAGAAATCCCAGCAAAACGTTTTGTAGAATAAGTAAATTGTTAAAAAACTATTTTAAAAACAAGGCATTTTCTTTTAAGCATACCCTATCATTGGATACCCGTATAATGGGAATGCAAAATAAAATAACTACTTAGTCTGCTAATAAGTAATCTTGGGCGGTTCACCATATTGGATTTAGATTGAAGTCACTTAAGTTAACCACGAATTGTCATATGTGTTTGCAAAATTTCAGCTCGATCGTTTGAGGTTAACTGCATTAAAATTCAGTTGCAAGATTTGACTCGAACAAACATTATACATTCATTGCAAGTTAATAAATAGCTTGTCTAAAGTAAGAACTATTAAGATTTGTGATATTAGCGTAATTTTAAATTATCTAGTTAACTTAAGCGGATGGTTCACCATAGAAATCTAAATAACTTTCCTAAAGCAAGCCGTTTGATGGAGAGGGTTTTTTTTAATCTACATGACGTCTTATAAAGTTTGTTCAGTTTAGTGAGCTGATCCAAATCCTCAATTTTCATCAAATAAGTCACCCTAAATAAGGGCACGGCAGTTAAGCAAAAAAAATCAAAAGCACAGCCATATCCCAGCTTTTCTCGAATTTATCAGAATAAAAAACCGACCTTCACGCTAAAATATTACACCCCTATAAGGCAAAAAAAAATTGTATACCCAGATACAACGGAAATATGCGGCCGAAGGGAATTATCAAAACCTTGATTTTCGAAGATCTGGAGCATATGCCTTAAAAAATCTTCTTATTATTAAAAAAAAAAAAAATCTCTGGAAATCAAAACTTAAAGGTAATTTTAACAGACCTAGAAAGCTATAATTTTCCATAAAAATAGAGGTCTATGTCCAGAGTAAGGAAAAATTGTTAAAACCTGGAACACCTAGTGAATTATTAGCGATCATCGAAACTCTAACAGACCTAGAGAGAGAACTAAAATTTGATGTAGAGAAAACGTTTTTTCGAGCATAATTTGTTAATGTGTACTTTATTTACAATGCGATTCTTGAAAATAATACTACAACATAGCTGTTATGTAAACATACTCGGTAAAGAAAAAACACGAATGTGAATCAGCAGGCCGAGTACGATAGTGACAGCGCCGCGACAACACCGCGGTCCTATGTCAAAATGTTGGCATTGACGACGCCAAAGGGCGAGCAAGCCTTTGCGCCGGACCCTCGCGCAATCAAAGTGAAGTTTCAGCGTGAGCCGAGCGCGAGTTTGTCGTTGTCGTGCTAGAGCTGCAGCTCAATAAAATAGTCTCCCAGGTTACATCAGTGCTTTCAGTAGAAATAATTCTTTGTCGCTTAATGTCTTTACAAGCGTCTTCAAATTCAGAAATTCCTTTAAAAAAGAGAACTTTTTCTTGCATCAGTCAAAAGGAACATGAAAAAAGAATATTTTTCAACCTGTTGGTGCCTTATACTGTTGTAGTCAATTGACAACATTACTCTGGTGTACATTGGTGTTAGTATGTTAGCCTATAATAAAATAATGCCAACGATCTTGTGGTCGGGGCACTTTCCCTGGTAGTAAGACATACTATCCGAACCACAGATATTTCCGGGGCGACGACGCCACCGATGTATAGTCAACAAAACAACGTGAATGTCAGTTTAGACCTTATCTTAAAAGAGAAAGGTTGCCTGTATCTGAGTTATAATGTAACCCAGAGTGGTACAAAACTTTATTAATGGCGTCTGCACTGATAAGATTAAAATAATTAACTATCGATAGTCAACTCTTCACCCCAGTTGTTTTTAATTAGCAGCCAATCGATCGCAATTGAAAAGATAATATTAAAAGGACTAAAACAGCATTGATCTAACAAAGAAGGCCATACCTTTATTAAAAATTTGAAAACATGTTTGCAATTCTAATACAGAGTAATTAAACAGAAAATCGCAAGGTAGTTAGACAACGAAGCAGTAGCAGACAAACAAATGTGCAAATATATTTAACAAAGATTTATTTATTTTGCAGTTTATAAACCAAACAACTTAAGTTTAATCAATACTTTACACTGCTACGTGCCAAGGAATTTACGCAAGGATTTTTTAGGGTTCCGTTCCCAAAGGGAAAAAACGGAACCCTATTACTAAGGCTCCGCTGTCCGTCCGTCCGTCTGTCACCAGGCTGTATCTCATGAACAGTGATAGTTATAAAGTTGACATTTTCGCAGATGAGGTATTTCTTTGTGCCCTATAACAACAAATACTAAAAACCAGAATAAAATATTTAAGGGGGCTCCCATACAAAAAAAGTTATTTTTTTGCTCGTTTTTATAGAAAGTCGGTCCGACGTTGTATCTCATGAACTGTGATAGTTACAAGCTTGAAATTTTCACAGATGATGCATTTCGTTTTCTGCTATAACAACAAATACTTAAAAGTATAATAAATTAAATATTTAAGGGGCTCCCATACAATAAACGTGATTTTTTGCCGCTTTTATAGAGGTAATGGTTTTTATAGAGTCTGACTCGCACTTGGCCGGTTTCATAGGTAATGATACAGAACGGAACCCTTCGTGCGCGAGTCTGACTCGCACTTGCCTGTTTTATTCTTCAGCCTGTTCTGCGTCCTTTGTCGTATGGGTTCCGTTGAAAAGAACCATTTTTTTCTCTTTTCTATGAATAGTACCCATTTATTCTGAAAGCTGTGCCACGTATACAAATACGTGTGTGTCCACTATCAGGGCAGCTATTCCACTAAACAATGACGTCTCACCGGTGCTGGAATGATAATGGTGACCACTTCATCCGTTCTGGTGGCGAAATTTTAAACTATCTTAATCTAAAATTTCGCTAAATAACCTAAGGTCACCCCATATATATTTATTTCATACTTCTGTGTATTATTAGTTAGACGGAAAGTAGCTGTTTTTGTAAGTTTATTTATTATCCTTGATCAAACATTATCCAACAACGTCACCTTTTGCATAACAAATATATTAATCCATACGAGGAGACACAAGATACACAAATTTAACAAGGATCCTGCTGTTACTGGATTATTTACTTATCAAAACCTATAATTCAGGCCAAGGTAAGATAAACACTTCATACCTATTGCCAAAGTTGCAGCCAGCATCAGCGCCAATCCCACGATATTAAATGCTATCTGAAGGCAATAAGTAATAGGAGATATTTTTATAAAGCTATGTGAGGTTAGCCAAAATAAGTAAACAATCACCAGACGTCAAATATTTGATGTTTACTGTCTACTTGGCCTAAGAGTCAGACACTCTAAGCCTGTAAATTAAATTAATGTTATCTAAACATGGGGTAGGCATACCCCATGAATACGCTACTGACAAATCTTTAAAGATATATTTAGTACTAGCTTTCCGCCCGGAACTTCGTTCCCGTGGGAATTTAAGAAAATTATGTAGCCTATGTGTTATCCAGGGTATCATCAGCTACCTCCACACTAAATAAAATATTAATACAATAAAATTATAAAATTGGTCCAGCCGTTTGAGCGTGAAAGAGTAACAAACATACATATGTTATGGACCAAGTGATTAATGGAGTCTAGCTCTATCCGGCAAAGTGATTAATTACTATCTAAACTTCATTATTTATCACATTGCCCGGTCATTATTATATTGCCACGTGACAATTGGGCAATTTGATAATAAAGCTAAGTTTGAAGTGCCCTCGTTGCAATGTATAAAAGTTTTCGTTTTTCTTTTACGGCTGCTTTCTTAGATTTCAAAATTGTATGAAATTCCGAATTTGTTCCAGGAAATGTGTAAAAGTAATGCTTTCTGTGAATAAAATGAATAAAATAACCTAACCTAACCTAACCGAGTGGAATTGCGAAAACCGCTTAACGCAACCACAGTCGTTTCTGGCATTCCGCCGGCCGCTGCCGCGACACGCTCGCTTCGCTCGCTCGGCTCGTGCGTTGGGGTCGTTGGGGATCGCAGTTCTAACCTAACTTAACCCAACCAACCTACAAACCAAGGTTTGTAAGGCTTCTTATAAACCTACTAAAGAAGTCCAATAACTTACAAAAAGTGTACCCATTAATATCTTGAATTTAATACATTTCCGATTGTTATTTAGGAAATGTGTAGATTTCCTAGGAAATGTATCTAATATAATTAATTTCACACATTTACGGACGATTTTAGGAATTATATTCTTTTCCTAGGAATTGTATACAATGACGCATTACATATATTTCCGTTTACTATGTATTATATATGACACAAAAATTTTGACACAATATTTTATACATTTCGTAGATAGTCTCGGAATTGTATACATTTCCTAGGAATTTTATAAAATTTTTAAATTTTTAAAATTAAAATTTAAATATATTAAAATTTTATAAAATTCCTAGGTTTCACACATTTCCGGTAACACATAACAAGGTGTATTAGCAAATGCATAAATGGCGGAATCTAAGCGTAACTGTGATCTACTACAAGCAATTATTTTTTCCCATAAATACCAAATTAAGGAGTTTTCATTAGTTCTTTTCAGTATTTGTACCTAATCTTGTAGTGAAATCAACCTAGTTAAATAAATATGTTTTATTGTTATTAGCAATCAACTCCTGAACTAAAAGAGCATACAGAAAGGTGCCAAAGGTTGACAAATGTACTGAGAGGCTAATATTTGTATTATCTGGTAGGCACAGAGTCAATATTAGTTAGATCTACCGCCACTGTTTTACATACATACAAAAATGTGCCCTTATTTAAGCTCCACTGGAATGACTTGACCTGTCAAATCTTGGATTATGGTCAAGCGAACCCCGAATGAGAACCGGAACTAAGCGCTGGGAAAAAGAGACCGAGTAAAGAGATGAAATTACGAAAAATGTTAAGGATTTTAGTTCTAGGAACCTTTCTATCTTAAATCTGAGGCTAACAACCAACCCTAGACATATGAGTGACTTTAAATTAGTTAGCGAAAAGTTAGGCGGTATTTATTCTCGTGGAACTACTCAATACTTTCCCCAATGAACCCAGAAATTCTCAGAAAAAAAAAAAACGACTTCTCATACTAAGTCAATCAGGTGATCGCTCAAGACTCAAGTTGTATGTAGAATAACATTTTTTCCATATTTTGACCTAGGTATACTTTTGGGGAAAGTGGTTCAGTTTGGTTCGTTGATTAACATTCTTAATTTCGTTAACTATAGAGACTCGTCTCAGTTTTTTCTCCCATACAAACGGCGTCAATGGATTCCATCCCCTAAACGTCAACGGATCCCTGTGAAATCCGTTGACGTTTAGGGGATGGATTATTGAGTTTTTGGTGTTCCTGATTGGTTTAGTATCAGGAACACCACAAACTAGGTCCGTACGTTATGATTTTTGTGATATTTTTAGTAGAAAAAAAGATATTTGAGACTAAAAGTCGGTATTTTTCGCCAAAAAAATTCTCAACATTCAAGGGGTGACTGTTGAAAAACTAGGAACAATTTTGAAAAAAAAAACAAAACGTGCGAACCTCGTTTATACGCTTACAAATCGTACGATTTGATTAAGTTTTTGGGGTAGGAATTCATTGACGCCTAAACTCATAATTTTGGAAATAAAACTCGGCATTTCGCCGGAAAGCTGCAATTTCGCACAAGTCTGAAGCGGGAGTCGACATCGAGACAGCATTAAAAACAACTGAGACGCTAGTCCAAACTGAGACGCTCACCCATCATAAAGGATTAAAAAAGTTTGATAAGTTATCTCGAGACACTGGTTACCTACTTAGCTTAACCCTAGAGTAGTCGCGCCTTTTTTAAAACGTGAGTTGTCGCTTAGGCAGCATTTTGCCGCCCATTATTATTTTAAGCGAATAATCGTTAATTTATATTTTAATTCATCCCAAAAGGGTAGAATAGAACGTCAACTAATAGAAAAATAACATTTATGAAAGATTTATACTTCGTTTGATTAAAAAAAACATGTTTTGGGAAATATTAGACAATTTTTTTCAATTTTTTTTATTTCAAAAATAGGAAGGTAAAGTGTACAGGGGCAGCTACTGAGAAACTTTATCTTGACAAATGCATCGTTTACAAAATAACACAGTTTCTTTGTCGCGGGCGGCAAAATGCTCATAGCGCGAGCACTCTAGGGTTATTAGATCATTTATGATTTTTCCTCTTACGACTAGTGAAAGTTTATTGTCAAGCCCCAGACGAGGTACAAAAAAATATGTACATACACTTATAATCTAAAACTATGATTGATTGACTGATTAAGAAAAACAAAAGATAATATTTCTGGTTTTATCTTACTTAACTGAAAAGCTTACTCTACATACAGAGGCAGATAAACATTTAAAAACTAGTTCATTGTAAGAAAAAAAAAACTTGTACATTGATTATTTAAAGCCAGCATTTCAGTTTTGAGAGTGAATTCACATTCGTCATTAGTCCATATATGTCCGATCAAAGGGTACGGGCCTCCCTTAGAAAAATTGACTAACCAAATAAAAAACAATTTTAAAATATTTTGATTATTTAATCAGAAAAAAATTACTTAAATAATTCTTCCACTGTCATTCCGTTGATGCCAATGTTAGGCGGCTCCAAGTCATAAAAGCTCAGAAAGAATCTGTAAAAAAAATGAACGATCTTTATTATGACCTACTTACTCGCGACTTTCATCGTTATTCCGCATATAAATAAAGAACGCCACACTCTCAAAGGTCCACCCTCCCTAATCGTGGGTCATTATAGCACTCATACTAAGACACAATACTCCCAAGACCCGGGAACGTAAAAGTTATGACAAAGCTATGTAAGAAATGCAAATGCGAAATAAAGAGGTGTTTTTAAGATTCCTTTTCACAAAAAATGATGACGTCCAAAACTTTCCGAATCTTCAAAACAATCGCTTGTTTTCTCGACCACACAATGTGTGCTCTATTAACGCAGAAGGTGTACTTGTTATTTCCTGACAAGTTTATTTACTCTAGACTTAAAAATAGAATTTATTTAGTTTTAAACTTTTAACACAGTATGTACAACCTGCCAGGCGCGACACCCATCTCCTTCTGCATAAAATCAGAAAGAGCCTTGATGATGACCTTGTTCTCTTCTGAACCGAGGCCTCCTATTGACTCTAACGTGGCCACTGCTCCTGGTGTCGACGAGTCACGAAACATAGACAGCTGGACGTCAGTAGAAACCATACAAATGAATTTCTGAAACCAGAGACTTGGTGAGTATTATGGTCTGAGAAACTCGCGGTTTTTAATTCAAAGATCTACAAGATTTTTAAAAAGAAGCATTGATAAAGTTGTCGAATAGGTTACCACTTTTCTACTACTAGTGAATGTTTCATAACGGTGACTAAATAAGTAATCGAAAGTTGAGCCCACTAAACTGTAGGTTTCCACAAGGAACATAAATCGAAAATTATAGAAAAATGGAGGTGTAGAATCACCTTAAAGGGCCTTTTTATAATACGAAAACGGCACGGCAAAATTGTATTACCATAGCCTCCTATGCACTAGTGATACTAGAAGCTGGGAACATAGAAGGCAATGGCAATACAAATTCTGTCATGCCGTGCCGTGCCGTACGAAGTATAAAAAGTCCCATAAAGTTTCGCTTGCTAATTTAAACTCACCCATATATTCTCTAAAATACTTTAAACTAATATCTTCAACACAGTCGTTAGGAGTGCATTACACAGTTTGAAAACTATCTAATAATACTAGTATTACTCAAGTGTGCAATTTACTAGATTAGTGGTCATACCTAAACGGTAAGAAAAAAAAACCCGTGACCTTAATTCAATAAACATGTAAAAAAATAAACAAAAACAATAAACAATAAACAGCCTTACATCTTCAGGTTTTCCCATAGACTTTGCGAGCGTTGGTATTATCTTATCCACAAAATCCTTCGGAATTTTATTTTTAGGTTGATTTGTCATAATCTTTAAACACGGCATTTTGTTGACTTAAGTTACGTTTTATTCAAGCACACTAATACCAAATACTATAATTTAGCGACAGATAACATGTGTTTTATATGGTCCCGATAATCTACAAGTGCTAACAAGTACTTTGCTTATCTACACTTCAGCGACATCTTATCAGCTTATTGAGTGACCTTTTCACTTCTATAGGTATCCATTGACAAGACAGGACACATAACACAACTTACCCTACTTACCCTCTTATAATTAGAAATTCTCAAACAATTTTGTGAATATTTCCTAAATTTAAGTATCTATAGAAATTTCATCATTTCAATGATTTCACTGTTTTTAAAATTTTCGGGTAACATATGTATTCTAGTAATGTAAACATCCTTTGCCACGGACGACATGTTAAGTTGTATACAATTTTCCATATTAAAAAACCGTTTTGAATTTTTTTATAGCAATTTTAGTAAGACTACTAGGGGCTTATATTCGTGTGCCTACTGTTATACATAGTTTGTCAAGTAGGTAAATAAGTAATAAGGATATTTTTGTTAATCCTTATAAACTAAGATCCCAGGACCGCCAGACCTTACTTATTTTCTCATTAACCAAAAGTGTGGGAAAGAGTAGTGCTAACCATGTACTATTAACCGCTAGCCTGGGTCGACGGTCAATTTTCAGCTACCAGGTTCTGAAGGTACTTTCAAAAATTACTCACTTGTCTTGAAGTCTGGGTGCTAATATCTTATAGAATATAATTAATTAAATGTAAAAATTAATGATCAATTCCGCCAGACACTCGCCGTTGGCTATAAATTCTGCTAGACGCTTTACAGTTCGCTAGTAAAAATTATGCGATTATACCTACAATTTTATGTGATGTTCAGGGAACTATAACAATACACCCAGACTTAGAGACAAGTGAGTAATTTTTGGAAGTACCTTCAGAACCTAGTAGCTGAAAATTGGCCGTCAGCCCAGGCTAGCTGGTATTCATATGTTAATAGTACATATTAGCACTACTCTTTCCCACACTTTTGGTTATGTAATGAGAAAATAAGTGAGGTCTGGCGACCCTGGGATCTTGATCTATTACTTTATTTTGACCGCTTCAGCCCATAAAAAAACGCCTTCTTATTTTCTTCTATCACTGTCTATGTCTTGCACACTGACCTCGTTTCTTTTACGATAATTTTTTGTCCGAGCTTGTATTTGTACCTTCATATGTATTAACAGATAGAGATGAAGAGTTTCTCGATTATTTTTTTCATGAGTCTTCTAATGAACTTAACATTTACCTAGGTTAATCTGAAACTTCAATCAAACATATAAAAAACACAAATCTAAGGATCTTACCGCATTTAAAGACAATCCCAAACTGCCAATAAAGCTCAGGTTTAATATAGGCATTTAATCAAAAATTTGGGGACATGGTTTTCCTAAAGTAAACCACATTACCCTTTACATGGACTAATTAAATCTAGAGATAATTAGTCCATGCCCTTTATTACAGATTTTCATTGAACCTAAATATTATCGAAACAGAGCTTTGATGCGAAGTCGGTTTTTTGCCGAAAATATAAGCATGCACTAAACATTTAACACATTTTTCTAAAGCATCTTATTAGTTAACATTTGATCTTATTCCTACATCTGGAATAAGTAGTTGGTTTTTACGGATACCAGTGTTATCAAGTTCTGTTATCATAAGCTTGATTCTGTGCTTAAAGCTTGTATAAATTTAATCGACATGGCTTTCTAAAATGGAACTAATTAAATTAAACCGGCTTCAAAAATAAAACAACAGTTAGTACTAAAAAGGTAAAAATAAAGAAAATTTTATTAAATGTGCTAGGTCTGTTCAGACGTCTTCGAAAAAAAGATTCCGACGAGTAGAGAACCTCCTCCGTTTTCAAAGTTTGTTAAAAGTGCAATCAATTTGTCACATTATTTATTTATTTTTATTTAATACAACAGAAACATACTTATATTATTTTCTTAGAACAATGTAACATAAACTTTGACGTATTCCGTACGTTTTAAAATTATTTATTATAGTATTCATTGTTTACTCGTATTATATAGGTAAGTACACTACAATATGTCATTTGTTTAAAACTAGGTACCTACACGATTTTATCGACAAACGTGAATGAATACTGATAGATGTGAGTGGTACTGGACATTCTTGGCACATTTAGTCTTGGTGAACAACAAACATTTGCATCATGGTGATATCCATTAAACTTCTCTTCAATTTGAAGTAGTGTTAACATGACTTTCGTTCCCACATTATGTTATTTATCGTTTCGCAAAGTATTATTAAAACTCTTCTATGATTGCATGCGGATGATGTAAACTGTTAATTTTTCCATCGTGTCAATGGATTTTCAATCTTATTTAATACTTTTATAATGATCCATAACAGTTTTAGAACGGCATTAATAAATTTGTTTAATAATTTGGGCGTTTTGCATTAAGAAACTACTTTATAATAAAGTAAGCAAGGTTGAACCTCCTGTGGCAACGGAAAAGGTATTGGAACATTTTTGTTGTGTAAGAATAACGCTATTCGTTAAGATGATTGCCGGTAACATATGATTTGTCTGTGTTTCGTTTCTTTAAATACAGTCTACCTATACATATGTATGTATATCGAAATAGTTTACACTAACTTTTTACCCGACTGTCAGAGAGGTTTTTAGGTAACTATTTTTATATATGGACATATCCAAATTTTCTTTGTACCCACGTAACTCCAAAACGGCTTTTGAGCGGATTTTGATAATTGAGGTTCCGTAAGATTTTTCGTAAAAGGCCAAGTCTCATAGGTGACGTCAGAGACAAAACAACATGGCATCTACATATAAATCGCCATTTGGTCGACGTTGAAAACCAAAAATGTTTCGCTCTAGACTTTAAGAATAAAATAATAATTTAAAAAAAGATAACCCTACTTATGCACTGAAAATATGTAAACAATCAGTTTCTCTCAGTCAAATTTCCATAATAGTGGCCCTGTCATCCCTAACATACAGTCGGAGGCTACAAATGTTTTGTTTAATCTGTGAATTAGCAACATAATCTATCAAATACTGTAGATAGATCGCAAAATACAGCAACATAGTATCATGACATTCAAAGGCGTCAAAAATGTATTTCAATCTTTGGTGAATCCAAACTGCCGATTGTGTAAGATGTTGTGATGTTACATTAACATAAAAATACTACATTAAACAACCAGCGTTTTTTAATGTTAAGGCTTTGCAAAAGACATTTTATCATAAAAGTAGGGAAAAGTAATAACTATGCATGCATTAAAATACTTATTTGTATTGGCTTGCATTTTTTTCTCTACTCTTTAGTCATAACTTTGTTAGAGCCATTCCGACAAAACAAACGCAAAGAATGTTAGGAAAATTATTTGCGCAACAAGAATTCCTAATATCTACATAAGAGTTGGATCTTGAGCAAAAAACGGGGAATACAACGAAGGTTTATAATACGTATGTCGTAGTAGGCACATTGTATAATTTGTCGGTTTGCAATATGTAAACTCATTTAATATGTAAATCCATTTTCATTGCAAAACCACTCTTATCACAACAGCACAGAGTGCACGCGTGTGGTGACCTGAGTTGCGGCCTTTACTTTCTTCAAAAAAAAAATTTTGTTGTGTCTTGACGACAGCGTGAAGCGTCTGTGTCTTAACGACACGAACGATAATATTAATATTTATACTTACTTTAGTTTTTAACTATTGTTATATAGCCATATCTCATGTAAGCGAACATTGTTCTTAATGAGAATAAAGAATCTATAAACCTCTATTTTACAATATTAATTTATATATTTTTTTAATTTTATAGAACTTGCGGGTAAATTCAAAATTTAGGTAGGTACATAGTAAAGGAGCCTCATCTTTTTGCAATTTAAAGTAGTATTCGAAAATCAACTGCAGTTTTTCAACCAGCTGAATGTTTTTCACACTGCGTCGGCGCTCCAATCTGTAAATGGCGCCTCGCATTGCCGCGGCATTTTTCAAAATGCTATTTTTTTTAGGATCCCGTACCCAAAGGGTAAAAACGGGACCCTATTACTAAGACTCCGATGTCCGTCCGTCCGTCTGTCTGTCCGTCTGTCACCAGGCGGTATCTCAGGAACCGTGATAGTTAGACAGTAATTTTCACCGATGATGTATTTCTGTTGCCGCTACAGCAACAAATACTAAATAAACAGAATAAAATAAATATTTAAGGGGGCTCCCATACAACAAACGTGATTTTTTTGTTCCTTATTATAGATAATGGTACGGAACCCTTCTAGCGGGAGTCTGACTCGCACTTGGCTGGTTTTGTAATATGAGGGTTCTAGTAGTAAAAAAACGAATTTCACAGTTTGCCAGCCACACATCTACGCAGCCGAGAACAATGGAACTGCTCGCGGCTGCGCAGGCGGCCTCCAGATTATGATGAAGATGTCAGTACCTAACTGCTGCTGTTAGGCCGTGAACACTAGTAAATAGGCTGGAAGTACCGATAAACGCTCGTGTTTCTTTTTAAATGAAAGTCTTTTTTTAAAGTCGACGGGCGTATTTTCTTATTAAGTCTAACTGCCGTACTCAGAGACGTCAATTAAAGATAAGAAGTAATTAAATGTCATGCTACCCTTGTTTATGTCAATAAGAGTGAAAGAGACAACATCAGAGTTTAACAGTACCTACTTAACTGAGTACGGCAGTTAGTCGTCTAGAGCTGAACGAACAATTGTCCTTGGAAACCAAGGAGTGGCCGTGAACGTTAGGTCTTTCATTACGCTTGTTAATTTCCCAGGATGATTCTAAGCATTTTGTTGGAACTGTGATGACGAGATAAGTTGATACATAATTAATCACCCCTTAACCTTATCTTTTAGCGTTTTGATACGAGTTTCGAGTTAATGTCCTGACCAGAAATATTTTTCGATATAAATAGAAACTCTGACAATACTACGAGTTAGGGAACTTAGCTACTGAAGCTGGGGTCCGCTTTGCTTAGTGCCAAAATTCAACTGCAAAGTCTCATCAAAGAGGATTTAAAAAAACCCTTGAGACCTCAATAAAATAAAAATAAAAATAATAATTCCTTGCTTTCAAGACATAGACACAACTTTATCCACTGAAACAATACTTCACATAAATATAAACACAAAAAGTAAAATAAAAAAAACACACCTAAAAGTAACAATAGTACGAGTTTGACTGTGAGTCAGGATATTTCTAAATAAACTCAAAACTAAAAGAACGGTGATTATTAAATGTGTTATTAGTTCATGGAAACTCGCAAAGATACAATCAAGTATTCAACTTTAAGCCATTTTATAATTATTTTTATTATTAACATGGGAATCATATTGTTACTTCGAAAACTACGGAAGACGGTATTAAATTACATAAGCTCGTAAACTTATTACAATTTAAATACGAGTACAATATGAAATAGCATCTTGAGAAAAAAGATCATCATACGGGCAATTTATTTGTTTTGTGCAATTCAAGGTTTTTCCGAAATAACTTTAATGTGTCCATTGGAATGGGGAAATGTTGTAACATTGTTGATTTTATAAGAAAATGGTGTATACTATGGTTATGCAACTTAATTAATATTCTTATGTTTAAACGAATATTGTATGAAAGCTAAAGGAAATAACTAGTTTTGTATTTTCAATACAAAAAAGGAAAGTCCTAGAAAGGTTCCCACTCACTCATAGCTAATGAGTTGACTCTAATAATAAGCGGTAAAGTAAATGGACAAATAATAAAGCTTAATTTCCCGAAATTCATACCTTCTGGTATAAGATGTTCATAGATATTAAATATAAGCGTAGTAGAGCGCTGCCTCTAGGTCCTGGGTTCGATTCGCGGTCGGAGAAAAATTTTGTGTAAAGGGCAGATTTTTTTTTCTGTGACATAAGGGAGACGGGAGACCTTAGTGTGTAGCGTTAAAAAAAGCACTCGTTGCAGAAACGTCCATTAAAGTAAAATCTGTCTCTTTTCATCTTGTTGACGTAAACAAGGACGGCGATAAAGAAGCTTTAACTTTAATTAACCCCTTTATCCGTTATAATATAATACTGGGTGTCAGGCCCGTACTATTCAAGAAAATATTTCTTTTAGTCGATTCTATATAACAAATGTTATTTGTCAAACAGGCGACTTATTAGCGTTTATTCTGTGGTAGAGATTTCAAAGAGGCCAACATTTTTAATGAAATTTCCATAAGTGTAAACGAGGCTTTACTTGTGACTACTGACCGGATCCTCTGTCGATATCTGATGGCAACAGGATGTCGACAAGGTCACCACTGTATGAAACAATACATGTCTCATTTACATGTTCATATCGAATCAAAATACTATACATACATTTATCTTGCCTAAAGAACATAAGGAGTTTTTTTACCACACAGCGCTACATTCTGGTTAGACCTTCCACGCTGGACTGGAAGTGAAAGAAAGACTTAGAATGCATCAGCTGCCGACTCTTTTCAGGCAAACTGTAAAAATCGCTAATAGGGACGCGAGGATTTGCCACTCATATTTTTTTGTAAAACTTTCAACTATATGACTATGTGCACATTAAAGAATACTAAAGTATCGTTTTTAAGGTTCTGTGCCCAAAGGGTAAAGACGGGATCCTATTACTAAGACTCCGCTATCCGTACGTCTGTCTGTCTGTCTTTCCGTCTGTCACCAGGCTGTATCTCATGAACCGTGATGGTTAGACAGTTGAAACTTTCACAGATGATGTATTTCTGTTGCCGCTGTAATAAAAATACTAAAAAACAGAATAAAATAAATATTTTAGGGGGCTCATATACAACAGACATGATTTTTCGCCATTTTTATGGATACAAAATGGTACGAAACCCTTTGTGCGCGAGTCCAACTCGCACTTGGCCGGTTTTTTGTCGCAAATAAGCCCTGTAATAAAACCGCTTTCAAGGAATATATCACATTACCAGTCACCCTGTCTAGCTAGCCAAGACCAACCAGTTTGTGTGAGGATTACACCAACAGGTCAAAGGTCACACATACTTTAAAATGTCAGTCAGTGAACCTTTCCTTGTAGAGTCAACATTGCTGCGAAGTTTCCCCTCCTACATTCAGACCTTATAAGGGTAGGTGGGCTACAATACAGTCTATTATTAATATATTCTGTAGATTAAGGCCCGTGTTCACCAAAAATATAACCAACGGTTAAACCGCGGTTAGAAGCTAATCAGACAAAATGTCGAAAAAAATGTATGAAAATGTCAAATATTATGGTTAGCTGCTAATCGTTGGTTAAATTTTTGGTGAACACTGCCTTAAGTGACTTTAAATCAGCTAATGAAACTTAAGAATGTGAATCCGAAACACGAAACCGAATAAATTTTACCTAGAAACATAGGTCAAAATACATACATTTAATATAAAAAAATCGCCTCTTATTAAACAACTATCGATTAAAAAGATTTCAATTCAAACAGAACACGTAGACCAAAATTATTATTTTTTGACATTTTAACAGTTCTTAATTGAAAATATAAAAGTTTATACTAACTAAAGAATAACTTCCGTCGTCATTTTTATTAGTTTTTTACGTATTACGGTCATTCTTGTATCACAAACCTTTTTAAATATAGAATTATGTAAATCACATTATCTCATTCACGGCTTAGATGACACAGGTTCGAAACCCTTATTATTTGTTTCACGTGAACGAGTCGCGGGCGGAAAACTCGTCTAGAATAAAGCCATGTTGTCAATTTGTGAAACGTGTGTCCTAATCTCGGAAATTGCTAGTTCACGAATTCACAATCAATATGGCCATTAAATCAGCAACTTATTCGACACCATAAAGGAGATAAGTCCTTTCTTATCGCACTGCTAAGTATAGTCAAGTGAGTGACGAACTTGACTAACCCTGGTGTCAGAGTTTTCAAACCGTCGAATGGCCTCTAACTTAGTTTTACCACTGTGGTTGATCGAATACAGCCGTGATACCTTAACGTACCCTCCGAAGCACAGAAACACTGGTGGGAAATTGCCACTTTTGTTACCCCTCAAGGTTTTGTTACCCTGCCTCTATGTATGTTGCTTTACCTCACTAAACAGTTAAGATCAGCGGGAGCCACTGGACTACGAGCGTTAAATATATTATACTTGCATGCATAATTGCATAGGTACTCCCCCTATCGAACTGAACAAGTTTCCCCATGGAACCCACATTTTTCGTTTATCCATCCAAAGGTATATCGACTGATCACTCAAACTGTATGGAATTATTTCTCCCACTGTCCCTATGGCCCAACAATAGCCGATATTATTAAAGCTATGAGCAAGTTACAGAGCTCTGCACTGGCACATCTACTATGCTAATACCGCAAAATATCGCTTGCGCATTGACCCAGAAATATGCATTTTACGATATATATCTCGTAAATGTCACCGGAAAATTGTAAAAACCATAACACGAGTGATATTACAGTTTGCCTTTTACTTTTTTGTGTATAAAGTCATTCAATCTTAAACTTGAATTATGTCACCGGAAATTTTTAAAAACTAGTCTCTTCTTATCGTGTAGGTATAGTAAAATATGTGGCGAACGTAAACCAGGGTTTACTTAAAACTAGTGAAATTATATGTAATTTCCCGCGATATTACAATCTGCCTAGTATAGGCCGCCTGTATAAAATTAGGATAAGTTAGGTCATGTTAGGTTAGATTAGGCTTTTTATTAAGATCGTTTAGGTTAGGTTTTATTAATATTATAAAAAAATACGTCAAGGAAAAAAAATTTTTTCACAAAGCGAGAGTTTATAATCTTACTAAGTCAAATTACAATATTACGGGTTTGACAATGTTACGGTGACATGTACAACTGTGATCTTCAGGAACTGAAAATTAACAACCTTGTTTTAACCTTTGATCCGCAAGACAGGAACGGTTTTTCATGACTAAATTCCTCTGGTCTCGGGCGATAACTTTTAAGTGCTGGCAGACAAAAACATTACGAGTCGCTGCTAAGCATTCGTGACTGACGCTACATAGGTTATAGCAGAAAATCAGTGTTTTGTCCTTCGGACAAAGTAAAAACAAGAAAAATTATTTGAGACAACCTGTAAGGTTTTGTATTGCACATACATACACGACACGCATTAGTATGTAACAATAACACTGCGAAGTAACGAAGAATGCGATCTAGATCTCCCTGAGTTACGTCGACACGGCGTGCGGTGGCGACGCCGGCGCCGATTACTGCGCCTGCACACATAGCACGTCATTTGTCGCAACCCACATCATTTGCCAGGCTTCCGCGATGAGCCGCACGTTTCATCAGTATTTTATGGCGAAATTTATACTTCTAGAGCATTGCTTTACTTTTTTATTTCAGATAATTATAGAATAGAATAGAATAGTAAAATTTTTATTTTATAGGACATTCAGGATGTCACTTAAAACAAGTCAAGATTACAATGAAATACATACAAACATACATTAAACGATTTAAATACTTACATACGCATTCGTTCTTTTGACCCTACTGACTCTACACCTATTCGCAAAGGTGCAGTCTTCCTCAGAGAAGAACAGGCAAGAAACTCTGAGGTTGCTCTTTTAAATCGCATTACAAATTTTCTTATTTACTAATTTTAACTAAATCTGAAATAACTCTTGAGCTGAGCAGTTCATTCCCATGGTTGCCTGTCTGATAGATAATCAGAAATTTTGTAATAGACCTTTTTGCAAAGTTTTTGTTTAATTACTGTCTTAAATTTGTCCAAATGTAAATTTTGAATACACATGGGAATCTTATTATAGAAGCGTATACATTGACCCATAAAAGAGATCGTGACCTTGTGGAGACGACTGTCTAGTACATCCAGTTTATGATTGGTCCTAGTATTTACATTGTGCCTATCGCTATTTTTCTTAAACAAATGTTCATTTTTCTTCACATATATAAGATTGTCACATATATATTGGGATGCAAAAGTCAAAATATCTATTTCTTTGAATATTTGTCTAAGACACATTCTAGGTCTCATTTGATAAATCGCGCGAACAGCCCTTTTCTGCAGAACAAAGATCTTATTGATATCCGCAGCATTACCCCACAGTAAAACACCCTAAGACATTAGGCTGTGGAAGTAACTGAAACATACGGTTCTCGCGGTTTCAACGTCCGATAATTGACGGATTTTTTTAACTGCGTAGGCTGCTGAACTGAGTCTGCTCGCTAACTTATCAATATGAGGACCCCATTGAAGCTTTGCACCAAGAGTTATTCCTAAGAATACAGTAGATTCCACAATGTCCAGTTTTTCATTCCTAACATGTACATTGGTAATAACCTGTTTAACATTGGGCAAGGTAAATTTAACACATTTGGTTTTTTTCTCGTTCAAAAGAAGGTTATTTACAGTAAACCATTCAACTACCTTTGAGATCGCAGTATTCACATCGTCATAATCAGAGTCGTACCTCTTCACTTTAAATATGAGTGATGTGTCATCTGCAAATAATACGATCTCATGGGCGTCTTTAACAAGAGAAAGTAAGTCATTAATGTAAACGAGAAATAGGAATGGTCCTAGGATTGAACCCTGTGGGACGCCCATACAGACTGTGGACCCAGGTGACTTAGTGCATGCCGTTAACCTCAACCTTCTGGATCCTATTACTCAGGTAAGATTCCAGAAGCTTAAGTGCGTCTCCTCTTATGCCATAATGATGTAATTTTCTGATCAGAGTTTCATAATGAACACAATCGAAAGCCTTGGACAAATCACAGAAGACTCCAAGAGCATCTTGCGAGTCCTCCCAGGCCGCAAAAATATGACGAATGAGCTCAACACCAGCATCGGTTGTAGAGCGACCCCGTGTGAATCCAAATTGATTTATATTCATAAGTATTAATTGAGTGAAACACTTCCATATTTCAGTTCACTGGTCATATCCCAGTCACTGCCTTCTATGGGTAAAAATCTGCACTTTGCAGTTACTGTGGTAAATTGACGACTTACTCCATCTTCTCTTGAAGTAGGCAGGGTGTAGATACTTGAGGTGTTTGAAAAATAGTGGAGATATTTTAGTAGCTCTGAGTCAACCCCTTTCTGACATAACAAGATTATATATCTTTATGTTAGACTAGCATCCCGCCCGGGACTTCGTTCCCGTAGGAAGTCGGGAAAATTATGTAGCTTTTATTAATTGGGGATAATGTAGGTTTGTAATGGTGAAAGAATTTTTTAAATCGGTCCAGTAGTTTCGGAGCCTGTTCAATGCAAACAAACAAACAAACAATCAAATCTTTCCTCTTTGTAATTTTAGTATAGATAAGTCTTAGAAATTAAGAATGCTAATGAGTGTAATTAGATGCCCCAAGCCTCGTCAAAACTGAGATTTAAAAAATATGCCTGACCGTGTGAAACTGATGTCAGCTCTGCATTGCTTGGAGATCTACATCTACACTAATACACTCATCAACACGGTCTAGGGATATTGCATGATTTTTCATACAAAAGAGGTGTGTTAGTCACAAGTAACTATAAAAGCATACTCGAGATACATGGAGGGATATAATTTTCATGGCGGCACTGAAAAAGTATAATGCAGAATGTTACCATGTGGTCGATATATTTTTTTTATTATAGAGTATGTAATTGACTACCTGAGGCAATAAATATGTTTTTCATTACTCGTACTCAGAAAGTTGGTCTGAAGTTGCCTATAATATACGGAGCGGCTTGAAAGTAATGCTTTTCAAGCCTAGGGAGAATCGCTTTAAACTGACAGCTGACAAATTAAGTATTAAAAAAACATGTTCCAACTTTCTATACAGCCACGTTGCTTTCACCCCTAAAGTAACAATGTACTATTGATTTAGATTTTATATACGTACATTTAAAAAATGTTTTATGACCGATTTTTCATCGCGGTGGGCTGTCCCCGGTCCAGTTTTGATGTTAAAATGACTTATGTTAGAAAAACTAAATGTGATTAAGATCTATTTAAGGTTTATTTTAATAGTCTATTAATTGAAGTTTTAATTAAAGCCAGTAGTACTTTTTAAAGTACTCTGTGAAGTTGATAAGTTGATATGCAACTGTCCGGCGAAGCTTCCTCATGCCGGTGGGCAAAATTTGCGCGGGATTATTCCTGGATCGAAATGCATTTATAATATTTTAGTAAGGATAAGGATTACATGACCATAACCTAGACTATTGTCCTAGTGTGACACGTAACCGTATGTAAAATGGGACAACCTAGACTCTGACGCTAGAGAAACGGCACAGGGATACATTCATTAATACGATTATGTAAGCCAGACAGAAACAAAAAATAAAATAAAAATTTGCTACTACTGTTCTTGGGAATTGAATGACTGTGAAGGTTGACTTGACACATTGACGTTGTAGATAGCATTGTAAAGTTAGAACTTAGAATAATGCTTTACCAACTTTTTTTTTGAGAAGTGCTAAATCCTAACCCCACGTAACTCCCTGAATACGAGTCCTGAATACACCCCTGGTCGTTATTAATAATATTTCAAGGAAATGTAATAAAGAGTTATTGCATACATAACGCGAATTGAATAAAAAATGCAATCAGTGCATCACACAGCGTCCGTTTTGGCTGTACATTTAATTGCTTCAAAAAAAGAATGAATTATATGATATGACATCGATAATTATTTTATAAATTCTCGTGTTCTTGATGCTTGTTTAGAGTAGTCATTTTCTGAAATGATTTAGACGAAATGTTTTGATTTTTTTTTATTTACTCATCATACAAACGGGAATTAGGAACATTCTTCCGAAAGCATTGCTTAAGCTGGCTACTCTTGAAGCAGTCCGAGGAAGCTGCTTGTTATTTTAAATAATAATATTTTTATGGCTCTCCGTGTTATTCTGTTCACATACTCTTTTATTTTTTTTAATTATTTTGGTAATTTATAATTTTATTTTTTCTATACGTTTGATGTATTTCTCTAAATTATAAGGCAGTGGCAGAATAACAGCGACTTAAACCCTCCATAGGTTTTAGTCAGTCTAAGGCCACAGACCAATTTGTCCTTAGAACATTATAAATATTGTTTTGTTGTTATTATTGCTAAATGTTTTTAATGGACGAATAAATGCTTATTATTATTATTGTTACATATTAGGCATTGTCTTTTACATATAAGTTACAGAGAAGAATGTTAACGGATAAGAAACGACCATCTTTTACGAAACAAGTCTCTAAAAATAAAATAAAACATACATAAATTACGCCGTCCATAAGAGACACGTAATTGGTATTTAAACGGTTGTAATTGGCTAGTTTCCTTACTACCGTCTAGTGTCGCATCTCCTATGCTCACACAATGCGCCGCTGGCACCTCGGTTCGATCTTCTGCGCCCGCGCCTCCGTGGGTTCTCGCGAAAGCCTGCCCTTTGCCCCGCACGACTCTTCCGGAAGACTTCTATAATTAGGAAGTAATGTAGAAACGATGATAGATACCCCTATTTCACGAGCATCACAACTTAGCTGGAAGATTACCTCATAAGGTCACATAATGATCCGTTAAGACATTATATATGAAATTATGCCCTTATGAGAAATTCATACTTCCACGATGGACTTTGAAAAACTTAGAATATGCTAGCTGCCAACTCTTCTCAGGCATACTGTAGAAACCAGTCAGGGGACGCAGGGGTTTTGCTGGATTGTAGGCGAAAGGTTGACAACCTAGATAGATAGACAGAGAAATGAAAACTGTGCTAATAACAAGCTTCTCCCCCGAGGAAAGCAATTAAAACATAATTTTCGTCATAAATTTTAGACGACCGGTTTGGTTCAGTGGTTAGTTACTGTTGGTAACTCTGCCTCTGAATCAGTTCCTCAGTTCGATTCTAGAAAGCCTTACTGGTGACACAAGACTAAGAAAAAGAAAAGATTATAAAGTACTAACAATAAAAATAAATTGTATAAATTAATTAAAATAATTTTTGAATAATGTTTTTTTTTGGAAGGGACTAGTTGTGCAATAGTAAGAAGATATAATATGAAATATACGTGCCACCTATTCGTGTGCTGTAACCGGTAAATCGTAATATTATGCTAAACTGCAAAACTTTCACCGCCCCTTCTAACTAAGTACATTACCCACTTGCGATTTCATAGTTTATGTTTTAAAATTAATTTTGCACATTGTTAAATAGCTACGAGTAATAATTTGGAGTATGCGTCCGCCACTAAGCATCAAGTTGAAATTACAAAGCTGTATTTTTCTATGGCAAATCATATTTTTAAAAATATAGTACCCCACCAAAATTTTAATTACAGTGAAATTATTATTAAGATGGTCAAGCCTGCCACTTGACCTTGTCAACTAGAAATCCTGACTGGATCGGATCCTATTAATACATCTGTTTGCGGTCGATCTACTACCTACCATCCTTAAATAAGTAAATACCAGCTGATTTGGCACTGAACATCGCTTCATTCAACTAAGCAATGAATTAGCTAACCAATTGTAAGTATTATTTATGAAATCTTTCTTTTTTATATTTTAAAGTGTCTGTGATTGAGTTCTTTGTATACTAAAACATTTCTGCAAATTAGATTAGATTGGTAATATATATTATTAGTGTTTGTATCAAAACAAGGCTGTATGTTGTTTGTTGTCATGTGTCAACAATTTAAAAAATATTAATAAAATCCTTCTTCTCTTTTCGTTCGTCGACTGAAAACGTTGTTTTATTTTAGGTTATGGGCCCAGCCCCATATTTCGCGTTAAAAAAGTCATTTTCATTCGTTAGAGTAGGTGGAATTACGAAATAATATTGTGTAATTCGTGACAGTATATTAGTTCGCAAGAATCAGACATCGGAATTTGATATAACCTCAAAATGTCTACGAACTATTTAGTCAATGTTCCCAAGTTAAAAGGACGGGAAAACTACAATGAATGGACTTTTGCTGCGGAAAATTTCCTTATTTTGGAGGGCATGCAAGATTGTATCGGGCCAAATGCGGAAAAAGTATCCAAGGCAGATGACGCGAAGACAAAAGCAAAATTGATATTAACTATTGACCCTGCGCTATACGTCCACATCAAGGAGGCTAATACATCTAAAGAACTGTGGGATAAGTTGAAAGCTTTATTCGACGACTCCGGATTTACCAGGCGCATCAGTTTATTGAGACATTTGATCTCGATTCGCCAAGAAACATGCAGTTCTATGACGTCGTATGTAACTCAGATGATTGAAACTGGACAGAAATTAAGTGGAACGGGTTTTCAGATTAGCGACGAATGGATTGGTTGCTTGCTGTTGGCCGGATTATCAGATAGGTATTCACCTATGATAATGGCGATTGAGCATTCGGGAATTAAAATTTCGACGGACGCCATTAAAACAAAGCTCATGGACATGGAAACGGAAATTGAAAAGAGTGAAGCTAGCAGCGCCTTTATTGGCTCGCAGAAGTGGCAACATAATAAAAATAAAAAACCATCTACTATGGGCAGAGAGAACAAAGATGGCGGCAAAGCGTCGGATAAATCTCATGTCATTTGTTACAAATGTAAACAACCCGGACATTACAGGAATCAGTGCCAGAATAATGCAAATATGAAGAAGAAAGATCAAGAGAAAGAAAGAAAAGAGACAAATGCATTCAGCGCTGTGTTCCTAAATGGGGATTTTAATAAAAATGAGTGGTATATTGATTCCGGCGCGAGTGCTCACCTAACCGCTAATGAAAGTTGGATTGTAAATGCGAACTATCAGTCTACCAAGAAGGAAATTGTTGTAGCAAACAACAATAAAGTGCGAGTTTCATGTACTGGTGACTTGTATATAGTGACAGAAACTGATAAATGCCAGTATAACGTTCCAGTGAAGAGCGTGTTGTGTGTACCAGAGTTGACTACAAATCTGTTGTCTGTAAGCCAGCTGATCAGTAGTGGCAACAAAGTTATTTTTAATACATCAGGCTGCAGTGTTTACAACAGAAATGGCGACTTAGTGGCAACAGCGTCATTAGTCAATGGTGTGTATAGACTCAGAATGCCAGAGGATGTGATTGTGGCTTCAGCAGTGACCGGAAACATGTGGCATCGTAGATTAGGCCACTTGAACAGTACCTATCTGCAGAAAATGCCTGAAGCAGTCACAGGTATGAAGTTGGATGAGAAAATAAATATAACCAAGTCTTCATGTGACATATGCTGTGAAGGTAAGCAGTGCAGATTACCATTTAATCACATAGGCATAAGAAGCACAGAATTGTTAAATATTGTTCACACTGACGTTTGCGGGCCAATGGAAGTTGAATCCCTCGGTGGCTCTAGATTCTTCCTGCTGTTTATAGATGATTACAGTCGCATGATTTTTGTTTATTTTATGAAGCATAAAAGCGAGGCTCTGAGTTGTTTTAAAATATTCAAAGCAAACGTTGAAAAGCAAACCGGCAAGAAAATTAAGATTTTACGGAGTGATAATGGTGGTGAATTTTGTAACAAGGAATTTGACATGTTTTTACAGAAAGAAGGAATTAACCATCAAAAGACCAACCCTTACACCCCCCAACAGAATGGATTAAGCGAACGCAGTAACCGCACAATAGTGGAGAAGGCAAGATGCCTGTTGTTTGACGCAAAGCTAGACAAAAGATTTTGGGCAGAAGCAACAAACACGGCTGTCTATCTACAGAATCGCATTGTGAGTAATGGGTTACAGGGTAAAACACCATATGAATTATGGACAGGAAATAAACCAGATGTAAGTAATTTAAGAGTCTTTGGAAGCACAGTTATGGTCCATATTGCAAAAGAGAAACGTTTGAAATGGGACAGAAAGTCTGAAAGACATATACTTGTTGGTTATCCGGATAATATAAAGGGATACAGAGTTTATAATCCAAGAACCAAGGATGTGACCACGAGCAGAGACATAATAATTATGGAAGAGGACAGGAATGTTGACACCACTATCGCAGTCGATGAAAACTCATCACCCAGCAACAGTGATGTCAACGAGACCATAACTTCAGTGGGAGACACAAATAATAGTGAGGTATTTTCTGAGGATGAAACTTTCACAGATTCAGCTGATGAAACATACGTACCGAGTGACTACGAGGATGCGCAGACGTCGAACGTGAGTTCTCCAGCGGAGTTGAAGGTTCCACGAGTCAGAAGGAAACCAGATTGGTATGGAATCTCTAATTTGTGTGCTGAAGATGTCCCAGATGATGCCAGTGGTTTATCATTAGAAGATGCGTTAAAAGGACCCGAAAAAGAACAGTGGTTGCAGGCAGTTCAGGAAGAGTTACAGTGTTTCGAAGACAATAGTGCGTGGGAGTTGGTAGATGCTCCAGAAAGTGGTACAGTAGTGAAGTGTAAATGGGTTTTAAAGAAAAAATATGACAGTGACAATAATGTGCGATTTCGGGCTCGGTTAGTTGCAAAGGGCTTTATGCAAAAACAGGGAGTGGACTTCACTGAGACATTTTCTCCAGTTGTTAGGCATACTACTCTAAGACTACTTTTCGCATTGTCAGTACAGTTAGGACTAGATATTACCCATCTTGACGTCACGACAGCTTTCCTTAATGGTGACCTCAATGAGGTAGTCTACATGCAAAAACCAGATTGTTTTCCAGGTCAAGATAATGATGGAAAGGTTCTACGGTTAAGGAAAGCTATCTATGGGCTGAAACAATCATCAAGAGCCTGGTACACTAAGGTCGATGACTGTCTCACAGGAATGGGGTACAAGAGGTCCAAAGTAGAGTCATGTTTGTATACTAAAAATGTAAATGACAAAAAGACCATTGTAACGCTTTATGTCGATGATTTTTTTATTTTTAGTAATGATGTCAGTGAAACCATTAACTTAAAAAATACTTTAGCTTCACAGTTTAAACTTAAAGATTTGGGGGAAATCAAGCAGTGTCTGGGAATGACTGTAAATGTAGATAAAGAAAATGGTACATTAACTTTGTGTCAGGAAAAGTATATTGATCTGATTTTACAAAGATTTCATATGTCAGATTGTAAGACTGCTGAAACACCTCTAGAAGTCAAATTAAATATAACTAAAGATAAAAGTTGTACTAGTCAAGCTCCATTTCAAAAGCTTATTGGCAGCCTTATGTACCTGGTGGTCTTAACTAGACCAGATATAGCTTATTCAGTTGGATTTCTAAGTCAGTTTAATAATTGTTATAACAATGAGATTTGGACTTATGCTAAACGAATTTTGAAATATTTAAAGAAAACAAAACATTTTGGTTTAAAGTATAGTAAAAATGGGGACTCACAGTTAAAGGGTTTTGTTGATGCTGATTGGGGGAATAATATTATGGACAGAAAGTCATATACAGGATTATGTTTTACATTATCCGGTTCTGCTATTTCATGGGAATCAAAGAAGCAAAAAACGGTGGCTTTATCAAGCACCGAGGCTGAATACATGGGTGTTAGTGAGGCATGTAGAGAAGCAATTTATTTGCGCAACTTGTTAGGTGAAATAATTAATAAGACATGTACTATATCTGTATTCAATGATAACCAGGGAGCAATTAAATTGTGTTCAAATAATCTTTTTCATAAAAGAACCAAACATATTGATGTTAGATACCATTTTTCAAGGGAATGTGTTACAAATAAAATTGTAAGACTTGAATATCTGGAGACGGGTGAAATGCCTGCAGACTTGTTAACAAAGAACCTGAACAGAGATAAGCATTATTATTTTATGCAGAAATTGGGTGTTCAAAATATTTGTTAAAATTGATTTTGTTTTGTTTTGATAATGATAATATTTGTTAGAATTAACTGCTTGTTTTGATAAGTGGGAGTATTATTAGTGTTTGTATCAAAACAAGGCTGTATGTTGTTTGTTGTCATGTGTCAACAATTTAAAAAATATTAATAAAATCCTTCTTCTCTTTTCGTTCGTCGACTGAAAACGTTGTTTTATTTTAATATAAACAATGGGTTTATAATACCGGTCCACTCCGGACCTATACTAGCATTTTAAAGCACATTTAAGAGAAAAAACTTCTGGATTTGAATGGATTGTAGTGTAATAATGTGATTCACAAAGGTTGCTCTAGCTGTTTTTGAACCGTGTGGTGATCGGTTGAGAATAACACCACCCCATCTCTTTCCGTGGGTGTCGTAAGAGGCGAAACACAAATGAGACCTGCCTCCTAGTAATCCATCCCAGGCAACGACACTTAATTTTTTTTTCTGAATCTGAGGTGTCGTCCTATGGTCTCATGCGGTGTGGTAGGCTCTGTAAAGGGCCGTCTGGTTCGCGACCACCCACCTACCGAAGTCCGACGCCAAACAGCTTGCTGTGTTCCGTCGGTGCGTGGGAGTACCAGTGCCTTTATAGGCATTGTCTGGGTTAACTTGCTCCATCGTCGACCTCATCTTTGACCTTATGGTCAAGATTGAGGTCAAGAGTTAACCCATCTTATAATAAAAAAAAGCTGTATTGTAGTGTAATATGGACTGTAATGTTCTTTACGTGTTCTTTACAAGATATATTGCTTTACAATCCTGTAAATATAGTTTGTTGGAACAAAAAGTTATGTAAATTACTATTACCGCCAGTGGTAACCGCAGATTTGCTAACCATGTGACATAGCACCAGGCTGAAAATAACTTTCAGATAGTTAAATAATATTATGTACGCAACGAATATTATATGACATACTACCTGGGCCTCGATTCTGTAACTCCAGTTGGATGTCGATAGGGTTTCAGTTGAGTTTCGATAGGGTGAAAGTTGTGTCTCAGAAGTGTGTCAGTGGAGTGTAAGCTGAATGAACACCTTAATGACTTCCAAATGGAAAACTTATCGTTCAAAATCCATTGTCTATGTCCACCGATCGTTTCTCAATGATTTCTCAATGAAACACTGACTTGGTATAAGTTGTATGATAGGTCATTGCCATATAAGTATTATTCCATTTCATAAACATAGAAATAAGTTGAAGTCATGTTAATGCACCACTGACATAAAGATGTCTATGACATGCACAGTTATTTTTTCTATGTCTATGACTACTTTACAACAAGTCTTTCGAAACTTCACTGACCTCTATACATGTATATACTTTGTATAGAAATACAGGTCATTGAGGACTTTTGGTTTAGAAAGTGGTATTCAACTTATTTCTATGTCTATGATGTACCCAGTATAAAACTCTGAAATGTTAATGGATACGAGAAAAGAGGACATTTTAAAATCTCTAAGGAACACCATTGATGAAAAATTGCTTACTTGCATGGTCTTTAGATCAATTCTTGTTTTTGTATATTAAATGAAATTTAACTTATGTTAGGTTAGGTTCTCACGGGCTGAAAAGAAGCACGATTGGTGTTCTTGAGGAAATAGGGCAGGTCTGCAGATTCTCTTTCTGCATACCGACCCATTTGCCTGCTGGACGAGGCCGGAAAACTATTCGAAAGAATTATTTCCTCTGGTTCAGCACGCACTTGTGGAGCGTCGGCCCCGACCTGTAGAATGACCAGTTCGGTTTCCGATAGTCACGCCCGACGTTGACGCAATTGCGGCAAGTCTTCATATCAACAACGCCTTTAACTCGTTACCCTGGAGGACGATAAGGGAGGTACTGGTTTACCATCAGGTACCTTCCTACCTGTAGCGCCTGGTTGAAAGTTACTTGCAGGACAAGTGCATAAAGTTTAATGGTCGAGATGGAGTTCTTCATCAGAGGAAGATGACGTGTGGGGTACCGTAGCATAAACGTGCTGCTGTGGAACTTCGAATATTTTAAAATTACATGATTTATTTCTTCAGTTATCGTATTTTCCGCGGACTACAATGCCTATTAGCAAATTACCACGAACCAAAACGTCACTAATTATTTTGATGCCGTTTTGGTTTGTAAGTAATTTTAGTTTTTGTAAAAAAAAAACTTAACTACTACTAGTAATTTTCGAAAAGGAGTATATTTTTTCAAAGAACAAACATTAAATAAAAACTAGTCAAGTGCAAGTCGGACTCGCGCACGAAGGGTTCCGTACTATTACTTATAAAACCGGCCAAGTGCGAGTCGGACTCTATAAACACCATTATCGCTATAAAAGCGGCAAAAAAAATCACGTTTGTTGTATGGGAGCCCCCTTAAATATTTAATTTATTCTAGTTTTTAGTAATTGATGTTATGGCAGCAACCGAAATACGTCATCTGTAAAAACTTCAACAGTCTAACTATCACGGTTCATGAGATACAGCCTCAGACAGACTTTCTATAAAATGAGCAAAAAAATCACGTTTTTTGTATGGGAGCCCCCTTAAATATTTATTTTATTCTGGTTTTTAGTATTAAATACTAAAAACAACAAATTTTGTTGTTATAGGGCCAATGAAAAAACATCATCTGCGAAAATTTCAACTGACTAACTATCACGGTTCACGAGATACAGCCTGGTGACAGACGAACGGACGGACGGGCGGACGGACAGCGGAGGCTTAGTAATAGGGTCCCGTTTTTTCCCTTTGGGTACGGAACCCTAAAAAACTTAGTCGTATTGAGAACCTCCTCCTTTTTTTAAAGTCGGTTGAAAAGTGGTACTTATGGGATGGTAAAAGCCGAAACATCCCTGACTCTATTTTGGAATTTTATGTTTTAGAAAATTTTATTTCCTAGAGTTTCTACAGAAGTATGTCTATGTCTAAGTAAGAACGAAGTTACAAGTACTTGCTGAACAGTAAGATTGCATTAAGGTTGTATAATGTTACCATAATGTTACTAGCAATTGACGGCTGGTTTGGTCGAGTGGTAGTGGCACTGCCTCTTGATCGACGGGTCCTGGGTTCGAATCCCAGTTGGGGCAAATATTTGTGTTAAAAGCAGATGTTTATTGTCGGGTCGTGGGTGTTTGTGTCTGTCTTTATAAGGGGTTCCGAGGGACCCACGACACAAGAGAAAACCTTAATGTGGGCCTTTGAGTGTATGGCGTTTTATTTATTTATAACTAGCTTTACGCCCGGGACTTCGTTCCCGTGGGAATTTCAGAAAATTATGTAGCCTATGTGTTAATCCAGGGTATCAGCCACCTCCATACCAAATTTGATCAAAATCGGTCTAGCCGTTCTCGAGTTGTAAGTGTTGTAACAAACACGACTTTCTTTTATATTATAGAATTTATGAAACCAAGATTATGAAATCAGGTATTGTCTAGAATCCCCAGGGATTGTTTGTATAAAAGCTCTGGAGTAGTCAAATAGAGTATGGAATGAGATTATATAGTATACACTACACATACACAGTGTTTTAGGTATCGTATACAGTCCCGGAACAGCAACCAGCAATGAATGCAGGTTTCCATTGATTGTAAATATAAGGACAGATAACATTCAGAATACCTAACTACTGGGTGAAAGGAACAGAAAAACCAATAATCCTTATGCTTTCTATGTTTGGAATTTATTAGATTAGGAATCATTATTAAATTACTACTGCAAAACTATGCTCAATCGTACTTTTTGTAGATATTCCGATAATTATTTCATTTTCATGAAAAAAATCAACTTTTTGAATGGCCTCTCCTTGCCTGTTGTGCAGATTCAATTCTTGTCCCTATTTACAAGTTTAAACCCTCGACTCACACCTGGAATAAAAGTTGCAATTTATAAAAGTAATTCATATAAATAATTTACAGCATGCTGAGCTATTTCCAATATGTAAGTCAGCTGGGTCAGATGGTCACTGGTCAGCTAAGACTCTCGTCGTAGTTAGGTATGAAACAGATAAACGCTAAGTGGTAATCACTTCTTCAAGAATTCAAATATAAGAAATGCGATGCACCTATTTTCTTGCTGTGTTTTCCAAAAAACATAATATTATGTTTTTCTCAAGCGTCACACAGGTTATGAGGGCAAAGAGATAAGCGTGAACCACGAGTAATTCGTGATTTTGTAAAGATAAAGACAAAAAAATTAAAAGAGCAATTTTTGTGATAACAACTAAAAAGACTGACCTGCAGCAGCTGATTCCCGTAATCCGTTCAAAAGTACAATATTTGAAGCCTGTTTCCAAGCTTTTACTTATTTCTGACCTGGTTTTTAAAAGCTTTCGGTACATTTTATGTTAGATATATAACAATAATAAAGAAATTGAAATTCTGACAATTTAAATACTATCCAATTGAAAAACATATAAAAAGAAGCAAGTCTCGCAACATGCTCGCACTGCGTTTCTCTACTTAAAAAGGTTGTGGGATATATTTTTTTTAAGTGAAAACTTCTTTAGCGGCGTTTTGCACTTTCAAGTATGGGTAAAAATGAAACTGACTGACACGTGACCCTGATCGAAAATTCGTAAGGCGGAGAATAAATATAGGAAATTAAAACTACAAAAGTCAAGATTTCATTCGGTGTCAGCATAGAAAAAATTAAATTAAATATTAATGCACTAGGTACGTTAATGTTCAAGTTTTCACTTCTGCCGGCACTCCCGGAGTGCAACTCGTTGTTTTTTTTTATTAAGAATGGGTTCGCTCTTGACTTCAATCTAGCTCAGGGCAAAGATATGGTCGAGGATGTAGCGAACTCACTCAAAAGAAGCCTATTCACTCGTACTTTAAAGATATTCGGATTGTATGAGTTCAAAAATACAGACGCCGGCAGAGAATTCCACTCCTTGGCAGTGCGCAATACAAAAGATAATCCCTTAGGAAAACTATAAAATCTTCTAAGTATATATTTCTTAAATTTTTCTGCTGTAACATTAAATTACTTATTTAAATACACTTCTATTTTTCCAATTAGAAATAAGAATAGCAGCTCAAAATACGAAAATCAGATGAAGTAAGATTTATCATGTTTTGCAATAATATTTATTTTAAGACTCAATGAAATGGCTCAGAGTGTAACAAGGAACTTTTTTTTACATAAGTTTTTTTGAGTTATAAAATAAGTTATATTTTCTAAAACAGTTAGCCCCAATACAACACAATACAATATTTTTTATTGTACACCAAAAAATATAAGTATATCAAAGACTCCATTTATCAGCCGTTTTGATTTATTTCTTCCAGGCAACAAACTGAACCATTACAGATATTTTTAAAAGCTAATCAGTGATACTTTAGGGCAGGTTTAAAAAATGAAGTTCGATACTAGACAGTCGAGTTCAACACGGTGTGTGATAGTTTTTTGACAGGTAGGTACTTACGAACACTTATAACCCATATAAAATTTATTGAAGTGGTTAACGTTACATTCGCACTTCGAAAATGTCCTGAATGGGCTTCGAGAAAAAATGGGGCCTTTTTTGTTTGTTTTTGCTCTACTTGGGAAGGACGCACTACCGAGCCCCCAGATGATAATTACATCATGGCAAGTCACTGACAGTGATTACTTCTGAGTGGCATTGACGTTTCGAAAATTTTTACGTATTGTCTCTGAATAACGTGACTCTGGCTGGAACTCGCCACCATTTTCTCAAACTATTGAGAGACGATTGAGATTGCAACGATAATCATTTGGACGGCACTGTGAGACCACTGATCTCATAATGCCGTCAGAGTGTCGATAGGGTTTCAGTGTAATGACAATGACTGATTTTTACAGAATCGCTAGCCTGAAGTGCCTGAATTGCAAGTAAGGACTGCAGTAAGTCAAATTGTTTATTATGTTACCTAGTAAAAAAAACGGATAACGAGAAGCGCCAGCTCTGTGTCTTTTTCTTTGTTTGGGGTATAGACTTGATCATGATATAGGATCAGATTACGTAATTGCAGTGGAGCGACCGGCAATACTACCGTCTTACTTGACCTTCATGACCCGTTAACCTGATCTCCTGATCCTGAACCTTCAAGTTTTCCCTCACCGTAAGATAAATGGGTAATGTACAGGGTCAACAGCACATCATGCTATCCAAAACTGTCAAATTTTTTAAATCGATTTTAAATTTTATCTCCAAGCATTAGAGTTTACTATCCATAGGGGAAATTTAACAGTTTGTGGTAACCTGATGTGTTTTGGCTGTACGTTCCCGGCTAAAAAGTGATAGCTAGATTATTAACTGTATTGTACAACTAGCTGGCATGATAATTTTTTTTTGTCTATGTTAAAGTCAGACTTTTCACTTTTTAGTCATATCTATACTATTTTATTTATAAGACTATACCTTGACTTTTTGTTAAAAAACTAAAATTTTACTTTTTAGAGGTAAGTGCTGTAAGTATCGTTAACTGACTTCATGCGCGCTATTTTGGTTTTTAAGATGACAACACTTTCTGGCTGCAACTTAACTCAGAAAAATTAATCAGGCCATGGCGATTTTGGAAATCGAACCCGGTACCCTCTCGTTAACAGGTCCGACCCGCGAACATTTACGCCACAGACGCTCTTATCTCCTAAACATTTGATTAAATGTAGAGATCACAGTTTCTATTAATAAAATAAGAAACACATAGAGTGGAGACACAAGGAAGTGCACATGCAGGAAATGTCTAGATACGTCTCGAAAAGAGGTGAGGTAAGAGGGCGGAAGGGGTTAGCTGACCACTCTATCTGAAACTATTCAATTATGCTCAGTTGCTCACACCGTATCCATTGTCTTTTGCTGATCTTAAACAAAATAATCTTTTCGAAATAGATGAACGTCGTATTTGTGTGTAAGTACTTGAAAGATTTAGTTTAGCGATGGTTGACGAGTGGCATACATAAGTAACTGTAATATTAAAATTATAAGATGCAGTATTGATGTTGAGTATCTTTTATTGTATTTTGATGTCTTTGAAGCTGTCTTTGTATTCCCTAATCAATGTTAGGGCGCTTTGTAAACTGATACCTATAGTCATTCCCTCCTTTTCGTATAGGTATATGTTTTCAAACCGCCTGATGACCCCTAACGTAATTTAACGACTTTAGTCAATTGCCTACAGCCTGGACCACCAGCTTACGTGTGCCCTCCGAAGCACGAAAACGCTCGTGATAAAATGCGATACCTATCAGGTTTTCTGCCCCCAAGTGCGTTGCTTATAAAATTGGATCGATGAAACGGTGGCAAAAAAGTGAGCGTGGAAAATTTTAGAGCCAAGAATCCAGGTGTGGGTATGTGAATGTGAAGAAAGTTCCGGAACCGCAGCGGGCACCTCTAGACGTAACCTCGCGGAAGCAGGTCCTCCGCGAAACGGGTCGAATCACTTTCTCAGATCGCGTCCAACACGCCCGCGCGCCCGCTGCAGTTTAGCACACTTACGCAACCGATAATAAAGACAAAGTAGTGCGCCGCATGTTTTCATTGTCTTTTGTTTAGATTACCTTGTTGTACTCACCTGTGTGAAAGTCACAATCACGCAGGCCCTTCTCTAATAATTCCCTTATCATCGTTTTATCTTTATCACTGTCTCCATACGCAGGTAAAGTTAAAACTAAAAATCCTGTTTTACCGATCCGGCTGTGCTGACATAACAGCGCTAAACTCCGGATTGTAACAAGCCATAAAATACTCGAGTCCGGAATCGAAACCTGGTTTTCCTACATCTACCGCATTTCCTACATCTACCGCATGCCATTTATTATATTGATATGTCGATTGCGAGTATTTGATATGTGTGCAACTTTTCCTTATAGTGTCCGAAACAGCTGAGTCATATTCAGTGGCATTGTTTGTAGAACAAATCAAAGGTGTGTATTACTGCAATAGCGGGCAGTGTCGCCGCAATGAATACATAATATGTCGCTGCCGCCGTGAGGTCGCCGGTCGCTGTGAACGAGAATAATGAATGACGTAACGACGAAATGCTGTTTGATTATACTCATTCAAAATTTTTTAACAAGAATATATACTTTATTTGCAAACAAGAACATGCAATTACAGAATTGCAAATTCCAGGTTTCAGGCAATTATTCGACTTTTCTACTATCAACCTATGCACGTCAGTATTGACCTGAGAGACGCTGCCTCGGTTCCAGGTTCGATTCCCAGTCGGGATATTGTGTATTGTGGAAACCGGAATTTTATGTTATTTCGAAATGTAGTGATAATTGTATGTATCACGCTACAAAGGGACTAAATGTGTATTCTTAAAATGTTAAATCAAAACACATAATCTCTTCACACATTATTTGTAAAGTCAGTTCCCCAATAAGGTATCCAGATTTCTTGTTCACTGGTGATAACGTTTGAATTAAAACGAAATTAGATAAATTTATTTATGACACCCTTCTTACATTACAATCATGAAGAAGTTGACAACATAGAGTGTTCCTTACTTCTGTACTATCATAATTTTCCACGTTAAAAAAACGTTTGAGTCACAGACTTCAATCCCAAAAACAGTTCGCACTAATTGGATAACTAATATTTTTTGCAGATTACAATGCCTATTAGCAGATAACCACACAAACGAAAATGTCACTCATTTATTTGGATGATGTTCTGGTTTGTATCATGTATTTTTTTCTACTAGCACTCAACCTTATTTTTGTTGATTTTTTAAAGGCACTAAATCATTTTCAATAAAATTTATAGGGACCACCTCTGGAGTATACTCTTTCGAACAAAAAAAGAATTTTTAAAATCGGTCCGTAATTGGCGGAGAAATCGGTGAACATACATAAAAATAAAAAAATAACACATACAGTCGACCATAGAACCTCCTCCATTTTTGAAGTCGGTTAAAAATATGAAAGTATGTTTGTTTGTTTGTCCTTCGTTCATATCATGAAGGACCTACGTATCGACCAGATTTTTTGCATATACCTATAGATAGTTCCACCTTTGCCACGGTGGGGCCATAGAAATAAATAAAAAATCTCTTTTCTATGGACACTAGCCACGCGATTGAAGCCAGCATTTCATATTAGTGTTATTCTATAGTGGTCACGTACCATGTACTTAGTTCATGGTGTCACAAATCACATCGTACCCTGTCCATAACAATATGGAGAGCGTGCCCTAGTGACGCGTAGGTACCTACACGGATTGCGTTGCGTAACGATTGCAATACAGTTACTGCTTCCCTATTTACATATTGATTGTTCTACAGTCGTCAAAACCAAGTCAAAGGCCACTGTGCGGTTTGAAAACACTGACACCAGGGTTAGCCAAGTTCGCCACACACTTGACTACTTATACCTACGCGATAAAAAGAAGAAGTGTGATTGTTAGCTACTTAAAACAATGTCCCCGATTTCAAAGATAAGAGTACCTATTTAAGTACAATAATTAATTACACAAATTAATAAATAATGTATTAGGTCTAACGGAGAAGTAGATCGTGATTTCAGCTGATTTCAGTATTTTTTTGCGTCACACATACTCAAGCATACGCTCACGCCTGTAATCCCATACGGGGTAGGCAGAGCATCAGTGGTTCAGGACCACTGAACATGTTTCATGTAATAACCCTCAGAATATACATTAGACATATGTATATTCTGAGGGTTATTACATGAAACATGATGTAAAGTGGTGAGTTCGTCAGCCTTTCACCCACAATACAGCAAAATCTCGCGACCCTATTACTGACTTTTACAGTATAGGGTCGCGATATAGGTAGGTAGTATAGGGCCCTATTACAGCCTGGGAAGAGTTGGCAGCTAGTACATTCTATTCTTCGTTCACTCCCAGACCAGCGTTTTTTGCGTCAGTGAAAAAATAATCAATTTATAAGACAGCGACGCATGACCCCACACGCACTATTATGCTGGATTTATGTAACATTAGCACCACAAGTGGCAGCCTGTAACGACATACATTTCGTGGCCGTCAGACACGTGACCTGAAACCCGATATACATATTGATGTCACCCACCTACCTACTTCGAGCCTATCGCGTAAGACAACGCACGATAATTTATATATGGTCCTGTGCGTGGCGTTACCAATAATTTGGATGTCAGAAGAACTCGTTTAAAGTTAACTTGAACACAATATTCGTAATCAGTCTGGATTTTTTAAATTGTTAATTGAAAACCGAGGCGAGGCTTATTTAAATCTGTCTGTTAACCACAGATTTTTACTTAAAGCAAGCTTACGCCACATAAATGTAGCTTTAGAACTAGTTTTTTAACATACGTCCCCACCGAGGAACACGTGCCTCCCTTCAAAACACGAAGGGAATTTAGGCCATAGTCCACCACGCTCTGGCCCAAAGCAGGTTGGTGGACCTCGCGCCTTTAGGAAACGAACTTTCTTAGATGTGCGGGCTCGATGTTTCGATGTTCTTACCGCTGAACAAGTGATAATTAATGAAAAATCCGTACATAAATCCAAAAAGACGAATTTAGTGATATAGGCCCGCACCAGGATATGAACCCGCAACCTTTATGTAACAAGTCTGGCTCATTACCAGCTGGGCTATCACCGCTCCGCTAGAACTTCTGTAGAACTCTAAAAAGCTGAAAAGAAGTTAGTTATCGCGTTATTACTGTTTAGTCGTGTAACAACGTGGACGGTAATTTAGCTGCAGCCAGAATATTTGTTATATAACATGCCTGCTTGGAACCGGTCGCAGTGAGCAAAACGCTCTTATATCGAGAGCGCAGCACAGAAAGCTCTAGATACTTGAGTTACACCTTGCGGATAAATAAACTCTTACGCGCAGGGCGCAGTTTCTACTAGAGTAACCATATTTTTTACAAAAATTAGTTTAGTAGATTTCACTATTTTTGATATAGACAGAATGATTCTTAGAGTGTCAGTCTCAGGATAGGGTAACAGTTATTTGATAAAATAATTTCTGTTTTTAGTAATGTTTTTAGTTTTAGTAAACAACTAGCGACCCGCTAATCACGATTAATTACATGCAAGCCTTTCAGAACAAAATATCTACAAATCGTTTCAAAATCCTCTGCGTGGTTTAGAAAGAGTTAGCGGATAAACAGACAGACGCGGAGGGTGATTTTGATGAAATTTGGTACAGAGATAGATTAGAGCCTGAGAAAGGACATAGGCTACATTTTATCCCACAGTTGGGCACGATATAACCTGTAGTCCACGTGGGCTGAGTCGCGCGTTCAAAGCTAGTAGATATATCATTGGTGAGAAAGACAAATTAATATTTAAGTAGATTATTATTAGTATTACTCATTTTACGGAGTGACACACTATGCATAAAGTTGCTCTCATCTCAATACAATAAGTAACACAGGACTGGAACATTCATTCACATTAAACATAGTCGAGAAAATGTTGGAGACGTGTAGATGTGAGTTTAGTACCTACTTCTCTTAGATAGTTACTTTAGTATGTACATAAAAGTTATGTCCTCTCATCGTTAAGTGTTACTGTAATACTGTATGTAAGTATACAGATAGCCAGCATTTCGATTGTAGAGTACAAGCGCGCGTGTGGTAAATTGATGAGCTGCCTCTGTTCATCCAAATCTGACTAAATCCGTCCAGTAGTTTTCGAGTTAAGAACACCCATCTATCCATCTAACACAAACTTTCACATTTGTATTGTATTGTAAATTCCTTTATTTCACATCAAACAAAATAAATACATTGGAACAAAAGAGATAAATATTAAATAAATTTAAGGTACAAAGGCGGACTTATCCCACAAGGGGATCTCTTCCAGTCAACCTACGAGAGAGCGGCAGGATTCATGATACGTAGGCGTACAAAAGAAAAATGATAGAGACAGAATAGGTATTGAATATTATCACGGAAATAGATAAATAATATTTGATTTGTAGTATCCAAAAATCCCTACTAATATTATAAATGCGAAAGTAACTCTGTCTGTCTGTCTGTCTGTCTGTTACCTTTTCACGCCTAAACCGCTGAACCGATTTTGATGAATTTTGGTACAGAGATAGATTAGAGCCTGGGAAAGGACATAGGCTACATTTTATCCCACAGTTGGGCACGATATAACCTGTAGTCCACGCGGGCGGAGCCGCGGGCGGAAAGCTAGTATTTAAATAAATACTTAAATATAGTATAGATATATACACATATAAATCTATACATATAATATTACGAGAGAGGAATAGTCTTAACTCAAAGCATCAGCGGTATAATCAAGGTGTTTTTTTAATCTGATTTTGAAGCAAGCCGGGGATGGAGCCTTACGGACAGACACAGGCAGTTTATTCCAATAATTTGTAATATTAGTAGTATCAAAAGGAATTATGATAACAATAATTGTGTATGAAATGTGGTAGATTTACTGTTCGTAGTCCTCTATCCCAGCCGGGGCTCCAACATACTGCAAATTTCAGTCTTGTGGACTTTTACAAATCCATTATAATGTGTGAGTAAATGACGCACATATATTAAAGTGTGGTCACCCTGTTAAGACGTTCGGAAGTATAAATCCAAGTTCACCACGTGTTACCTGCGTGGTTTTTAATTACAGCCTGCAATAGCTTGCCCCGGGCCGCGTTGTTCAGGTTACGTCACCACCAAAATTACCTTTAAACTCTAACTCCAACTCATGGGAACCTTATCAACAGATATAAACATCTTACATAACGTTATTAACGTATGTTTACATTTTATCATCAAAACGGTTCACCTACATATACCTACCTAAATATATAGCAGATACTCTTTAAACAAATAAAAAGAGAAAGTCAAGTAAAAACATAACGCGGATTTGTACCAACATTATAATGTCCAGTTATATTATTAATCTTATACCGACATAAAATGTTTATTTAACCAGATACGCGGCCCAGATCTATTAAAATAGGCCATACCTTGTGAGAAATAGGCCGGTACCATATAGTATATTATTATTGTCATATGCCATATATTATTGCGGGTTATAATTAATGCCACTCGAAAACGGCACGGTAAGAGATTTATAACAATATCTGAAGATCATCTAAGCAAAATTTCAAACTTACAGCTTCAATTGATTTTGCGTGGAAATCTTTGTTAATGGGTAAAAAATACCGATTCTTCTTTTGTATGGGAATTTCTTGAAACCCAGTGGAGGGGGTTCAACCCCAAAATTTTGGTAGGACTCGGCTGATCCTCATTTCTAGTGCCAAGATAAAGATGTAAACAAACTTTCATTGATGTACATATTCTATCTCCAAAATATGCTATTTTTCCCGTGCTATAGGAATTGTTTACAATGACGGATTTCATACATTTCCGTTAACATATGCACTTGTAATTTACTTAAGTAATACCCAAACCAATAAGATGATATACATAGTTACTGAAAAAAATCTCTTAATCACTCTATTATACAATTGAAACTCGGATCAGATTACGGAACTCATAAAAACAATAATGTTCAGTCGTTTCGAATTAAATTCAGAAAGGTTAATATATTTTTTAAGACCGCGTATCATCTGAGACCACATCGTGCCTCGACGGGCATCGAACCTACTAACTAGTGATGAGAAGGTGTCGATTAGCCAAAAAGCTACTATTTAATTTCTCGTACAACGTGTACCACAAATATCTACTTGCCAAAGGAAGTCTTTGCTATGTAACCTTGAAATAACCACATTTAATAGTTTCTTGTTTGTTCTTCTTAAAGGAGAGTGCTCTTTTATGAACGACATAGATTAATTATGCCCTTTGCAAATATTTACATAATTTCTGTTATTATTGTTCTTTTTCTTTGACTAAGGTCGTTAATTTTTTCTTTTAATTTTGACATGTAAATAACCTATATTAATATTCATGATTAATTTTACTTTAATTGTTAAAAACAAGCTTTTATTTCATCATGTCTTCTCGTTTTTCCTAATGTCTGAAATCCGACCTGCACTTAAAAATAGATTTTTTCTTAATCAGATTTCTATAAAGGCTGCCTTATCTAATTTCAAAGGTTTTTAGAAAATCAATTTGATTTTTTTAAAAACTTTTAAATGAGGTAAGTAATTAGGTCTTTCCATTATGATTCCGCTATAGACCTCCTTCTTGTTTATCGACATATTCAAATCGACATGAGCGAAAATGAACAACCCTAATGACCTTTGTGAAAGAGTGTTCTTGTGTAATAGCCATTTGATCATTTCTTATGGGCTGTGCATATTGCTACAGGTACATATTGATCGTTTTATGGATACTTCCAATAATAACGTGGAGTCGTGAACATACCTACCTTCCATGAGCGTTACAGGGTTTAACGGAAACATCAAGAGCCAATCTTTTATACATTTAGCGTAAGAGTATTAGAGAAAGTAACGTTTGCAGTGTTTATATGTATGTATTTAAACACTTTATTGCACATAACCAAGTGTATAAAGGCAAGCTTATCCCTTAGAGTAATTTCTATTATAATAATTCTACTTTTATTGTTACAGGTTCATTTAATTGTATGAAATCACCCTCATCTTTTGTATGAGTCACATTACCCCTGAAAGTAGGCCAGAGACCTTATGCCGACGTTTGTTGCATATGTTAGAATCTCGCATAAAGAATGGGTTTACCTCTTACTATCTATAACGCAGCGAATCGTAAACTAAATATCTATCCTCTACAATCGTATGAATGTAAGAAAATTCTGCTGGACTGGCTTTTGACCTTATCATATGAAGAAACCGAATCTCTTCTTAAAAGGGTCACTTAATTAAATTGCACCTTGTGGAAATTTGTGTAAAACACTTGTACACGTTTTATATTCACACAAGTTAGTGGAAGCTGTCTTGACAGCTTCCGATCCCAAGACTCGTTCGTCAAGAAGGGCTAACTCATACGCACGCACATAATTACACACACACACACACCCACTAAAACACACACACACTCGTACACTTACACGTACATAAATTATGTTCGCAAAATACTATGTTGTTGTTACAATACTTTAAAAAACGAGCAATTTATTATTGTTACATTTTCGTCACTAACTCCGCTAGAATTGTCATGGGGAACGAGCGAGATAACCCCAACACAAGTATTTTATTACTTACTGGGACGGTCCCATTGTTGTTTGTATAAATTAAGGAGTAATAAAAGTTTTTATTTTTTATTTTTTTACTACTCTTCTTCACCCGCATTGTACATCATTCGACTCGAATCGGATATTCGACAAGACTATACCCGACACTGTCATCTAAATAGCTTTTTTATTATTATTATTAGATGGGTCTCTTGACCTCAATCTTGACCATAAGGTCAAAAATGAGGTAAGGGAACGTGACCTATTTTTTTAATTTTTGGACCCCCCCCCTCCCCTCGGTAACCACTCGTAGGATATGCCAAGACCCCCCCCCCCCTTCAAGTTTTTACGTAGTATTGACAAGTATGATTTTTAATCAATTTGCAAGCAGAAAGTGTAACAAATAATAATAATTTGACTCACGGATCATTGAAATGTGAACACACTAATGTTTTATTTTAAAAACAAACACTTTTAATAGTTTCTATATGAAACTCTCTTTTCATATAGAAACTATTAAAAGTTTATATATGAAAAGAGTCCAAAAAACTGTTTTTTGGAAATGATAGTCCAAAAAAAACAGGACGTTTCTCCCGGTGAAATCGACTACGTGACAAAAATCTAAGCCACCCCCCCACACTCCTGTGACTGATCGTAGTATTTTTAAGACCCCCCCACCCCCCCCTAAATAGGTTACGTAGTATGGGTACGTCCCCTAATGGAGCGAGTTAACCCAGAAAATGCCTATAAAGGCACTGGTACTCCTACGCAGCGACGGAACACAGCAAGCTGTTTGGCGTCGGACTTCGGTAGGAGAGTGGTCGCGAACCAGACGGCCCTTTACAGAGCCTACCACACCGCATGAGACCATAGGACGACACCTCAGATTCAGAAAAAAATTAAGTGTCATTGCCTGGGATGGATTACTAGGAGGCAGGTCTCATTTGTGTTTCCTTAGTCGCCTCTTACGACACCCATGGAAAGAGATGGGGTGGTGTTATTCTCAACCGATCACCACACGGTTAAACGGCCACACGGGTGTAGCCTACAAAGAGGACTGCACCCCTGTTAAAAACATGCTCTATATTTTACATTACTATTACCTTTAAGCATGACAATGTGTTACGTAAGGGCCATAAAATTAGGCGCCAGCAAATGTCGTAGGTAAGTGTATTTATGCGTGGCGAAAATGACGACATCGGAATGCGCTTAAGCTTAAAGACACATAAAAACGCCGTTGTAACATGCCAAGCCTACGCTACCGAAGCTGGTTTAAAATCCTAATACATTAGAATAGTTTGTTTGTATTTTGAGTGTTGTTAGCCTTATGTTGTTATCACCACAAAAGGGCAACAGCCACAAAAGCCCTTCTGAAAAAGGGCTTGGGTGGTTACTTCCCTGCATAATCAATTATTATTACTATTTCGAACCCTCAGTGTCCCAATACTGGGCAATGATCTCCCTGATATTCGGTTATCCAAGAAAAACGTAAATTAAGGGAAAATACTTCATCCAACAAAAATGTTCGACGTCATTATTTTTCTAGCAGACAAGTAAAAAAATATTTTTAACAAAAAATTGACCCGCCTTCAAAAAGGGTGCAATAATTTTTTAAAGCTATGTTCACGAGTAAGTAGTGGTTACGGGTAAAACAGTAAATAGGTGAATTCACCTGCTAGCAAAATAATGACGTCGAACATTTTTGTTGGATTAAGTATTTTCCCTTAATTTACGTTAAAATTGACCCGCCTCTCGTGAACAGCTTTAAAAAATTATTTCACCCTTTTTGAAGGCGGGTCAATTTTTTGTTAAAAATATTTTATTTTATTATTTTTAAAGGTTATCATTTATCATTCATATAACTCCCACGTAGATCCATACTAATATTATAAATGCGAAAGTAGCTCTGTCTGTCTGTCCGTCTTTCACGCCTAAACTACTGAACCGATTTTTATGAAATTTGGTACAGAGATAGATAAGAGCCTGGGAAAGGACATAGGCTACATTTTGTCCCACAGTTGGGCACGATATAACCTGTAGTCCACGCGGACGGAGCCGCGGGCGGAAAGCTAGTTTATTATAAAGTACTAAATCACTCGAGATTAAAGAGCGATATAGTGATCAATTACTTTCACCCCACGGAAAGATATGAGGTGGTGATATTCATAACCAGTCGCAAGAGGGCAAGAAAGTTACGGGGTGGTGAGTGATATTATCAACCGATTACCAGACAGCAGGGAAGATGTGTGCTGGTAATATATGCTACCGGTCACTAAACGGTAGATCCCCACAAAGGAACCCCAAAAAACAACTTAAAAGTCTCAGGGAACTACTTCGTTTTTGCTTCATTTACATTGATGACCTATTATCATCCACATATTATATGACCGTAAATTTCAGTTTTTTTTTATATTTTTGACCTAAACTACTGAAGCGATTTCGATAAAAAATTTATGGGACCAATCTGGAAGTAGACGCTTCCGAACTAAAAAAAAAAATTTTTGAAATCGGTTTACAAATGACGGAGTTTTGAGGTAACAAACATAAAAAATTTAAAAAAAAATAATAAAAAAAAAATCACCCAAATTGAGAACCTCCTCCTTTTTTTTGAAGTCGGTTAAAAAAATAGCACTCAAATGCTGCAGTGGGCACTGCTGAGAGTATTTTCAACCGACTTCAAAAAAGGAGGAGGTTCTCAATTCGACGGTTTTTTTTTTTGTATATTTGTTACGCGATTACTCCGGCAACTGTTGTCCGATTTTCAAAATTCTTTATTTGTTCGAAAGAGTATACTCCTGAAGAGGTCCCATATAAATTTTATCGAAAATGATTCAGCGCTTTTAAAAAAAATCAACAAAAACAAAATATACTACAAACTAGAACATCATCTAAATAAATGAATGACATTTCTGTTTGTAGTTATTTGCTAATAGGCATTGTAGTCCACAAAAAAAACTAGATATCTACTTTGTGCGAACTGTTGTTGGGATTGAAGTCGGTGACTCATACGTTTTTAACGTGGAAAATTATTTTATTCGATTTTGAATCAACTAATATCTACTTACTCCGTCTAATGTAAATGAACAGGTGGAACGAAAATAAATTACGAAACTAGCAAAAATAAATAGCGAGTTGAATTCGAAAAGTTCACTTCTGAATTCTGACTAACTTTACTCACCACAGAGTAAAATTTTTGTAAAATTGTCTGCATTCACTATTCACACTTTTATTAACTAAAATCCTGAGCTGTCAGAAAACATGTGTAAAACATGTGTAAAAAAGAAACAAATAAAAGAACATAATACGTACATATATTTTCATTTTTTGAGTTTAGTATTCAGCTAGAAAGAAGTTAGTGCAAGTTAAAGATAACTTAGAGATTGATTTTTTTTATCCTATTTATTTATTTATTTTAACTTCCTTTTTGTTTGAAAATATTTAAATTCAACTGATTTAATGGAATTAATAGCGCATGTCGTTATCGCTTATAATTAGAGTTGAAATTAAGCTAGTTTCATGATTGTATATGTAGTAAGCAGTGTTGTTAACTCTGTTGGTGATCTAATAAATAAATAAAATTAAAATACCTAAGAAGAAAAAGAGACTATTATTTTTTTCTTAACAGTCTACCCTTCGAGCAGGCGGGCGCAGCGCAGTCCTAAAATCTACGAGCAGTTTGTATGTCCATACCATATAAATAAGGAAACCTCCAGGAAAGCATGTCTCTAATCTACAGTCAATACTATTCTCTTACTTTATCTTGCTTCAGAGTTATTCTTATATTATAGGACTAAGTGAGTAATCATTACAGTGAGGACCTAAATTTTCCACGATCTGCACTTAACACTTGAGTGCTTGCTCGCATTGTCAATTGGCGCCGACGGTGGCGGCGAGTAACAAGAATGTACGACAAAGTCGTTCAGCTATCCAATTAGGTCTCGATAATCGCAGCTCTATTTCTTACGCCCAACTTTCCCGACGATGCGGATGTCATCTGCGTTAAACCGCATTTTTTATAGGAGCACAGGAAATCTCAATGTACGGTCAACATTATCATCACGCTGCATGTTTCCAGCACAAGAACGCTCTTCCTAGTTTAACATTCCCACAATTAACTTCCTATCTGCAAAGATTATGATGTTCGGATTTCTTATGCAGAGGACGTAGGTACCTATCTAGTCATATATTATGTACTAGCTTTCCGCCAGCGTGGACTACAGGATATATCGTGCCCAGGGATGGAATGTAGCCTATGTCCTATCCCAAGGTCTATCTATCTCTGTACCTAATTCCATCAAAATCGGTAAAGTAGTTTAGGTGTGAAAGCGTAACAGACAGACAAACAGAGTTACTTTCGCATTTATTATATTAGAAGGGATAATTTGGTTCCCTCAATAGGGTAACCACCCAAACCTTGCCCTCTGTGATAGACTCAAATAAGAAAGTAATTGAAGTTTGAGGCATCGTGCGTTTCCATGATTTTCCCTTCCACGAAGAGATTTTACACTACATCTCCATTCCCATAGCAGCATCACGTCTTTTGCTGATATTCTTTTGGCAGTATCCTATTCATCGTGGCCAGAAAGCTAGTTAAGTCCCAATATCTCAATAACCGCTGCCAACGTTTAAGGCGAAGGTGTTTTAAATATATTTAATACATTTTCCTATATTCCGGAATGAAGGATTTTCTAAATAGGTAGAAATACCAATGGAAAACGAGTTGTCGCATCTGTTCATATACTCTGAGGCAGTGTCGTGAGAAGCAACCGTACTTGAACTTAAGTCGCGCGACACTCGCTGTCTCCACAATGATGGGAAGCACCTGAGACCACAGAAAGCATCACAATCATACCAGGGTTGCCAGCTGTAACAATAGTCCTATTTGGAGAGGTTATTTTCGTTCCGCGAGATCGCATTGGGTATTTTTTAAGAAATGGTTTTGTTGTTTTTACTTTCTACAATTTTGAATACGGAAATCAAAGAGTAGAGAAAACGACAATTTATCCATCAAAACGAAAGTCTATTCTTAGGTATATAGGTGAAACTTATCTTTATAATTGACCTATCTAGCCAGAGTAACAGTGCTTCTTGCTAACTTGGGAACGAAATCATTGGCTGACACAAACGTAAAATATTATTTAAGTGAGAGCCCTTGCTTTAATTGAGCTATTTAGTTGTATTGAGCCAGGTCTATTGTCATCTCCAACGATGACTTGTTCAATGGACTTGGCTTATCGAGTTATGTCACTGTACAGTTCTAGACTTCGCTTCAAACAACAGGTTTTATTGTTCCCATCAATTTAAACGTCTTTAATTTTTAAATAGCCTTCGCATTCACTTCCGTGTCAGTAAGATGCAGTTTCATTATTAGGTAATTGTTGTGGTTCAGCATCTTAAGAACTGTCAAAACAAAAAAATATTTTTTTTAATTTTTCCGCAAAATCAAATGTAAGTAATACTTATCAGTACACGTAAGGTTTAAAAATAAATAAAATAGAAAATAGTGTTAAAAGTAACCCAGTATATGTTTGCCAATATAGCACCTGTATTTGTCGTAAAAAAACAAATACGTCAACTTTGCTGCCATTTAAAATCGGTTGAAAATACTTCTTTACTATTAACACATTTAAGTATGTAACAACATGCTCCTTTGTTAATAGCCAAGAATATTCAAGAATATGCACAAGTCTCTGTCAAGTTTACTTGCAGATTATTAGTTAAGCCTTAGGTTTACCGATACGATTGTAAACGACCCAAAAAAGATATGTACTTTTCTTGAATAATATTATTTAGGTACCTAGTGTGTTTTTAAAATAAGTACATTTTTTAATGTTTTAGTTACATTAACTTTACCAACAATGAAGAGATGGAACACCAGAACAACGAAAAGGTAATTACGAGTAAACATACACAGACAAAGGTGCTAAGAGTAATCAAACATGATCATATTTGTACAGCAAAGAATAAATAGGCACGATGTTAGTAAACATATCAATCCCAATGTACGATGTAGTCGGCTAGTTTGGGCTTAGAAAGAAAAGTTGTAACAACAGGTGTCTGTCGGTAAAACCTCTCGCTTTCGAGAGCCTAATTCCTGTACGGCTATGGGCCTTTTTATAATTCTAAAACGGCACGGCAAAATTGTATTATCTTTGCCTCCTATGTACTAGTGACACTAGAAGCTGGGAACATAAGGGGCAATCGTAATACAAATTCTGCACCATTAAGAACTACCTAAGGGTCCTTGATAACGGCCGCCTGAATGTTAATTTGCTAAGTATTTTTGCTTGACAGTGACGCTACTAGGCGGCGCCGCTGTTTTAAAGTGTATGAGGTTTAGTTAGTTCTCGATTTCCCCACTACAAATAGGATAAAATGGTCGCCATTGTCATTCTACTGCCATTAAGACCCCATCGATTAGAGAAACAGGTGTTAGCGATGGGGACCTGTTCTCTAATGTAGCAACTTAACATATGTGGCGCCCCCAGTTAAGATAAATCAGGGCTATCATAAAATGCATGAGGTTTATAGTTCCAAATATCGCCACCTGAACAGATAAAATGGTGGCCATTGTCGTTCCATAGCCATTGAGATGCCTTTGATTAAAAGAATAGACGCCCATTTGTTTGTATTATTCCTTTTGTTCCAGATTCCAGCCTTAGATCGGAGAAGTTGTATTAGGATTAGTACTAATCTGAATAGACTCCTGAACGCAAGCTTAACCACATCAAGTGAAAACGTGGTCACAAGTGCTTTTCAATCATAAATACAGATGGTCAAGTGCTTTCCTATCAAAAGTACAGGAAAAATGATTGATTTCCTACACCCAAAGATAACCCAAAGCCGTTAGAAGTGTGTGAAAGAAAAGCACCAACAAAACACGATTTAACCTCATCGCGATTTCTTGACCGCCATTATATGGTTGCATCAGCTGTTATAATCACAACAACAGACCTTATGAATTAAGAACCGGATTTAGCATGTTTAACGTTTAGTGAATCTACAACTGAAGCGAGATTTGAATTCTCAAAAAAGTAAAACCCTCCAGGATTTTTTTTCTCTTTTCTTTGGTTAAGACAGCGCTAGCTCCGAAAAGCCTGACTAATACTATAAACGTGAAAGTGTATCCAGATTGTTACTCTTTCACGCTCAAACGGCTGGACCAATTTTGATAAAATTTTGTATGGAGGTGGCCTTTAATTAACACAAGCTACATCATTTTTGTTATACTATACTGAATTTATTTTGTTTATAAATAAAATATTTTTAATTTATATAGTGTATTTAGTCAAGACGACATCCAGAGTGTCTTCATTTATTATTATATTTTTAAATATGACAGGGTGTTCATATTAGAGCTGCCAGTATTTTTAACAACTATAAAGCTAATATCCGCAGCTTTTCCTTGGAAGGAAGGGGTTCTGTCAAAAAATTGCGCAGACATTTCAGTAACTAGATGAAAAATGAGAGTTTTACTCGCCTGCTGCGTACTTTATCAGTAGAATGATCGGCAACCTAGGAAACTTCACATACAACATTAAAAAAATTAAAGAAAACTGACAAGATATCAGCGTGGCTAGCAGCTAAAACTTTTACGTTTATTTTTCTAAATGAGCATGTGCTACAATGCTCGATCTGAAAAATAAATTTAAAATTCTAGCATAGGAGAAAACTAAACTCATAGACGTTGGAACAATTATATGATCAACCGGCCCTGCCTTTTCATAACGTAACAGAAACAATGTTTTGGCAATGTCGGTCACTAAACTACGACCACTTTCGTATATGCCGTTTTTAGAAAGATTAAGTAACACTTGGGTTCACAACCTTTGAGCAGTTAGATTGCAATGTAGTAAACTGGTTATTAACTCTAATTGTTGACGAAAATAAACTGAGTTACATAAAGATGAACATGGTATTTTTCCACAAGAGCTTCAAAAATTTCACATGGGGTCTTGTCCAGATTTGTGCGAGCTACTTACTTTGTGTTTAACTTTGATTGTATTTGTTACACTAGCCCGGAATTTCTGGTTCACCTATTTCAAGCTTGATTTATACCGCCTTTTATAGTGCTAGCGCGATTGCTCATAACCAAGGACAATGCTCAAATATTTTAGTAAAGGAGCATTGATATTTATTAATGGAGCATGAAATCGTTAACCTCTCTTTTAATCTCGCAGTTCACTTCTAACCAGTAAACATTTCACCGACGAGAGAACACATAGCAAATCAGCTAGCCTGACATACGCACTGGAGATAATTTTGTCGAAACTACCTCGATCCGGCCTTTCTTTGTAACGCATAGCATCAGTATGAGACTGTCAGAATGACATGACAAAATTATCTCACTCGCCTATGTTAGGCCGGCAGACCATACCGATAAACTAGACTATCTAATTTGTAACTACTGCAATAAGGCATTATTTAATAAAATAAGTACTGTTTTCTGCTTCACACGTTTAATAAAACTACATTCAACAAAAACCTTAATACTTATTTCGCAAACATTTTATTTCACAAACAAACACTTTATCTCAAAAATTTTTACCTCTAGGCGGAGACTTCGGTTCTTCTTTAAATATTGGCAACTCACTGATCGGTTTGACTAATACTGTGCCCTCTTCATCAATCCATATCACTCCTTCTATATCTTTTGACAAACGACCACCTATCTTCTCTTCACTTTCGACGGATCCTTTTTCTTCCCACAGCTCTTCTCCGAATGTCACAATTTTCGGTTCATGGCTAGTCTCTACTATTACCACTTCTTCTCCTGTTTCATTAACCTTAGATTCTTCTATTTCGTCTTCTTCCTCTGCTATCTCTATATCTCCACCCAACAGTATTTCTTCAGGAACATCCTCTACCTCCACATCTTTTATTTCTTCACCGCTCTGTAATTTGAAGCTTATGTGATCTGCCTTTGCTTTCCAGTTATGAAGGTTTCTGAGAGCCATCACATACATAGGTTTAGTTCTTGGCAGTATTTTGTAAAGCATCCTATAGCATGGAACGCATATTTGACTGAGAAACCCAACCTGTAAAAAACAAAGTAGTTCATTCGTAAGTCATGGAAATTTTAGAAGCGATACTAATAGTCTGATGCGAAACTGAAATTGTAAAGGCAAAAAGAACTTAAGGTATTTAAATAAGTGTTGTATAACTATCGATAGTTTGGCTATGGATAGTTGACCTAAAAAAACAGTAAGAATATCGATAGGACTATCGATAGCCAATAGTTTGCGATACCGTTGATGACAGACCAAACTATCGATGGTATCAATACTATTGAATTCTAATACTATCGTATTAGTATTCGGTATTGATAGTTTTGAATCAATACTATCGATAGTATTGATACTATTAATACAAACATTATGAAAAACTATCGATACTGCTCACAGATTTACACGTGTAATTGCTTCACTCACAGATTTTAATGCTGATTTGTGTATTACAAAAAACCTTACGATGAATGAGCCAATTAGTCACAAAAATTATAAATAAGAGCTTTTTAACAAAATAATTAAACCGCCGAAAAAATGGAAGAGCAAAAAATATTAAACCTTTTTATTTAACCTTAATAATTAAGTTCTTAAGCTAATATAAGTATACCTAAGTATATATTCTTGTAATTAATTTGATTTTTCAATTAACCTTAATAACTAAGTTCTTAAACTAAAATAAGGTATACCTAAGTAATTTTGAGTCGGTGCCAAACTTGTGCCAAACAAACAAATTAATTAATTAAGTCAAGCGCGATGCGTTATTTTTTTGCTTTTCAGTTTTTTCGGCGGTTTAATTTTTAGCTTTTATTTAATTTGCCGGGTAAAAGACCAACCAGACCATCTGGAGTAGACACTTTGGTATATGCAACCCTACTTCTATGCGCCCTCCTCCTGTCCATGAGCAATACTATTGCAATTACACCGAATATCGATATTTCAATACTTAATAATTTGTACTAATAGTATTGATTGATAATATCTATACTATCATTAGCCCTATTGATTTTCTTACTGTTTTTCAAGGTTACGATAGTATCGATAGACTATGCTATCGATATTTTCTACTATTGGTTGCAACACTAATTTAAATTATTTTAATTACATACTTGACTAGAAGGTAACTCATCGGGTTTATCCCTATCCATCATCGCAATCGGAGTTCTTCCAGCTTGTTTTTCTTTGTCTCCCTGATCATAGAACTCCTCAAAGATCACCTTTACTGTCTTAATCTGGGTCTCCCATGGTTTTGCTGAAGCTGACAAATCCGCTGACGTCATAGAAACAGCCATAGCCAAATCTCTGCAGATGTAATGTATTTCTTTAAACATATAATAAATTTACACGTGTAATGTCTATTATACAGTTCACTCAGAAGCGCTCGTAGCGCTCGCTGATCTTAAACGATCAGTGAGGTTAAGCAACGTAAACAGAAGTAGGGAACCTGATAGATGACCATAATGGCAATTTATCACGAGCGTTTCCGTGCTTCGGAGGGCACATTAAACTGTCGGTCCCGTTGTAGTCGATTGACTATAGTCGTTAAACCAAGTCAAAGGCCAATTGTTTCAAAACTCTGACACCAGGTTTAGTCAAGTTCGCCATATATGTATACTTGATTGTACTTACAATTGATTGTACAATAAGTTTGCTCAGACAATTCGCAATAGGTTAAATTAATATGTATAATTCGCAGCATTTGCCTTTAGCAATAAATTTTACTCTCACTTGCATAGATCTTATTGGCGAATATAAAGTTTATGCAATGCTTACTTACCTGTGACTTAAATCAGTCCACATAAATTGTGGCTCCTCTCCGTGAAGTTCTTTCATTTTAGCCAAATTTGGGAAAAACGCTGCCAGGTCTGTAGCTAGGATACATTGACGGATGAATCCTAAAATTTCTTTATAGTCTTCGCTGGTTATGTGTGAGAATATATTATGGCCATCCTAAGAATCAAAAATATACACTAAGGATAATAATTCAAGACTTATTTAAGTATATTACAGAAAACATCAGCACTAAAAGGCTAAAAGGTATGTAATAAAATCAAATCATCACCTGTTGCAATATTGTAACAGTAATATTAAAATGATGGTGTTCTAAGGTCGAAGTGGAATACATGGCAGCCAAAGGAGATGCAGTTTCACTCATGTATTTATTAGTGTAGCCTCGGTGGTCCAAATCGTGGCAGAGACACGCGACAAATAAAGCTAGCCTCTGAAATTAAATAATAGTTTAATTCACAATTTTATGAACAATCACTTTCAAAATTAAGTTCAATTTTGTTTTATAAATACGTATATAGTTACCGCTTTATAGTCATAACGTTTCCGGACATCATTCTTCAGAATCACGTACATACTGTGAGCAACGGACCAGCCATGATCAAAGTTATGATACGGCACTGTTCTGTAGTTCTTTTTCACAGTCAATATAAACCTTGTAACAGTATGAACATCAAATTTAGACAAATCAAAAAGCTCATCAAACATGATAATGACCGCTTTGCACTTTTCAAATTCGTTTAGTTTATACTGATCAAAGTAAAAGTCATTAAGATTCAGGCGTATTTGTTCTTTATCTTCTAGAATTGCTTGGACTTCATTTTCTCTGCAAGTATTGTGATAGCTCAACACTTCCAGAGCTACTCTGTATTTTTGCTCATTTCGCATAATTCTGTCGTAGAGTCTGGCATGGTGTAGAGCAAGTCCAAAGAATGTAGAAAATATTTCGAAAGCTACTTCATCTTCGTGCTGGAAACTTTGGTCGTTCCGTTTGTTCACCATTTGTACAACGCCGATAACCTTTCCCTGGACCTTAACTGGCATACAAAGAATATTGATGGTCTTGTATCCCGTCTTCTCATCCACCTCCCTTTAAAAAATAATGTATTTAATCCTAACTTTATCCTTAAGCCTAAGTTTATGAATTGCCGAGATGTTTCGATAATTAAGTTTTATAAATTAAAGTTCAAGTATCAAGTTTGCTCCTGCAAAGTGTATGCTTGAACTGTACTTACCTGTTGAATCTGTAGTCGGAATACGCATCAGGGATATTCATGGTCTCCCCGGAGAGAGCCACGTGCCCCGCTATACCCCGGTTGATAGGCATCCGAATTTCTTTCTTTTCCACATCACTGCTTTGCCCAGGCTCAAATTTCAGATCAAATACTGTAGAGACTAGTTCGAAATTACAGTAGTCCACCAGAAATAAAGATGCTCGATCCGCGTTTACAAGCCTCTGAGCAAATTCTAGAATTCTTTTGATAAGTAGATCCAGTGATACCATCTCTTCGAAAATTAGTCTGCAATAAGAAGTAAATAAGTTTCATTGAGTAATTAACATGATTTGTTTGGAAGCTTGGAAAATTGGCTAAAAGTAGTTATTTCCAGTTCTAGCGGAATAAAAAAAATCTTGATTGAATTCAGTTGATGAAAGTTAAGGATGTGATTCACCCCACGAAACTTTTCTCAAAGCCCATAGGTCGAAATATGAAAAAAAAACAACGGGTAGCACTCCGGGAGTGCCGGCAGAAGTGAAAATAAAACAAAATACACAAAAAGAGTCCGTTATTTTCTCAGGATTCGAACCCTCGACTTGTTGCTTACAATCTGACAACTTTTCCACTCGACCAAACTATTTACTTTCAATTAATTAAAATAGTCTATCGGTATTTGCGAATAATATTTGTAATTAGCATTTTTTTAATTTATAATTCATGTTAAAAATTTGTTTAAAATTTGTCTGTAAATCTTCCCGAAAAAGTAAAATAAAATAAAATACCTATAATCGTTGACATCTGTCACAGAGATAATTTTACCATAGGGCTGCCATCCGTCTGGGTTTCCACCCATACTTCAAAGTACACAACGCTGCTAAAGAAGTTTTCACTTCAAAAAAGGTGGCAACCCTATCCTACGCATTTTCGATCAGGGTCACATGACATCTGACTATCTGACGCGAGTTCATCGCGAGTAACATTTTTTCCCCATACCAAAAGTGCTTAACGCAGCTAAAGAAGTTTTCACTTCAAAAATGTCGTCCGTTCCCAGTAGTTCACGTCCTCATCATAAAACTTGTGCATCAGCTGTTTTGCCTTTCTATGGGAAGTCAAAATGTAAGTTTCTAGGAGAAAGTTGCTCAGTTTCATTAGGAAAATCAGTTCTGCTAACTCAAAGTTTTGGTCAACATCGTCATTGATAGTCATAAATAAATAAAAAAGGATGATAATGATGTCATCGACTGCCACAATAAATTTTATTGATTTTCATAAAAGTATGAAATAAACTATTCATGAAATGTCTTGTAACTTCTAAACAACCAGAAATCGTGCACAGAAGTGCATGACCGTGATTAGATTGCCTCTTTGGAAAGGGCAATTACTTTCTTCTTTTAAGCCTATATTTTCTGGCCACCCTTAACAGCCACCTTAACTTACTTGACGACATCTAAGAGAAAGACAGGCATATTCTTCTCTCGCTTCTTGTCCACGTAGAGGTTGCAATAATGGAGAACCAGGCTGCCCCACACCAGGAAGTTGGCGCTTGTCTCCTCGTCGGCACGCGTGAACGGATATTGACAACGCCACATCTCAACCACATACGAGTAACTTCCGTCTGCAGCCAGAATTGGTTGGTACATCACGTGATCCGCTATCTGCTGGAGATGAAAGGAAGTATAATTGTCCACGTTGCTTCACCGGTTTCCACCCCAACAATAGTTCGCACAAAGCAGATTAACTAGTGTGTCAAAAAAGGAATTAATTTATTTAATTGAATTAATTTCCTAACTACAACCTATCTGTCTACTAAATTTTGGCTTTATAAGTCAAACAGTTTTTGAGATGTTGTGTATAACTAAATTAGCGAGTGACCTTTTGCTTTCATATTTTTGTAGATTTTTCGTATTCCCTTATAAATTTCGGAAAATTTTATTTTGACGGCCATTTCTTACTACAGACTATCTACTTGCCATTTTTTTAACAAACCCATAAACGTCACCGAGTCCCCACCGAGGGGCACGAGCCTCCCTTCGAAACACGAAGGGGACTTAGGCCATAGTCCGCCACGCTGGCCCAATGCCATATTTTATCTTTATTAGTCAAGTTCATCACGAAAAGGGATAAAAGTTCGTTTTTATGTAGGGAACATAAATATGATGGTTTCACAAACTTTGAATATTGTATAACTTGAAAAGCGTGCACATACGGCTGTAAAAAAATAATGTGCTTTAATTCACAGTTAGAATAACAGTGTAGTCGCTAAGGTCCAAGTTATGAGCAAGAAACTGAAAAATAAATAAAAAAAAGTAACCTTTATTCCTCCCTGCCAACCCCCCAGGCTCTTATAATCGATAAAACTTTATTAAGCGGCATTCAGGGGAGCTACACCTACATAGTTTAACTTCCTCAGTTTCCTATTTTTGTGGCTACAATGCCAAAACGTCATTTAGTTATTCAAATGAGGAGGTTTTGTTAAACGTCATTTAGTTATTTAAATGAGGTTTTGTTTTGTAAGTGTTTTTTTTTAAAGCGCTAAATCATTTTCGATAAAATTTATATGGGAGTATACTCTTTAGAATAAAAAAGAATTTTGAAAATCGACCGGCAATTGGCAGAGTTATCTCGTAACAAACATACAAAAAAACATACATTTAAAAAAACCTACCCTAAGTTTTCAAACCGCCAAATGGCCTCTTGGTTCAACGACTGAAGTTGCTGGCTTAATGTTCCCTCCGAAGCACGGCACGGAAATCTTAAATTGCCACTAATTTCATACCTCTGTGCACGTTGCTTGACCTTACTTATCGATACAGATCAGCGACCATAACAATATGATGGAGGGGGTTTCCTCATCCTTATTTCCTTCCCGATATATTGCACATCAAAAAAATTACTTCAAGGGATTTTATACACCAAATAGCCTTATTGTTAAAAGGCAATTCCTTCCAGTTCCCTAAGGTAGGGAACTGGAAAACAATCAATTTAATTGCCCTGCTTGTATTCTTTATTGGATGATTTCAAATAAGTTAGCGATAATTAAAAACGTGGATCAGCCCACTAAAACAACTTTCTAATGAACGTGGATCAAAATGTGAAAGGTAAAGTTTCGCCCCATACAGTTTTTGCATTCGACTAATGATTGGGGAAAATTATTTAGTTTAATGTGGAGAATAATACTGTAAAGTTTCGCTAACTTATCGATTTTTACAGTTCCTATTCCTACTCTTAATCTACCAACCTTTGCGGCTCCAAAAACTTCCTCCGCATTATCCGGGAATTTGTCAGGATCATCAGCTCGAGATAAAGAAATAGTTTGACCCCTCTCAGCTGCTTCTACTGCATTCACCATCTTACTAGCATCAACTCTTTTCAGCTGCAATGTACCCTGAAATTTTTCAAAAGACGGTAAAGAATGTAGTGTGAAATAAACGCCTACTAAAGAAAATTAGCAATGACATTAAAGAAAAAGACACGAGAAATCAGTAGCCATTGCTGCAATTTCTTGTGAGGCATTTTAATGCGCCTCTTCTCTTTTCCCCGTTTCAGATAAAATACCTAAATACATTATTTATTCAAAAAACAACTTTGAAATTCAGTGCAGATTGATGGATAACTTGAAAGTATACCCGTATTATAATCGTAAAATATTTGGGTAATCAAAGAGCATTTCGGATTTCTAAGACTTTTATGATGGAAAATTTGCTTTTCAAATAGAGATTATTTCAACACCGCAAGTATTCTTACTTTTCTAATATAATAAATATGTTGAAGTATGTTTGTTTATTTGGTTGTTTGTCCTTCCTACACGATATTTTTGCTCTGAGACAGTTGGCCGTCCGAGAGTGACATTATGCCACTTTATCACGTGAACAAAGTCGCAGGCGGAAAGCTAGTCTCTCAATAAAAGTAAGTAAGCCGTCTAATTTTGAACGATAACTGCAAACAGTGTAGATTCCTCCTAGGTAGATTATTCATACGTCATGTCCGCTGGCTACGATGTTTTGAATGAAGTTGGGGTGGTTCTGGTACAGTTTGAACACCCTATACACGTCAGCGCCGACCGCGTTCGCCAATGTACGAGCCAACTCCCACAGCACTGAGTACTCATTAGGATCCTCTTTTAGACGATCCACTATGCCCTGAAAAGCAAAATGTCGGAATCTTTTGAAAAGTGTTTCTACCTCATTTCTATATACATATTTTTTGCAAATTGTCTCAACTACTTCTAAGTACGCTAGAATGGGAGTGTAAGCAAAACTTATAATGTGCCAGCTACCAACTGTTGCAAGACAGTAGATGCGAGTGTTTTGCTGTATCGCGGACGAAAAGCTGACCACCACTACAATCATGTTTTATGTATGTATATATTTAACTACACCCATTTTTCCTCTTAATAGCTCGAATAGGCGATTATAGGCATGAGAGCATGGTTGACTAAACGGATTTCAAAGTAACTACGTTGTTTTTGCGAATATCATATTTATTAACCAAACGAGTCTGAAAGACAGTGGGCAAAAATGCTACTGTATGTCCGGTTGTTCTTCTCTACAGGTCGCATTTCAAACCGATTCTCACTAAATGTTGTAAGCAAGTTGGACAACTATATGGCGTTATTTGTGGATTTGTGCACATTTTTAACATCTGCGGCGCCATGCGGGTAAAAATGTAACAAACATCACATTTCATCAATTTTAAAAAACGTCAACTAGCTAGATCTACAGCTCACATAAACACTAGTACTATTACTAAGTATATTCTTAGTCCTCCTTGTCGTGTCCGACAACGGCGGAAATACATCCATTCCTAAGAGTTTCTTGAGCTCTTACAGGGCTTGCAAAGTTTTTAGCAAGAAATTCTATGTAAGAAAAAAGTCTCACAACAGCTTAGATTTCGTGAATTGAGATATAGTGACACAATGAAAAAACTAAATCTCAGCAGTCCTAGTACACTTACCAGAAAAACATCCTTTTTCATAGGGTTAGACTGTTGAGTGTTTTCCAATATTTCTCCTTCAGCAGGTCTTGACTAAAATAATAGAAATAACATTTAATGACGTTTTAATCACTAGCGAATACTGAGTTTTACCTGAAAGGAAGGTCCGAATAGTATAACGAGATACTTAATATATGTATAATCCCCTATGTGTTTTAAAATATAACTAAATCGCATGTTTGCTGAAAATGGAAGGCATAATCATCGATCTACGCCTCCACACTGGGCGTATATTTAATGCATGGCGCCTCAACGGGGCGGCGGAATAATAACGGCAGCCGTTTTATCAGGGCCCCGATTCTGTAACTTCAGTTGTATGTCGATGGACTGGAGGCCAATTTGTCTGTTCAGGTGGGGAAATTGAGAACTATTAAATTTTCATATACTTGCTGACAACCACCCTGACCAGCAGCGCCACCGCCAACAGAACGTAAAAAATTCAGTTGGCGGTAGCGCCACCAGTCAAAGCAGCCGTCTTTAGATGTATGAAATTTGGATAGTTCCAAATTTCGGCCACCTGAACGGATAAAATGGCGACCATTCCATCGACACACAACTGAAGTTACAGAATCGCGTTCAGGTGGTAAAATTTAAAACTATCGAAATTTCACGCACATTATATTTAAATGTAAACCTATGGATGCAATAAAATACCTTTCGTTACCTTGCCTTACGTTGTACTTACTCTACATGTAATAGACGTGATTGTAGTGATGTTATTTTTTAAAACCTAGAAAGCTTTCAATCCTTACTAATATTATAAATGCGAAAGTAATTACATTATATTAGTAATTATATTTATATAATAATAATAATAATAAAGTAACTCTGTCTGTCTGTCTGTCTGTCCGTCTTTCACGCCTAAACTACAGAACCGATTTGGTACAGAGATAGACTAGAGCCTGGGAAAGGACATAGGCTACATTTTATCCCACAGATGGGCACGATATAACCTGTAGTCCACGCGGGCGGAGCTAATTAATGAGCGAAAATTAAATTAAATTAATAAGCGAAAATTAAGGATGTGAATCAGCCCATGAAACTAAACAACTTTCACCAAGGAACATAGGGTGAAATGTGAAGAAAAATTCGCGTATTTCCATACAACTTGGCGATCGTCGGTTTGCCTTTGTATGGGAAGTCGAAATTTTTTTTGAGAATTTCGTATAGGTTCCGTGAGGAAAGTTGTTTAGCTTCATAGGGAGGATCACCCCATAAACGCTAGCTAATTTAAAGTCACTCCTTGTACTTACACAATTCATTTCAATTTTTTTGGAAAGCCATCCTTTTATTTCGCTAAGTGGCACACAGTCGACGATGTAGTTCTCCAGGAATGACCTGTTTCGGTCCAGGAACTCTGCTATTGCTAATTCGTCTTCTTCTGAAAATTTCCAATAGGTATAATGTAATAGTGTTGCAAAAAATTTGGTCTTCGCCGCATTCATAAGAATCGCCGTGTTTTCGATTTATAGTTCCAGAATTTTCCTTTGTTTTTTAGAAAAAAATTGTGCTTTTAGTTTACAATTTTTTTCCCAATTAAATAGGTTTAAGAATAGAGACATGTGAACTTTTTGTTTTTGTTTGGGGTGAAATCTTCGATCAACTGGTGAAATAGAATAAATTTACAACAATCTTTTAAATATTTTTAAGTAAAAGTAGGAACTTAATTAAAAACTTTTTAACAAATAAACTATTTGTTAAAAATTATTTATTAAAAATCTGTAAGAATTACAGTCTGTACTTTTATTGCGACGAACATTAGGGTCAATTATAAGGATGAAATCTCTCTAACAAACTTGGTAAATTAAATGAAAGGAAACTATGAAATCTTAAATTCAACTATTGAATTTAGCATGTTGGTATTGACCCATTGAATTTATAAGTCCAGATTTCATGGTTTTCCTTTCATTTAATTTACCAAGTTACTTTGAGAGATTTCATTGACCCTAACGATCGATGCAATAAAGTACAGGGTATTCTTACAGATTTAAGTCGGTTCGATTCCCGGGTGTGGCAAGCGAATTTTCTTTCTTTTCAAAAATAAAGGAATGTTTCCCTGGGGTAGAATTTTCTATCTACATTATTAAGAGTACTTTCCCTTCAGGTGGCATTAAAAAATCCATCATGTATGCTTAGGTTGGTGGCCTTTCACCCACGATACAGAAAACCCCTCGCATTCCACATACTGGTTTTTATACAATGCCAGGGAAGAGTTGGCAGCTGACACATTCTACGTTTTACTTCCATTCCCAGTCAAGCAGGGTCATGTGGTAAAATTGGCATAAAAAATATTTGAACAAACCTCGTAACATCGGCAGCAACGTGGGTCGAATTGACGGACTTAACCGATCACGAACTGAAATTTTTTAATAAATGTGACTGTATCTGGTAAAATAAACCACTTTGAGGGTAGTCCATAAGAGTGAAAATGTAATGTAATAAGCAGGGAACGGAATCTAATAGCAAAACAATTGAAATGTAATAAAGATGGGACATTGTTTTGTATCGATTTTTCCAAGCTATCGATACTTTAGTACTTTTACTCAACTTAGAATTTTTTTATTCTACTTTAAATTTCTAAGTTTTTGAACGATTTTTGTCGACTTTCTATAGGAATTATGATCCTGAAGAATTTGTTGATGAAGTGGGCTTGTTTTATTATAATATTATGGTCACGGCAGCACAACTTCATCTGAATAATAAATAAATTTGTATAATAATGAATAATAAATAAATTTGATGTTTGATTTTTTGAAACATTTACCATAGGATCGAAAAGCGTCGAAAAGCGCGTAATCCACACGGGCGAAGCCGCAAACGGAAAACAAGTGTTCATAAAGCACAACTCCACTTAGTCATCGATAGTCTGTTTAATCGATAAAAAGCAATGCCCCATCTCTATTACATTTCAATTGTTTTGCTATTAGATTCCGCTCCGCTATGTTAATCGCTCTTATTGACTACCTTCTAAGTGGTCCCTTTTACTAGACACAGTCTCAAATTAGCAGTTTTAAGAACTAGTTAGCTAACAACTATTTCCAGCTCAAAAATATATTGCATGTATTGATCGTAATAAAGTCCTTACTAACATTATAAACGCGAAATTTTGTATGTATGGATGTATCGATGTTTGTTACTCTTTCACGCAACAACTACTGGACGGATTTTGATGAAACTTTGCAGTGATGTAGCTTAGACATCAGAATAACACATAAGCTACATAATCTTTCCTAATTCCCATGAGAACGAAGTCCCGGGTGAAAAGATAGTAAGTAACATAAACGCGTGGTATAATTTTGTCATGTCTAACTCATTCTGCCTATTTCGTATTGACGCTATATTATCTCACGCATCTGTTTTAGCTAAGCTGAACTAGGGTTAAAATATGACTTAAGGAGTTTAGAGGGATGAAATTTTCAATACCTATAATTAAGTATTATAGGTAGGTATTTGAATATTTATGCTCATGACGCACTGTTTTCATACAAATTGAATGTTAGAACTTTTTTTATATTTTTCTTAACAATAAAACCCTTTCATTTGGGTCCCTTATCGTGGGAGTGCAACATAAAATACCTAGTCCACCATCTTGGCGGTTCACCGTATCCCTTGGATTAAGAATGACGTCATTTAGCTAACTAACTTACCGCCATGCAAACTACTTAACCGTGTAAGTATTAACATTCAGTTGCAAGATTTGACCCAAACAAACATTTTACGTACATTACACTACAAGTTAATAATAAAAAACTTGTAAACCCCTCTACTAGTCTCAAATCATTTTGTAGTGTCTCGAAAATTCGTGCAAACACTTTAAAAAATTTATAAATGTAGTTTACATTAATGGCTTTTCGCCAATCGCCGACGTTGGAACAATTGCCGTAAACGTTCAACTCCTTCGCCCGACTCAAATTGAGTGCCAGAACAAATATCTCAATGTGACGTGGATTTCCACGTGGATTTATTTTGATTTTATTTTTAGCTCAATAAATAACAATTCAATCAAAACAGGCGAAGAATTCTAAAGATTTGGAATAAAATAATATACTTTGGTGATCTAATGCACTATTTACTAGTCTAGCGCATGGATTTATGTTCAAAACTAAAATAGCTGATGTAGGAGAAAAAAAAGCTAACTTGAAATGGGATTCGCCTTGCTTGATGCGAAAGATGGGCATAAGTCATCCATTACATTATGAACCACATGTCGCTTATATGTATATCCCGCATTTTTTTAAATTAGCATTCGGCACTTGCACAAGTAGAAAAACGTAAGGGAAACACAAAAGTGGGATCGTTAAGGCCAGAAAAAAAAATCTAGTGTAAATACAGTATACGCTGTGTACTAGATTCTAATAAAAATGGATGTGCTGAAATAAAAGTTAAAATAATTGTATTGTTAAAATAACTATATTAGACTATTTATTAACACAAAACACGCAAGTGATCAACGCAACGCATTCATCCTTACTAGGAATGCACGAGTAATAAAATTGTCTACGATAGACAGAAAAACAATCAGAACATTTAGTCAGTCCTTATTTGGAAACAAAATGGCATGACAATTATTACTGTACGCATTCCGAACAACTATTAATTACACAAGGCTAGCGCATCAAGTTAACACTTATGCACTCTATACGCTGTTATGAAAAGAACGATTTAGCAATGGCACTCGTAACCTGATTCGCTATCTTCTGCAATAATTTGATAAATGACTTTAAATTAGCGGCAAGGGTGTAAAGTAACGATCTTACCAGTCTTACCAGAAGCCGCTCTTGGCTTCTTGGCAACAATGGTAGCCGGCCCAAGTTCCCTGGCCACACAGTCACGATGGTAGTGCGACCAGACTTTAGGAGACGGCTGGGGAGACTTGCTTCTTCCAGGAGAATAAGTTCCTAAAATTAAATAAGTATTCATGTCAAAAATGAAACCCCACAAGCCCCACATCTTGACCAACAAGCTGTCAAACTACGATTAGTGTCAATATTTATGAATTTGCGATTTTAAACTGACATCTACTCGTAAATTGACTTGTTGATCCAAAATCCTGATCCAGGGTCCCGATTTTGTAACTTCAGTTGTGTGTAGGTAGGTAGAATGGAGGCCATTTTATCTGTTCAGGTGGCGAAATTGAGAACTATTTAATTTTCATACGACTTGCTGACAACCACCCCGACCAGCAGCGCCACCACCAACCGAACTAAAATTACAAACTACCTAGCAACTAAAAATTCGGTTGGGTTCGCCACCAGTCAAAGCAGTAATTAGATGTATTCAATTTGGATAGTTCTCAATTTCGCAACCTGAACGGATAAAATAGTGACCATTCCATCGACAGACAACTGAAGTTACAGAATCGGGGCCCAGAAGGGAAGTAGGGTATCTCTGAAGCTGATTATATAAGCACCAAATAATTATGTATTAGCCCCCCCCCCCCCACCTGTAAAATTGTGGTTTTCCATACAACATCCATACAACGATAAATAAAACATATAATAATAATAATAATAAAGTACCTATAGTTCTATCTACTACAGGCATCATACTGAAACAACTCCACAATTCATTAAAGACAATAGACCTACCTTAACACACTTACACAGTGTACGCAAGTTTCTACAGTTGGACACAACGACCTTAACCAACCCAAATGATGCCCACTTGGCTTAGGCCCGTGGACATCATTATTTTACCGGTGTAACTACACCATGCTGAAATATAATTTCTAATAATAATAATAAATATTTATTTGTCCAAGTAAAAAAAGTACATATGGCAACATTTCTCAGGTAGCGTTTAAATAGGAAAAAAACCTTTACCAAATTGCTAACTAGGTACTTCCATTTGACACTTTTTAAAACTACATACAGCATCGAATAATATGAATGATAAAATAAAAGTAGTAATATCATACATATATATTACGTAAATAATAAAATAAATAGAATAAGTATGTTGATACATATAAATAAATAATTATGGTAGCATAATAATATGATAAATAAAACAAAAAAATACGTGTGAATATTTACTTTCTTGATTAGGTGTAATTTGATTAAAAGAAAGACTATTTGCTCACTGCAATCCTTTCCCTTTTTTTAAGTAAATAATCTCGCATACACAACTCGCTTATGTCCGATACCATATATATAATGACTGGATAATAAAACTAGCTATTGATATGTTGTATTCAAAAAACAACAGGAAGACCACACTTGTAACTGGAGAACACTTGTTAGGTATTCAAGATGTAACAATGTACTTACTATTGCAGGTACCCATATATTTTTATTTTCTTAAACCAGAATTAAACTTACAAAACAAAACCGAAATAGGAACGAAAAAGTTAAGTTATTTGTTTAGCAACAATAGGTAAACTGATGTATTTTTGGAATCTATTATACTTAGTTAAAGTGTATTTTTATTTTGTACGGTAGATCGAAAATATTTATAGATAGCAGCTACTGTTAAACAACAAACAAGATGGTTAGGTTTCCGCTTTACTTATTATGGCGTTCAAAACACAATTGAGTTGTAACGGTTTTATGTACTTATACTATTAATTAAATTAATCAATTCAGCAAATTGGGTAGATTAAGTTTTCTGTATCATCGCAATTTAGGTTTCACAACCTTTGATTGCTATTTTTTTTTTGTTTTGCACTTGTAACGACTTTTATTACTAATGGAAATATTTTTATTTATTTTGTTGTATAAAAATCCTCCCAAAAAGATGTAGAATTTTTGGGCAAATTATGTTTTGCAGGAAAAAGTGCAAGACATCACATCCTTGCGTAAGGAACTTTGATTTTTTTTCCATAACCTGGTGGCGTTTTGACTGTTCTAAGTAACTGTGCGTGCTGTCTGGTAAAAATATAAAGTGTAAAAAGTTGTCGAACAGTTAGGCCGTCACACATTTTATATAATTGTACTGCTGGAAAACGAAAAGATTTACAGTTACTCACTTTTAATACCGCCCTCTGTGCACGTTCTAATTTCAGCAAATGTGTCTTAGATGCACCGCCCCAAGCAGCTATGCAGTACGTTATAAGCGATTGACAGAGCGCATAATAAACCATCTTTAGAGTAGCTGGGTCTGCCACGTGACGTAGGTGTTTATACACAAATATAAGCTTCCGTACCCTTGCTACACAATAAATTAATATGCGGTACAAACGACAATTTCTCGTCAATAGCACGCCCAAGTTTTTAACCACATCTATCTTAGACAGCAGGGCGTATACATAAAGAACAATTTTTATGTGCGCGAATAGTGTGATTTGAACATGTTTTAATCAAGACATATACCTAGGCTCCAAAACTACTGGAACGATTCTTTCACCATTAGAATCCTACATTATCCGGGATGGACATAGGGTACATGATTTTCCCGAATTCCTACGGGAACAAAGTCAGCGCGCGGTTGTTTACTCGCCGTGCGATACAAATCCTGCACACACGGGTGTGCGTAAATCGTGCGAGGGTTTAACACTTTAAACAATTATTGTTTTTTTTTTTATAATTTCGGAAACACGAAGCTTTCCGAGACACAATAAGAAAACAGGAGTACTGTAGAACAATACACATTGTGTTGTTGATAGACTTACCGGGCACGTTGATAGTTCCTGCTGTTGTGACGAGAGGGGGCAACAGCCGCTGCGATCTCGCTCCTCTCCCCCCCGGAGAACGAGAGGGATGCATCTCTGCTGTGACGTCACTGATAAAAGCAAACTCAAGGTCAATGCTTAAATCGGAATTTGTTGAATCTTTTCCTAAATTCTTTATTAACATTTTAATATTTTATTAAAATATTAATGTATATTTGTGTAATATATAAGGTTACTGGAAATATGTCATAATTAAAGGGTGAATAGTTGATCCAAGGGGTGAATCTTGGGTGAATGAATGAATTGTACTTTATTGCACACCAGAAACAAAACAAAAGGTACATAAACAAAACAAACAAACAAATAGAATGTACAAAAAGGCGGTCTTATTGCTAAGGTAAGTGGTAGGGTGGTAGTAAGCGTCACTGGCTATCGGTGTAGGCGGTGAAAAAATGAACCAGTTTTAAAATATTTCATATTTTAACTTATTTCAAGTGTTTTCCATTTTTTTTAAAGTACGCATTTTGTTTATTTTTTATGGTTTTAGTTTTCTAATCTACACTAATTCTACACTAATATTATAAAGAGGAAAGATTTGTACCTATTTTTGTATGTTTGTATGTTTCTAATAAATAGGCTCCGAAACTACTGGACCGATTTGAAAAATTCTTTCACCATTAGGATGCTACATTATCCCTGAGTAACATAGGCTGCATAATTTTCCCGAATTCCCACGGGAACGAAGTCCCGAGCGGGATGCTAGTCGTTAAATAAACAGGAAGATTTTTTTATCACCATCCAAATTTTTTGTACGTTAACTTTATGAAAATTTAACAGACCCGTATTTTTTTGTTTTATATCGTTTCATATAAAAATTTCAAGTTAGATCGTCTAAATTTTACGTCCATGGTCTGAAGCATGAAAGTAAATCAAAATTTTTATATGGAAAAAAAATAACATCGTCCAATTGACTTTAAACTTAGTAATAGTACTCTTCAACACAATTTGTGACACCCGTGTTACTGCGTTTTACAAAATTTATCCTCTAACTAAGACGTTAAAAAGGGAAATCAAAATCTGAAATACGAAAAATATTTTTTTCCTCCTTATTTACGTTTCATCAACGTCACTGACACCGGCACCGTAAGAAAAAATTGTCTGGTGATAAAAAAGTTATCCTGTATAATTGAATCGGTCATTTGTTTAGGAGCTACGATGACACAGATAGACACAGATACACACGTAATCCTACCGCGTATAGTTTATGAAAGCATTAATAAAATGTTCAGATTTTCCAAACTTAATCACAATTGAATTTGACAAAAACTATTTTAATAAGTTATTGCTTCATTGTATTTTAATAGTTAACAAAATAAATAAATAGCGGTGTCCACATAATAATATTAGTGTTGCTATTTATAGTCGCTTTGCAGACACTTGCGTGATTGGCCAAGCTCACCTAAAGTAATAAAGTCCATAAAACAATATTTGAACGGATAGCAATTAGTCAATATTTTGATTAAGCCCTTCAGACAAATTGCTTAGAACTACTTTATTGAGTACATAGCAACGTGTTATTATATTCTCTTTTTTTAAATTAAATAGTACATTGTTACTTTGTTTAAGTCCCGAGACGGGGGCTAATAGTTCGAGGGACTAAATAAGTCTTTGACCCGAGGTAAACACTGTGCTTTTCATTACGAATTCAAGGAAAGTGAAAATAAAAACATGATTAAGCTGAACTCATTGTATTAATACTTTCTGCTATGCGGAAGTATAAACAAAACTAAACAAATGAAGATCGGATTGCCACTTTCAACCATTATTTTTCATTTTCATTTTATTTTAAAGAAAAAGCTAAAAGTAAACAAAAATGAAGTCATTATAAAGAATGTATTCTCTAATTAATAAATTCTTCACTTTTTGTTATTTCAATTTTACATCGCGCTGTAATTGAGTGGCTGTATAGAAAATTCGAACAAGTTTTTTTATAATTTGACAGCTGCCAGTTGAAAACGATTCTCCCTAGGGTTGAAAAGTATTACTTTCAACTCGCTCCTCAGGCAACTTCAGACTAGTTCAGACCTACTTTCCGAGTAATGAATGAGTAATGAAAGACATTTATTTATCTCTCGCTCCCAACATATATGTAACGACTTACACAGTTTTTAACCCCCAATAAAAAGGGGTGTTATAAGTTTTACGTGTGTGTCAATGTATCTGTATTAGTCTGTGGCATCGTAGCTCCTAAACAAATAGACATATTTCGATGCGTCTTTTTTTTTGAAAGCTGACATGATCGAGATGATTTTAGCTGTATTTTTTCGAATGGGTTCAGCCGTTTAAAAGTTATAAGCTTTAAATGTCAGGGGTTAAACCATAATTTGAATTTTTCGAGTTATTTAATGATTGAATGTGGCAATTCTTAATTTTCACGAGGTAAATATGTACTATTAGCATGGGAAAAATAGCATATTTTGGAGGCAAAATATGTACATCAATGAAACTTTGTTTACATCTTTATCTTGGCACTAGAAATGAGGATCAGCCGAGTCCTACCAAAATTTTGGGGTCCAACCCCCTCCACTGGGTTTTAAGAAATTCCCATACAAAAGAAGAATCGGTATTTTTTAACCACTAACAAAGATTTCCACGCAAAATCAAAACTATTGAAGCTATAAGTTTGAAATCTTGCTTAGATGATCTTCAGATATTGTAGGAGCTTACCTAAAAGAGATAACACGGACTTCCCTTGGGAACGAATTGTAGGGCGACCGCTAGTTGATATGTACGTTTGGTGTTTCAGTCGCAGCCCCTCTATCTTTTAAACTATTATAGATTTAAAAAAAATAAAAACTTAAACCACAGTGGGGTCCCCATACGACTAACGTCAAAAATATCGCATTTTTTTAATAACTTTTGTCAATGCTCTATTTCAAAAACTATATAATGCATATATTCCTAACTTAGTACACATTTAAAACACACTTTATATTATTAAAAAAATATATGAAAAATAGTGAAGAGTGAGTCGGATTCAAGCTAACAATGTTTAAACAAAAACTCGCACTTGAACTGTTTTTGTGATATTTACTTGGTTATTTGCCATAGAATTACTGTGATATTATAATAAAACGAAGACATATACATCAAATGAACGTATTTTAAAATTTCAGAGTTATAGTGTCAATAATAACAGTAATTCTATGACAAATAACCAGGTAAATGTGACAAAAACAGTTCGAGTGCGAGTTTCGGTTTAAATATCTTTAGCTGGAATCCAACTCAATCTTGACTGTTTTTCATCTTTTTTTTTTAATTAATGTAAAGTATTTTTTAAATGTGTACTAAGTTTGAAATGTATGCACTACATGGTTTTTGAAATAGAGCAGTAACAAAAGTTGTTAAAAAAATGCGATATTTTGAACGGTTGTCGTATGGGGACCCCACTGTGGTTTAGGTTTATAATTTTATTTATTATATTTTACGATAGATACTATCATAAAATTAATTTTATGAAAATTTGGATACGCCGTCTCTAATAGTTTGAAAGATAGAGGGCTGCGACTGAAACACCAAACTTAAATATCAACCAGCGTCTGCCCTAAAATTCGTTCCCATGGGAACTCCATGTAATTTCTTTTAGGTAAGCTTCCACAATAATTTAAGATCATCTTTGCAAAATTTCAAACTTATAGCTTCATTAGTTTTGATTTTAATCGCCTAGTTTGTAAAAGCTTCTAAAAATTTCCCCCTGTCCATACTTCCCCCTGGGAGGGGGTAGGACCCCTAAACTTTGGTAGGACTCGGCAGATTCTCATTTCTAGTGCCAAGATAAAGTTATAAACAAAGTTTTAATGATGTACATATTTTGCCACTAAACATACATTTTTAGTCTTACTTTACCCGTTCTAATATCAACACACCGAAACTCAAAACGGCCGCGAGACTTGTGATACTATCCCCGTGTTGATAAGATAGGTCAATCAATATAACCACGGCTCATCGCCTATCATCATAACAAAACATTTTATTTATTATTTCCCATCACACAATATTAATTGTTGAGTGGATACAATAAAATAAGATACTCTTTATTGGACACCAAAAAACTTACTCATAAAACAAAAACACGTTCATCTTATAGCGTAGAATGTGGCGGCCTTACTGCTATAGAGAAGTTTCTTCCAGGCAACCGGGTATAGACTATATAAACTGGGCATAAGTTAGTGGCAATATTACATTTCTTTTTTTTTCGCAAAATATAATTGTAGTAAAATTACAAAAGAAACTACCACTACAGAATACTATCTTTCCACCAGCGACTTTGTTTGAGTGTAAAATAGCCCACGTAATGCATCGGGACAAAAAACATTACATCCACCTTACCGTATTTTATTAAACCAATTTTTCACAAATAGGTAAAACTTAAAACAAATTATCGGTTATTGGTCTGACAACTCTTTCAAGATCCCACACCCATGGGTCGGCCTTAATTTGACCACTGTATTTTGATATTTTTTATAAGTTGATAACGGAGAAAAAAACAATTTTTTGTAACCTTGTACGGGCTCCCATAGCAATTTTATTCAATATCCATTTTCGTTATCAATTATAGATTAAGTTACATAACAACAGATTTGAATATTAGCTTAGCTTACGTTTTCTAACAAAATAAATAAGTACTTAAACTCCAGAAGCTGAAAAATATTCAGCTTCGATAAGCTTAAACTAATAAGCTGAAAAAAAGCTCCGATAAGCTGAAAAAAAACTCTAATAGAAGTGCAGACAGACGGAACAACAGGTCGACATAATTTCACGTAGGATAGAAGGAGGGCTGGAGAAATCTATACTAATATTATAAAGAGGAAAGATTTGATTGTTTGTTTGTTTGCATTGAATAGGCTTCGAAACTACTGGACCGATTTGAAAAAGTCTTTCACCATTAGAAAGCTACATTATCCCCGATGGACATAGGCTATATTATATATTTTTTTAAATTAGGGATCCTTACTGAAACTCAAATAATGTAACCCAAGGTGTAAAAAAATTACCTAAAATATTCACTACATTGCGTGCGCTGCGTAAACTATTGATAATAGAATAAAATAATGTACTACGACTTTGCAAAACACATAAATATTTACAAAAAGTGTCGCGACAGCATATGTCTAACTATTGTAGTTATGCCACAATATGTGTTCTTTTATTTTTTTAAATTAATTGAAATGCCGCCCGCTATAAAATGCTCTTTATTTGTATCTTGGTATTAATCCTTATCAAAATAAATTACTTCATATTTAAGACTGCTTTAATATCTTTATACAACTTTTTGAATTATGCAATTCGGACATTCCATTCAAAAGATATCACGAGTTTAAAAATGTAAGTATTAGAAAAAAGTTTCGTGGTCGCCGCTCATCCTGCTCAGATAGCTAGCTAGGCAGCACCTTATGCGATATAGGCGTCATCGGGGTACGGGCCGTACGGGCGGGAAGTCAATGTCAAGAAATGAAAAAAAAAACTTCAGAAAGTTTAATAATGATTTATAAAATCAATCAATATCTATAGTTGTGTATGCTGTATGACAGCAATGCAGACTGCTTTTCCAGTCTCGGTGGACATTCCCTCTACTGGTAATTTAGGTCCGTATTACCTAAATTACCAAGCTTGATCTATACTTAAGTATTGATTGTATCTTTCTTTCACTATCAAAATGACAAAGACGACTGCTGCTTAAGTATAGATCAGTCTGAGTCGCGTTCGAACTTTAGATGCACATTGCATAAGTGCTCAGAGCATTTCAAGCAATTAGAATACCCTCTTCGTATATGATAAATACTTCAATAAGGCTACCTGTATGCTATTTTAGGTTTCAAACATTTATTTATTCATAACTTAATTGAAAGACTTAAATTTAATATCTTAGGTAATAAGCATACCCAAATACAGATTACTCTGGATTAGCAAATATTCGTCTGTTTAAAGGTTTTTTTATCTATGTAACAAACATGATTATTCTATTCAGCTTACGTCTTTAGTAAGTGAGTAATTCAAATCAAAAAGTTGTATTTTTACAGCACCATTGTATTCTATGTATACCTTTCTACAGCTTTCTATGTAATACCTATCAATGTCAAGTGTATAAGATCTCAACTTTTAGGAATCAACAGGAAATAAACGTTAGCAAATGCTTATGAAAACATAAAAATATCTGGCATTTTTATTTTTATTTAAACTGGTTTAATTAGATTTTAGCTGTGTAACAAACACACATGCAGGCACAGTCAAGAGCTCATCAAGTAAGCATGAAAAATAAACTCTATTCCCTTATAATAAGAGCAAAGTTGTTAAGTTTGATGTGATCTTAACTGTACCTGTACTCAATTAATATTTACATCTTTTGATATAAATATTATAATAACAATTATTTAGAAATGAAAATTACCTTTGGTTATAGACAGGACACCAGTAGATTTAATTATTTTTACTTCAATTAAAAAAGAACATTAAGTTTAGCATTTTGCAGCCACAAACTTCAAAAACCTACCCCCCAAAATGGCGATGAACTTTACAGCACTAAGAAAGGATTTTCCTAAATTCTACCCCTAAGAGGGTGAAATGGGAGTTCGAAGTTTGTATGGAGAAAATATTTTTTTGCACATTTTGACTCAAAACTTCGTCAAGATATACCTCGAAGCAAATAAACGGACACGTGTTTCGCTATTTTTCAAAAATCATCGCCTAAAAGGTCAAGAATGAAACGGGTGACTAAAAGAGTTCTTTGCGCGAGCGAAGCCGCGGGGAAAAGCTAGTATGTAATTTTACGAATTATGTTAATTTTCCACACGAATGAAGTCGAGAACGAAAATCTAGTATTATGATTATAAAGGCTAAGAATGAGCGCTGATGATTTAAAAATGTGCAAACAAGAGTATGGTCTCGACTGCCATTCGATTTAATATATTCAATATATAAAGCAAATTCGGGTTTGTTCGAACACTTATAACTCGAGAACGGCTGGACTCATTTTGATAAAATTTGTATGGAGGTAGCCGATAACCTGGATTAACACATAGGCTACATAATTTTCCTAAATTCCCACAGAAATGAAGTCCCGGGCGGAAAGATAGTTACATAACATATTCCTAATTCCTTTGACTGAAGAGCTATTTCTAACATTTATTTCGAAAGTTGGCCATATTCTGATTACAATTGTTTTTTTTTCCGCATATTTATTCATTTACAGAAAGTTTACAGAAAACGAAATTCGAAGACTGTTGTTGAGATAGTGCGGCGGAAAATTGAATGTTTTCGTTAAAATTGTTCGCTGAGTGATAAAAGCATGAAATTTTTATCATGCTTAGGGGATACCATAGTGATTATTTTAATATGTGGAGTCAAGCTGGATTTGACCCCTGTCGCATTTTAGAGGTCAAATTGTAATTTCGGTGACGTTTTACGAATGTAAAGTTTATGGTCAGTACCTAGAAATTTGAAGATATGACTAGTCTTATGAGCGCGGTGTATGAAAAGTTCATCCCCCCCCCCCCCCCTCCCCAAAATCGGGTGATAGAGGCAAACTCCCTGTCGTTTACCACACTAGTCCACCAAGGCTCATCCTTCTATCCAAAAAATATGCGTTCCCATACGACTTCATACGAGAATGGATATAATTACTTATATCTAAATGATAAACACACACACATATACACACGCACACTCACACACACACACACACGCAAACTCGCTCAGAATACACGCACAGATACGGAAACGCATCGATTAACTCTTATTACATAGTCTTTAACTTGTCTTTAAGTATAATAATAATAGCAAGATAATACGTGAATAATTTATTTTATCTGTCAATTTCTTTATTTTAGGCTTTGCCCATATTGTATTAACTTTAATAATAATATCTACGTGTTACTTTTATTTATTGTTATGTTTAAGTTACTACATTTTTTTTTAATTTTAATTTTTTTTATGTTTTATTGTCTAATGATTTGCACGCCAAAATTATACTAATAAATTTATTAATTTAATTATTAAGTTAGATAAGCCTGAAAATAAGTTAATTAATTAATTATCTAATATGTAGTCGACCGGGTCTCAACAATGTTTAAAACTCATGGTAACCGTTTTAATCCGGCCGCCGCGATACAAGCTACGCTTAGTGCGGCGACCACTGTTTCTCATGTAGGTACCCTCTTTTCAATTGATAAAAATAAATTATTCTTATTCTAATTACTACGCTTATAAAATTTATATTATTTTGAAAATAGTTCCTATGAACCTAATGAACCGATTTTGACGATTAAGGTGTCATTGGAAAGCAGGTGTGTTTTCATATGTAAATTTCTAATACCCCTGCAAATTGGATGCATAAAAATACATAAAATGGAGTAAAACATCATCAAAATTACAATTTGACCTCTAAAATGTAATAGGGGTCAAATCCAGCTTGCCTCCACATCTTAAAATAATCGCTATGGTATCCCCTAATCATGATAAAAATTTCATATTTTTAACACTCAGCGAACAATTTTTCAAATTTCCGCTGTACTAGGAACGGCAATTTCATGTTTGAACTAATTGTTATTTAATTTTCATCTCGTTTTTTGAAAGCAAAATGGAGGGCCATTGAGGCCGCCGCCGCCAGAAGGCCAGAAGGTCTAACATAATTTTGCCTAGTTAACTGCCGACACGAAAAAAGATCCCTTTTTTAAATAAATATTTTGAAAAAAGTAAAAGTTGGTGCCTGGCTCAAATATTTAAATAAACGATACTACTGTACTTAATATTATTAACGGTGTCATACCAAAGTCACAAACCCTGCACGATAGTTATATCAAAGATGCAAAATAGTGCGACGCAAAACCCTATTTTATTTTTGGTAACTGTACTTATAATAACAGTGAATAAACATTTTACTAACCTCTTATCCTTAATTTTGAAAATAGACGCTTCAATGAATACCCGAGGCGACGACGACACTGCACTGGCGGCTGGATGCAGAATGGCCAATCAACCTTGCCTGCGATCAAAACGGTCCGAAGGCATAGATGTAGTTCTATACAAATTCCTGCTACGGCGCTAGATGTGACTGCCTAGATGGGACTATCTACAATGAATGACTTAATTAGTGATTTCTTGCTTCAACTATTTATTCGTTGTAACTGAAGTTATCTGTATTAACTATAGGGGATGGCCTGGTGATCTATTTTAGGCACCAGCCCTCCACAAATACTGTAATAATATGTGAAAATGTTTCATTAAGTATCTTATTGTTATTTTCAACACATTTGCTCATAAAGTGGGTCTTATGTCATTGTTTTAAGGTTCATAATGGTATGTATTACCCAGCCCGTGAGTAATAAAAATTCAGCAAAGAGATCAGATCTTATTTTTTATTTAAAATTAAGTGTAAATAAAAATATAATTCCACTAAATTATTTAAATTCAACAGAAGATTATCATTATGCTAAAACGATGTAAATATAATAGTTCAGTATTTTTTATTATTTGGCTGTATGGCATACTTGTCTATGTGAATCTCATTTTGCGAGCGAAAAAAGAAAAAAATAATTGCGCCTCTTTTCAGATGTTTACACTTGGTTTTCACAAACGGCATTTTTTTTTCGTCAGATTGTGATTATTGTCAGAAATACAACACAAAAAATGTCTTCATCAAGTGCAGAACAGGAAACCTACATGGGTACACCGCCAGAAATACTTTTCGAGGCGCAACATGCAAGTGATAGTTTGTTGCCGACAATATCAAAGGAAAGTGTCGTATGACACGCGTGCGCATTGGATATTACATTCTAAACTCGCCTCTAATGTAATATCCAATTTAGCACACTTGTAACATAATGTACTATTGTGGTGTGGTAATAAATAAATAAAGTTTTTATTTTGTTACTTAGGAAGAGATCAGTTTTAGTTCTAGGAAATGACATGATTTAAAGGGTTATTTTAAATTAGCTACCGATTGATCAAGTTGTATAGAGAGATTTTTTTTAATAAAATCACCATACTGCTCTGCTCGCCTTGGGCAACATTGTTGAGTTTAGTGGGCTGAGTCACAACGTTAATTTTATTTAAAGTCACTGTAAATACTCCACTCAATGACGTATTTCCTCTATCATAAGGTTGCCAAGAAGAGATTGCTATTTAGCAAAAAGACCGCCTTTTGTACACGTTTTTTTTTTTGCTATTACTTTGTTTTGTGTGTGTGAGTGTGTGTGAAAATAAAATTTATTGTATTTAATTCTGGGCTTTAGATAGGAATGAGTAAATAGTGTACGTATGTACAATGTACAATAACATCTAAGACCTTGTGGTCTATTGAACCAATTTATTTTCATCCAGAAAGAGGTGGTATTTAACTTTTTTTTTCTATTTCTATGTCAGTCTATGAAAAAAAGCAGTTTAAAATAAAAACTACAATAAACATTTCATGATAACAACATTATTATTTACTAGCATTCGGGAATTCGGGAAAATTATATAGCCTGTGTCTATCGGGGATAATGTAGCTTTCTAATGGTGAAAGAATTTTTCAAATCGGTCCAGTAGTTTCGGAGCCTATTCAATGCAAACAAACAATCAAATCTTTTCTCTTTATAATATGTATATAGATATAGATAATTAATGACATCAAGTATCGCTAAAATATTTTTTCCAGGTCTATGCTCAAATATGTCGGAAACATATGGCGGGAACTCAGCGTGGGTGGATGCTATGCCGAATTGTATTATAAATTGTGCAGTTATAACTTTAGCGATAAAATACTTCAAGTAAGATGGTATGGTGTATCCGCTCCGTTTAGTTCCGTATACAAAACATTATCGAGTTACAGAGAACATGAGGAGCAAATGATGAAAAATCACACTGAAGACATGGGCGTAGATTCCTATGATTACAAGCATAAAAATGATTGCAGGCATTTATATAGCATGAAAAGGTTTGGCCCAAAATTCACGCCCCATATTACACAAAATCCAAAGTGCAGCATTGAGCTAATATTAGTATTGTATAGCAGAGTAAGATGCTATTATTCTCATTAAACTGACCTTCACTTGACGTTTATCGAATTACAGCCACAACTACACTGGGCGTCAAAAATAAGTAGTACAGTTTTAAAATTGCGATTTCTCCCAAACTATAAAACTTAGACCTTTGAAACAAAAAAGGTTAAAAAGAAAATTTAATCTTATTCAATAAAAACTTCATGCATTATAAGAACTTATAATGCTTGACTTTAAAAAAAACGAATAAATAAAAACACTTTTTTTAAACTGTTGAAAGGTGTTGTCTTACTTAGGATTTTTGTGTTTGACACATTCGCTGCTGATAAAGCAATTGTAATTGAAAAGCATAGGTATCTTCAGAGAGTAAATTTGACTAATCATGCCTCTTTCACCAGAAGAATGTGCAAGAATCTTAGCTTTTCTCGAAGTGGGCATCAGTATGCGTCGTACTGCAAGGAGGGTGGGTGTAACTTTAAGAACGGTTCAGCGAGTAAAGCAAAGGTACGAAGAGACTGGAAACCATCTAAGGAGACGAGGTAATGGCAGACCCAGGTGCACAAGTACCCGAGAAGATCGCTTTATTGTTTCCACTGTGTTAAGAAATCGACACCTTAATGCAGTTGAGGTTCAGCAACAGCTTCTTCGGACCCGAACAGACTACATCAGTGAGAGTACAGTGAGAAGAAGACTTGCTGAAGCTAACCTGAAGCCTCTAAGACCAGCAAATGGCCCCAAACTTGAGACAGAGCATCGCGTAGCAAGACTACGCTACGCCCGTCAACACGTACAATGGGGCGAAGAAGAATGGGCTAGAGTTTTATTCACAGATGAGTCTCGATTCTCTTTATACACTTCAGATGGACGGCGGAGAGTCTACAGACGACCCGGTGAGCGATACATTCAAGCTTGTATCTCGGAAAGAGTCCAATATGGCGGGGGCTCTGTACACGTATGGGCTGGTATCTCTTCAGAGAGTCGCACAGAGCTTGTGGTAATAGAAAATGGGACTTTGACTGGTGAAAGATATGCCTCGGAGATCCTCAACGAGTATGCAGGGCCATATTTAATAAATATGGGTGATGGAGCCATCCTAATGCATGATAACGCCCGGCCACACACTGCTCACCACGTACAAGAGTACATTCAGGAGGTTGGCATCAACTTGATGGCTTGGCCATCGAGAAGCCCAGATCTCAACCCGATTGAACACGCCTGGGATGAGCTTGGGAGGCTAGTCAGAAGGCGCAGTCCACCTCCTGCCACACTCAGGGCTCTAAAACATGCGCTGATAGAAGAATGGGAAAATATTCCCCAACACCGCCTCCGAAACTTAGTGTTCAGCATGCCAAACCGGATCCAAGCTGTAATTAGAGCCCGAGGCGGCAACACAAGTTATTAAATTGTGAAAAAGTTCCAAAACGTGAAAATTAAGTGGTTGACATATCGTTAAAAATTGATACTTTTTAGTATTTATCTTAATTTTAAGTTTGAAACTTTATTCATGCCAAATAAAATATAACTTTAATAAACTTCGTTAAGTTTACTATAAACTGCTTTTTATTTCATAAGTGTAACTACTATAGTTTAGGAGTAATTGCAATTTGAAAAGTGTACTACTTATTTTTGACGCCCAGTGTATTTATCTTTTGCAAAGTATTAACTCTAAATTTTTTTAAAAATGTACATCCCCCTGCATTCATCGCTTATTACTCTTAAACAGCTGCACCAATTTTGACCAAATGTAACTGAGAACCATCTCGATCACGTCAGCTTTAAAATAAAAATAACCGCATCTATATTGGTATATTCGTTTAGGAGCTGCGAAGCCACAGACAGATACACACATAAAACTTATAACACCCCTTTTTGTTCGGGGGTAAATAATTGGTCAATATAGGAATGATGGAAGAAGGAATTTTATTTTAATCTTGGATTAGTTTGTATCCGACGGAAGTGGAAGTTGTGCCACTATGTTTTTCATTCACAGAAATGGATGAAAAAGGAATTAAAAATTGCAAAATAAATACCTCAAAAGTAAAAAACAAAGATAAATTGCAAACTAATAATAAAAGATTGTAAAAAAGAGTATGTTGCCTGTGACTAATATTCATGAACGTTGACATGAACGTCCTACGTTTACAGAGGGGAGTAATAAGGAAAGATTTTCCTAAATTCCCATGGGAATCCGAGACCCACCCAACAACTAAATTGGTCATATAAAATCTGTCTTATGCGACTTTCGGTCATATAACTGTTAAATAGATGGTATTAGACTACTACAACGTTGTGTAACCGTTATTCCTACAATGATTTAGTCCTGTGACTAAAAGGTTCTATTAAATTAGTTAAACAAACGTTTTTACAACTACTTTATACAACGTCGTATAATGGTACGAATATATAGGTTAGGTAAACGTTTTACGACTGTATTATGCAACGTCGTGTAGTGGTGCCTGTGTATAGGTTAGATCAACGTTTTTAGGACTGATTTATACAACGTTGTAAAGCTGTGTTAGTACATAGGTTAGGTAAACGTTTTAATGAGTTCTTATACAACGTTATATAATAGAGTCAGTTTGAAAGTTGGCTAAACGTTTACACATCTGATTAATACGACGTTATACAACAGTTAGATAAAAGGGTTTCTTTAACCATCTATGGTGGTCTACGTTACCTTAACACGACTTTTATGTAATCAAACAGTCGCCAAAAGTCGTAGTGTTATTTTTGAACCTGTACACAACAGACATAGTTAACTACGCATCATTATACGACATAGGCGATATTTTGCAACCATTACAGAGCTCTAAGCTGACCTAAAAATTATATTAAGGTCCAACAGGCACTTTTTAGAAACTAACTTCAACATTTGCGAATTTTGTACCTCAACAACTGGGTGACAAGAGCAAATGATGATTACAGAAAATGGTTCTGTATCTCTTTTATTTTAAGTTTAAGCTTTGACAGATAGATAGGTAGATAATACATTTATTCACAGTATACACAAAGGAATCAAAACATTAACAAACACAACAAGAAATAACATACAAGAAAGTAAAACTGTCAGAACGTGGAGCTTGTAATGTGCCAGTGAAAAGGTTTTGGGTCAGCATAATGTTGCAGTAGTGCTTTGCTTGTTTTACACTAATGATTTTTTTTTTTATTCCAGATGAAACTTATGAGGCAAGTTCAGCAATTAAGAGTTCAACTGGTAGCACTGACATGTAACAAAAAACTGTTGTACCAGCAATTAACAGATAACATATACAATTTAGATATTAAATTCTAGTACATAATGAGCAAATGTATTTTACTAAATTATGTATATTTTTTTTACTTTTATAAAGGTATGCTCAAACACAAAAAGTAAAAAACATTGCGTTTGATATTATGTCATGAATTAGTTAACGCGTTTAAACAAAATAAAAACTATAACACCGTGTATAAAGGTTTTATTTTGCAAAGTTAATGCAATAAAAGCATAGTTACCTAATAATTAGTGTTAAGAGAAAATCGATCGACGACACAAGTGGTACAACACTACCAGTCCACGTGGTGTGGCACAACACTAAACGGCATCTTTGACAGATCGTTTTCACGCGTAGATCGTAGATTATGTGTTCTTGCATTGTAATTGTTAAATATCGGATGAAAAGGACTTTACAATAAGTAAAAGGTGTTTCCATTTATTATTAGTTATATTCCTACTTATTAAATGACCTATTTCATCTTAATAAACCTAAATTACAATAAAATACCGTGTTTGCTGATTTTCTGTTCATAATGTTTATTATCTCACGGAACTCAAAAATAATTTATCATTTATCATTATCTTGGTTGCAATGCGACTTTTTCATTCTATAATAGATATATAGAAGTCGCTTCTTAGCTTAGACAAGATGGCTGGCAATTTAGAATGAAAACGAATCTTAAATATTAATCTACAATAATCGATTCTTAAGGAATTCGAGAGGGGCGCTAAAAATTTCACAACAACACACCTTTATTTTGTCATAAAACTATAGGTCCCATAAGAACTAGGTGCACTTCACACGTTTATTTGACTTACGCTTTGTTTGCGTAAATACATTATAAATTAAATGTATGTTTAGTTATGAAAATTATAACTTATAGCAAAATATAACAAGAACGAATGAATGGAATGGACTGAATGTGTACAATAAAAGTGGATGTTAAACAATTGTGCGGTAAATTAATCATTTTCTAAGTCTATATAGCTAACTGTTATAAGACTTCAGTGGTTCCAGGACAGTGAGGATATAACTATTATGTAACCAAAAAGTCGGTCGAAAACTTTTATTTAAAATTTAATCAACGTTGAAATAGTTATTGATTGACTTTTATTTAACTTCTAAATAACAACGATTCGCACACCCGTGTATGTACTCGTAGGATTTGTATCGCACGCGCCGTACACAAACGAGCGACGGGTTTTGGGCCTATTTCGCGTTGTATAAACGTCTACAACTACGTTTATATGTACGACCCACCTTATAGAACCAACATAAAATGAAAAACGTTTACTCAAATATTATATAACATTAATTTGTTACTTGGGCAGTAGTTTAAGCTGTGCGTAGATCATTCACTCAACTAATCAACAGTAAGCAAAGTTTTGATTGCATGAAGTGGTGTTTTATTTTGTTTATTACTGGCTCTCTGTTCGGAACTTCGTTAGGAATTCGGGAAAATGATGTAGCCTTCGTGTTATTCTGATGTTTAAGCTATATTACTAGCCCGCCAAAACTAGAAAAGTTGAAGAAATAAATCATGTAGTTCCAAAGGATTGTGTAGAGGGAGAATTTTGCCAAATATTTTTTGTTGACGTCTCCTAACTACAGTCTACCTGCCTGATAAATTGTAGCTTTATACATTAATTAGTTTTTGAAATATCGTGTCTCAAAAGAGGGTGGTTTTTTGATGCTATATTTTAAAGATTTTCTCGTGTTCCCGTGGGAATTTCGGAAAATGCGTTATCAGTACATATTTCCTAGCTAAGGACTACCTACCTGCCAAGCATATTTATTTATACATCAAGAGAGGAGCCTCTCAGTTTGGACTAGCGTCTCAGTTCTTTTTCATGCTGTCTCGATGCCTCAGGCTGCGTTTCCACCAGAGATGTGCGAGGATGCGGACATCTCTGGTGGAAACGCAGCCTCAGACTTGTGCGAAAGGGATAATTGCAGCTTTCCGGCGAAATGCCGAGTTTAATTTTCAAAATTATGAGTTGAGGCGTCAATGAATTCCTACCGCAAAAACATAATGAAATCGTACGTTGTTGGTCTCTATCGATTTGTAAGCGTGTAAACAAGGTTCGTACGTTTTGTTTTTTCTAAAATTGTTCTTATTTTTTCAACGGTCACCTCTTAAATGTTGAAATTTTTTTTGGCGAAAAATGCTGACTTATAGTCTTAAATATCTTTTTGTTTACTAAAAATATCGCAAAAATCAAAACGTACGGACCTAGTTTTTAGTATTTCTCATACTATACCAAAATTTCACAGGTCTCCGTTGACGTTGAGGGGATGAAATCCATTGACGCTGTTTGGATAGGAAAAAAACACTGAGACGATCCTCTTAAACCTTATTTTTTGTGTAAAGCAAATTTTACATACGTTGACAAGGGTGTAACTTAAAAACCACACAATTTGCAGAAGTTTTAAGTATGACAATGTTATGGGAAAATTAATGAGCTTTAATTCTTACCTGGAAGTATAGTCTCTAAAGTAGACCGTTTTCAAGTTATGAGCAAAAAACTGAAAAAAGGGACCTTTAGTCCTCCCTAATTCCCCTAGCGGCACCTAAAATCGATGGGACTTTACTAGAAAATGTTCAGGGGACCTCCCCCTCCACAATCCTGAACATTTTGGAACTACACGAATTAATTCGTTTTCTGACACAAATTTTTCTACTTTTGGCGGGCTGTAATGCTAAGTTTCAGCAAAATTTGTCCAGTAGTCTGCGTAATTGGATAACAAAAATCCACTTATAAAATATACACAATAACTATACAATATATACTTTAATTTAAAACTAGCATTCCGTCCAGGACTTCGTTCCAGTGGGACTTCGGGAAAATTATCTAGCTTATGTTACTCAGGGATAATGTAGCATTCTAATGTCGAAAGAATTGTACAAATCGGTCCAGTAGTTTAAGTTTATTCGTTACATACAAAAATACAAATCTTTCCTCTTTATAATATTAGTATAGATAAGTTTTATAACAATTATTGAGCCTCTGTAGCTTAATAATTAAATACATTATTATTAATTATCAAGTTAGTTATGAAGATAAAGAATACTTATGCTTGTATAATAGTATACATATTTTGTAGGGTTCCATATCCAAAGGGAAAAAACGGGACCCTATTACTAAGGCTCCGCTGTCCGTCCGTCCGTCCGTCCGTCCGTCCGTCCGTCCGTCCGTCTGTAACCAGGCTGTATCTCATGAACCGTGATAGTTAGACAGTTGAAATTTTTAGCAGATGATGTATTTCTATTGGCCCTGTAACAACAAATACTAAAAACCAGAATAAAATAAATATTTAACACGTTCAGACTAACAACGTCACTGGACGTCCAAAATTAATTTTCATGATGCGGCACGTCTTATGACGTCGTTACAAAAATCCAATTTTTATACACAACGTTGAATACCGTCAGCTTTCCGTATATTTTTTAGGGAGTGACGTCACACCGCCGCATCATATTATTGTTTCAAAGTTCTAGAGACACAGTGTATAGTATTTTTTCTACCTATAGTCACACACACCTTCACATTTACGTACACACAAACGTACAACGTGTAAACACGTCGTCTGTTGTATGGAACCGCCATACTAGCAGTTGGCTTGTGCGTCGCTAGCGGGAGCGCGTGGTAATCGAAAATATCGTCGTTAGTATTTATTGTTTTTTTAAGATTTTTTACTTTTTTATGTCGTTATTTGAATGTACCGCATTATAATCAGAATTACAGATTCCACAGATGTAAAAAAAACAGAAAAATGTTTGGTCTCCAGGGTTTTCAGTATTGAGGCACTATCAGAGAGTATCCTGATGTTGGAATCCTGGATACCCCTTCTGGTGGCTGCATTGGCGGCTTCATATAGCTACACATTCGCACTGGAAGATTGACCTGAGTAGTCCCAAAGCTAGTGATATATGTATGTTCAGATTAAGGGAGAAGACCCCTGCTTCAGAGCAGGCTTTCATCTTAGATCCATCCGTATAAATACGGACTTCGTGGATCCCTGATTGATTGATTCTGTTTCGTTAATTTGTATCAAATGCATAGAATTTGGAAGTCTAATCATCCGGGGCGATGGACGTCATTACACGATGTTAATTTTTTACAAGGAAAATCTAGGTGTAAGTTGTGTTGGAACGTGGGACAACGTTAACGTCAGGAGTCGAAAGCGTGACAGCGTTGGTGAAACTTGTCTTGTAACACGGCGGTACATCTATAAACGTCGTCTGAATTTGTATGGAGCCAGGATCTGCCACGGCACAAAGTTTGACTAAAGTGACATGCGTGCACGAACGTGTTAAGGGGGCTCCTATACAAAAAAAGAAATTTTTTTGCTCATTTTTATAGATAAGTCTGTCCGAGGCTGTAACTCATGAACTGTGATAGTTAGACACTTGAAATTTTCACAGATGATGTATTTTGGTTGCTGCTATAACAACAAATACTAAAAAGTAGAATAAATTATATAACAAACGTGATTTCTTGGCCGCTTTTATAGAGATAATGGTTTTTATAGAGTCCGACTCGCACTTCGCCGGTTTTATAGGTAATGGTACGGAACCCTTCGTGCGCGAGTCCGACTCGCATTTGGCCGGTTTTATTTAAATGTTTCTACTTCTATGTTGGAATACAATTTTGAAAATCGATTATATTTTGTCTTGTAATGACAGAGAAAAAGTCAAAGTCAAAAATTTTGTCTGTCATCTTTCAGCATCAAAAATTGAGAAATATTAACTGAAAACAAACAACATAAGACTATTCAAAATGACTCCCTAAATTTATATTTCTATTTGTGTGGTAATATTTATGTATAGTATTATGTATGAACTAAAGTGAAGATTTAAATGCAAATTCGATTTTCGTAGAAAGTTATGGAAATCAAGGAAATTCCAAGAAGCCTACCATGTACTATGTGAAATGAAACAACATGGTAGGTTACCATCGAAAGGAGGTCCTAACTCCTTCTCAGAAGCTCATCGCAGGTGCCCTAGCGGGGGTTGTAACAAGGTAAATAAATACGGTAAAACTTTAGATTACGGACCCACGAATTTTGGGGGATGGGTGGGGGCGGGGGGAGAATCAGGAGACGTCCCCCCTTTTTTTTTCTTTTTTTTTTGAGGTTAGATTCATCAAAATTTTGTGAATTGACCTAAATTTTGGGTCCAAGGGTGATTGGGACTTAAGGGAAAGGGAGTCTAGGCATATCCTACTGCATGGAGGGGGAGGTGTATGACCCCCCATTTGAGAAAAAAGTTTCTTTAAGATTTTAGAACATTTTCCTAAAAAATCGGGCATACAAGTCATAAATTTTTTAAAAAAGTTTGACGATAAGGTCGAGGTTACGTTTAAAAATTGTATTTTCTGTATCCATGAGGATAATTGAGCGAATTTACTTCTGTCATGGCTCCGGCACGGAGTTTCGCAGCGCTTGTACGCGTGTACCTAGTTCGCTGCTTCTAACCACACGCTGAATTACATTCTAGGGGTAGGGCAGACAAGACTACGTGGAGTCTGGGTACTCTGATTCGGATCTGTCCTAAACTTTATGAACCTAAACAACTCATTGGCTATATTAACCTTTGCCACAGTAAGGCCATTAAGAAAAAAAAGATTCAATTTTCTAGATTTCTAGATTTTTTTCTCAAAAAGTAGGGGTCTCCCGAATCTGACATTTTGCGTAGGTAATACCTAGGCCTAGACCTTTTTCCGAAAAAATCGGGGACGCCCAACTCGTGGGTTCGTAATCTAAAGTTTAGCCTTATTTTGTAAAACTAGAACCCCAAAGATGACCCTAGATTATATAACGTTCCATTAAAAGTGGTATGAAACGGTACTCATCACAAACACTCTTTATTCTTCTAGATTTTAAGAGCCAAACTCTCGTCTATTTAAACCTCTCTGAGTCATCTATCTGACCAAAAATATTTTTTACAGAGACCTAAATCCTGTTCTCTGTTTACTGACACTTTGTATTTCGGTTAGGATAAAATGTTAGAAGGCGTTAGTTCATATTTTTCTTCTTTTCCCTTTACCTTTCATTTTGATTTGAAACAAGTCATCTTAATAAAAAAATAGGGAAGTACATAAATTGACAATCCTAGGTTGAACCTATGTATGGAGTTATGCTTTTTTATAAATCGAAGAATTAATAAAGCATAATGACTAAATTGTGCTTTAGCTATTAATTTCTAAGCAGGCACTTCAAGTTCCTAAATGTATCACACTAAACTAATATTATATAAAGAGGAAGGATTTGTATTTTTGTATGTAACGATTAAACTTAACTACTGGACCGATTTGAAAAATTCTTTCGACATTAAAATGCTACATTATCTCTGAGTAACATAGGCTACATAATTTTCCCAAATTCCCACGCGAACGAAGTCCCGGGCGGAATGCTAGTAAGAAATAGTATGTTGTAATATACGGTCCAAAATTGGTTATTATGTGGCGGGTCAAACTTAGTAACTAAAGTTCACATTTTGTATTGTTGCTTCGGGATGTTTTAAATTATGTTCGTTGTTACCTTAGACCCCTAGCACACTGCGTATTTTAAACGCGCCGACGTAGCGCGTTTCAGGAACCCGCGTTTTCAGCGCCGATGCCGAGATTTAAACGAGATTTCATAGATTTAAACGCAAGTTTTACGCGCGTTTCTGTAAAGCGCGTTCGAAACTCGTTTGTATTGCTGTTTCTGCGCGTATACGCGCTGTAAACGCGCGTTTCACGATCGCCCCGCGTGCAGAGGTTACAATTACAAGGTTGGAAGCGCGTACAGTACACGTTACAAGGTTCGGCGCGTTTAAAATACGCCGTCTGCTAGGGGCCTTACACTTATTTTATGTAAACTATAGTTTCTACGAACTTTTTCAGGTTTGCTACACAACCTCTTGATATTGTGAAGTTGCGAACTCAGCTGCAGAGAGTCAGAAAGAAACGTTATAGCATGTTCCAAACAACAGGGCAAATTTTTAAAGAAGAAGGCATTACTGCGTTCTGGCAAGGGCATGTTCTTGGACAGGTAAGATGAAAGCCCGTTTTCTGTGTCAAGTGATCTCATGTAAAATTTTATTTACCAAATGAGTCTTATTAAAGAAATAATGTATTTATTTGTAGGTACACTCTATCTTATCGGTGACCAGTCAGTTCTACATGTATGAGTTAACTACAAAAGCAAGTGCGAAATATCTTCGGCTCGACCATAAATACAGGTAATCATCATTCTTCTTCCTTCTTATTTTTATCTATAAATATGGGAGTTTCTCTACATAGAGTACGAAGAAGTTAAAGGGTCTGAGCGAAGCTCTTCTACGACTTCTGTCAAAATAACATTCTGAAGTATCATAAAATTTTGAAAACATAAACCCTTGTATACTTTGAATGGAGTTTAGCAAGAGCTGTTACAACTCACACGACTTTTTGCAAGAGTTAAATTAATGTTTTATCAAAAGTATCGTTAAATTGTTACAATACTGCAAAATTCCAGTAGTAATTTCACATACTTACTTAGAAAAATATTTCGGTTATGCAGTATTAAATTAGGTACACATTTTACCTTTAATCTAAGATACAGACAGTGCCATCCACGAAGACGCGCCCAGTATTCTTCCTAATCGTTTAAAGTTTATGTATGTGTGCGTGCATGCTATGATACCTAAAGCCGTGTATATATTGTTTGCACTGGACCTGGTTTTTTTATGCTTCATGAGCACCGTATTTTGATAATAACTCACTTTGCACCAAATAATTTGACGCATCGTATTAACTTGTAATGGTCGTGTTACAGGTTCATCGACAGGTTTTTTTGTGGTGTGATCGCAGGTTGTTTTAGTACTACTCTGGTTATTCCTTTGGAAGTAATAAGAGTACGACAAATGCTTATCAAAGATCAGTACGGAGGGTTGTTGAAAGGTGCAATGGCTGTCTTCAGATATGGAGGATTTTTCGCTTTTTATGAGGGCTTGAGTGCTTCTTGCCTTCAGGTATGTTATGCAGTTCATATTTTGATCCTTTACATTACAGGTTATACCCTATTGGTTCTGCATTGCTTTATTTTATACAGTTGATTGGTATTTTTAAACTTTTGTAGGATCTTTTGAGGATTTTTGACCCAAAAAATCTATGTGTATGAATAAAAAACAAAATGGCAATAAACGAATTCCACGGGGACCAAATCACGGGCAGTAGCTAGTAGATCACCTACATAGTATAAAACAAAGTCGCTTCCCGCTGTCTGTCTGTCTGTCCCTCTGCATGCTTAGATCTTTAAAACTACGCAACTGATTTTGATGCGGTTTTTTTAACTGACTTCCAAAAATAGGAGGAGGTTCTCACTTCGGGTGATTTTTTTAATTATTTTTTTATGTTTGTTATATACCTGAAAACTCCGTCATTTATTGACCGCATTCAAAATTTTTTTAGTTCGGAAGCAACTACTTCTAGATTAATCCCATTCATTTTTTATGAAAACGGTTCAGTAATTTAGTTTAATTTTTTTTTTTTAAACTGAAATTTTCGGTCATATAGTGGATGATAACAGGTCATCAATGTAAACGAAGCAAAAACGAAGTTGTTCCCTGAGATTTTCAAGTTGTTTTTTGGGGCTCTTTCGTTTATAGTGACCGGTAGAGTATATTACCACCACATATCTTACCTGCCGTCTGGTATTCGGTTGATAATATCACCACCCCATATCTTTCATGTCATCTGGCGATCGGTTTGAGAATTGTACTACGCCGTATCTTTCGTGCCATCTTGCGACTGGTTGTGAATATCACCACCTCATAATATCTTTCCGTGAGTATCACGAGGAGTAAAAATAATTGATTACTATATCGCTCTTTAACACTTTGCACGCCAATCACGAGGGTCATTTGGCACGCAGTTTTGTCGCCATTTCGCCGGCCATTCGCCGGATTGCTATGATATATTTTTAGGGTTCCATACCCAAAGGGAAAAAATGGGACCCTATTACTAAGGCTCCGCTGTCCATCCGTCCGTCCGTCTGTCCGTCTGTCACCAGGCTGTATCTCATGAACCGTTATAGTTAGAAAGTTGAAATACTCGCAGATAATGTATATCTATTGGCCCTATAACAACAAATACTAAAAACCAGAATAAAATGAATATATAAGGGGGCTCCCATACAAAAAACGTGATTTTTTTGCTCGTTTTTATAGATAAGTCTATCCGAGGCTGTATCTCATGAACCGTGATAGTTAGACAGTTGAAATTTTCACAAATGATGTATTTGGATTGTTGCTATAACAAGAAATGGTGAAAGAATTTTTCAAATCGGTCCAGTACCTAGTTTCGGAGCCTATTCAATGCAAACAAACAAACAAACAATCAAATCTTTCCTCTTTATAATATGTATAGATATTTAACAAATACTAAAAAGTAGAACAACAATCAAATCTTTCCTCTTTATAATATGTATAGATATTTAACAAATACTAAAAAGTAGAATAAATTAAATATTTAAGGGGGCTCCCATACATCAAAAGTGATTTTTTTGCAGTTTTTATAGAGATAATGGTTTTTATGGAGTCCGACTCGTACTTGGCCGGTTTTATAGGTAATGGTACGGAACCCTTCGTGCGCGAGTCCGACTTGCACTTGCCCGTTAACTCAATTATGAACAGACAGAATGCAAAATGTATTTAAGGTACTTAATTGGATAAAGATTAGTGCTGTATTGCTTAAAATCGCTTCGTAAATAAGCCATTATTTCTCGTAAAAAGTAAAGGATAAAAAATGGTTATTGTGAGTTATCCCTTAGAGAGACATATACAATACAATTGTAGATAGTACATTATTTTGATCTATCTCGTAGGGTTCAGCCAGCGTTTGCAATGTAAGCGCAAAAAAATGTGTTTATTTACGACATCACGTTAGATTCCTCTAAAATTATCAGTGTTTCTCTACTACATTATGCATGTATTATACATTTAATCCTGCCTCTTGAATCACTCTATCTATTGCAAAAAACCGCATCAAAATCCGTTGCATAGTTTTAAAGATCTAAGCATACATAGGGGCAGTCAGACAGACGGACGGCGGGATGCGACTTTTTTTTACTGTGTAGTGAATTGATCTCATTTCACAAAATGACTTTGAATTTACTCATTTTTTCACTTCCTATTAACGTTTTTTCTTGTTTTTTTTTTTTAAAAAAATATTTGTTAGTTATAATTTCATCTCAAACAGATGGGTCCACAAGTTGGCATTTCGTTTCTGGTATTCAGCATCGTCCAACCCAGAATACTGAATGTGTTTAAAATGAGATGTAAAACAAAAGAAGAATGCACAAAGGCAGTCACAGTGTCCAGTATTCTAATATCCAGTTCCATTGCGGGTTCAATAGCTGGACTTGCGGCAAAATCGGCAACTTACCCCTTCGATCTGACTAAAAGGCGCCTGCAAATCGGAGTAAGTTTCAGAATTTTTTCCTACAAACGATCCGAGAAGTTCTAAGACAAGTGACCAGCGCTATGCCACTTTAGCTTGCTGATTCTGTAGGCTATATTATCTCGTATACTTTGTTTTATATCCGAGAGGATTCAGTTACATTTTACAGTTTTTCTCATGTTCCTTAAGGCCGGCTCCCAACCTATCTCGCGTTATTTTATACTCATTTTATACGTATTGTGTAGGCACGTGTTATATAAATGTTTGGCTATACATTCCGAAAATTAACAGATTGGCGTCACGGTAGACCAGCTTTGAAATATTATAATCTTCTTATATTAACCGTCTTAATATATTAAACAAATTCGGATTGGCTTGACCACTTATAACCGAGAACAGCTGGACCAATTTTCATGGTTTTCGATTTGTTGTATTTTTCTCCATCCCGAATAGCGGAATAACTATTAAAAACATTGGAAAATTGACGGAAAAATTTCTACGGGAACGAAGTTACGGGCAAAAAGCTTGTTTATAATAATGAAGGCGTCGGGATGACACGACCGAACGGACCACTTGCACACTTATACACATTATACGGGTGCAGTTAGTCATAGAAGAGTTGCTTAAGGAAATACTATGGCAATCAGCTAATCCCTGAAGTTGTAAGGAGAGGAAAAAAATATTTAAAATAAAGGAAAATACTTTATAGTACTACAGCACAATAAGAAACTACTATTTCAGTAAAAAGGCTGTGTCTGTATAATGATGCCTCCCGCCTTCCGCGCTTACCCCGCAACAAACTCTTTATATTAGGTTTTAAAATCTCCGGTGTTAGGTGGTAGATTTCTTTAGCTTGGGGTCTTAGGAGTCAACTTCCAAAGGGGGTCCCTAAGATCCCACTGTGTGGTGATCGGTTGAGAATAGCACCAGCCCATCTCTTTCCGTGGTTGTCGTAAGAGGCGACTAAGGAAACACAAATGAGACCTGCCTCCTAGTAATCCATCTTAGGCAACGACACCTAAGTTTGTTTTGAATCTGAGGTGGCGTCCTATGGTCTCATGCGGTGTGGTAGGCTCTGGTTCGCGACCACCCTCCTATTCACTAATAATATACAAGTATAAGCTGATTTTTTTATCAGTATCCAAATTTTTTGTACGTAAACTTTATGAAAATTTAACAAACCCATATTTTTTTGTTTCCACGTTTCATGTATATACACATATCAACGCGATCTAGGGATATTGCACGATTTTTCATACAAAAGAGGCCTGTTTCAGAAGCTATAACAGCATACTCGAGATACATGAAGGGCTATAATTTTCAGACGAGCAAGTGCTAAACCTGAATTTTCAATTCTAGTCAATAAATTTTGTTTTATTTGAAATTTGTGAAAACATGACGAAAATGAAAAAAATAATTGCGTAAATTCAACCATTTTCATACAAAAAGCAGGCAAAAAGTGCATTTTCGTTTCCGTCACGTTTTCACAAATTTCAAATAAAACAAAATCCCTAAACCGTGTTGATGTGTATATTTCAAGCTAGATCGTCTGAAGCATGAAAATAAATCAAAAATTTTGTATGGAAAAAAACAATGGTCCAATTGAACTGAAACTTGGGTAATAGTACTCTTCAACACAATTTGTTTCTCCGTTTTACAAAATTCATCCTCTAAGACGTTAAAAAAGGGTATCAAACTATGATAAATTGGAAAAAAAAAATCCTCCTTATTTACGTTTTATCAATGTTATTGACACCGTAAGAAAAATTTTGCAGGTGATAAAAAAGTTACCTGTATTCTTACGAAACTCCTGTATTCATATATATAAAAAAATCAAAGCTTGTTTAATGATGCCCAGCGGTTCGTTACCTTGACAATGCAAATTTTGTGGGCGTTAGTGAATCAATGACTCGGGACTTAAATGTAAAAAAATATATAACTTACGCTTTTTTCAGAGTCACAAAGATAATCGAAAGAAGTATGTGGTTCCTACAACATCTCGACATTTAACGAGTTGCAAAGACATTATTTCATGCATACGGAATACTTACAGAAGAGATGGGATTCTAGGACTATACCGAGGATGGCTTATAACGGTCACCAAAGCACAATTCACCAGTATATTTGCTTTCGGATCTTACGAATTGTTTTGTCACTTGTTCCGGGAATACGGCATATTTGAAGGTCAAATAGCATAATAGTTTTGAGAAAAGAATGCTTCCTTGCACAGTTGTAATTAGTATCTACAAAAACAGTAAAAGATAAATTATTAACTAATACGTTCTTGATCGAATTACATTTTACAACTTTCCATTCCACATTCATTGTTAAGTTATAGGTCTTTATTCTATTCCATACAATATTTTTGGAAAACTGTTTCTTTCATACTGACGTTTTTGGATTTTTCTCGGGAATGCGAAATCCAAATTTATAAAAAAAATGGGAAAATTTGGAAAACATTATGTTAATTTTTTTCACACTTAGTTTATTAAGTTTGTAATTGTGACAAACGTACCGTAAATATTTAAGCAATGAAACGGGCAACAGATGAAATGAGTATGAGCTTCGTTTTCAGTTAATAAATCCCAAGTAAAAGATATTAATTGTAATCAAAATCTCCGTTTTCCGACCAAGTTCTTTATCAAAAAGCAAGAATAAAAATAAATGTACAATCAAATAAATAATGAATTTGAATAACTGTAAAATTAAACATTTGGTATCACCCCAGACATTCATCTCTAATAATTTTTAAACGGCAAAACTAAGAATGATCTCGAATTATCTAAAAATATACCTAAGAATTATCTCGATCACGTCAGCTTTCAAACAAAAAAGCGATGAATGTCGGAAATGTTAATTTTTTCTAAAATTTTAAAGTAATTATTCTAACCATACTTATTAAAATAGCAGCAAGTCAATTACATTTTGATGGATAATAAATTCGTTTTAAATGTAAGATACCGATTACATTACTTGCAAAGCGGTATTCTTTTCTGAAAACTTTTTACTAATCCTCACTAATATTATAAACGCGAAAGTTTGTACCTAAGTATAGATGTATGGACTTTTGCTCCTCTTTCACGCTCAAATGACTGGACCAAATTTGATGAAATTTGGTATGAAGGTAGCTGACACCCTGGATTAACACATAAGCTACATCATTTTTCCAAGTTCCGACGGAAACGAAGTCCTGGCATGTCCTACTAGTACAGTCGAAGACAGCTGTGTTATGTGCGTAATTTTTAAAGATGTCTTGAGAAAAAATGTCACTGTAATGCGGTGTGATATACTTAATTGGAAGCCCACAACTTTTGGATATGTTTTCAATGTTTTGCACAATCCAAAGTGCAAAAGATTCTTCCTTATTTATTTATTTAGTTTAGGATCTCCAATAGTGGAGTCATTTTACTCCACTGTTATTATGTAGGTATAATGTGATGAACTTGACTAGTTCCGATGTCAGAGTTTTCAAACCGCCAAGTGGCCTCTAACTTGGTTAAATGACTGTTGTAGCGGGCTAGCGTGCCCTTCGAAGCGCTGAAACTGTCATAGACAAAAATATTTGTTTTTTACCGGACAATTAAACCTCAGGTGATTATATAGAAATTAACTTAACGGTAAGTGACTAATCTATCGTTATGTTCGTGAATAACTACTTCGTGCTGGTATAAGAATCTAAGGAGCTGAGTTGAAATGCACGTGCAACCAGTTTTGATCGCAATGTATGTAAAAACCGGGCTTTTGTCCAGGGAACGAAAATTAAAACAATTAATATGAGTATAACACCTGTGTTGGATGTTTAGAAGAAGAAGAGATGTTAAGCTAAGTGTAGAGAGTAAGCTTAACGTTCACCGCCTTACAAAAATATAATGCGCATCAGCGTTATAATAAAATACCAGGTGCTTCCACTCATTACCATATGCAAAAATGTAAATGTAAGAGAAATGCCATCGACACGTAAGAAGAATACACATGTTTTACGATACTCTTGCCATAATCGTCTCTTTGAGAAGGAACTACAAAATAATAAACAATCACCTGCAGCTTATTTTGAAGAAAAAAAATCTTCAGGACACTGGAAGGCAATGAAGTTTGCTCTAAATAGGATTAACACAGTGAGTCTTGGAGTTTTCCGAAAAACATATCAACATAAGTATGTTTCTTTGTCCGCGACTGAATCAAATATGCCATTATTGTATTAAAGCTGGCGTTATGATCTGGCAGCCCCGTCCTTGAGTCACTCTCTATAAAAATCTCCTATATTAAATTTAACTAAGAAAACCATTAAGCTTCATCTTAAAAGTGCACTACCGCTTTAGCATTACAAAAAATACTTAAATCTTGATATCATGCGAATACACAATATCAGCTATATAAAGAAGCTGATGTATTTTCATTTACTCTGGAAATATATTTGCAATAAAAACTAAGATGATCAACACATTCCACCCTGGACGGACATCGAAGAACTTCTGGCCGTACAAAACCTTACCTCATCTTATTACCAAGAAGAAAGAGGTTGTAGATAAAGCAGACCATAAATAGTCCTAAATAAGTTAGTCTGCTGAGGCGTCCTGGCACGTTTTGTAAATGTTTTTTTTAAAACGATCCTACAAAACCTACAAAATATTTCACATTTACTTGCCGAATAAAACTAATATGTTGGGATAGAGATTAATAAGTATAATGTAAATCTGCCAGTCTGCCACGCCCGATATTTGGGTGGGTCTCGCTGCAGACCAAAAGCAGTCAGCTAACGACCGTGTTTTACCTCATCGACTTACCGAGTGAAACATTGTTTATAATAGATCAAGTCAAACTGTTAACTTAAATTTTGGTCTGCCAGCAAGCACGCAGCGTGGCATTTTTTTGTATATAAATGGTTTTTTCAGTACATAAATACGTTTAATTAGCATTACTCGCGTTTTCTTCTACAGTACTATGTTATTTAGGTACTATTATCCATGATAGGAGTAGGTAGATTGATTTTGCGACTCGGTGAAAAACTGCGTATTATAAAAATCAAAAAGTGCCTGCTACAAAATGGCAGCAAATATTTTAAACGAGGCAGTCGAAATCATGAAAGGGCTGCTAAAAATAATAAGTTAGCTACTAGAAATAATTACTGGGCTGCTAAAAATAACGACTTAGCTGCTAAAAAACGTGTAGCAAAAAATATTTTTGAATTTTAAAGTTATTAAAACAGCAGAAAACGAAAATACAAAATTTACAATAGCAAATATATTTTTTTAACAAAACGGATGGCCTTCCATTTTGAATTCAAAAATGGGAAGCATTGTCGGTATCACATCCCGAAAGTCTTAGAAAACGACTCTGGTATTAATTTTATAACAATGTTTTTTTTTGCATGCTCAACTTATTAAAACTACATCCCATTTTCACAATTTTTCAAAGCAAAAGTTAACTTTTTCGCTGCCATCATTGTGTTGTCGCCTAAAATTGAATTTTGTTACCAAAACAGAAATGCAGCGACATTTTTAAATAAAACGTTGAAAAACATGATTTATCTACGATAAAAATAAACTTGCGACTATTTAATTGACTCGGCGACAAATCTGCAACTTGACTAAAATCGAGAAGTAGCTGCTGCAAAATGGTAGCAAGTATCAAACGAGGCAGTTGAAATCGGGCTGCTAAAAATATTTATTATGCTGCTATAAATAATGACTTGGCTGTTAAGAATAATGACTTGTCGACAAAATTATTTAACTACTAGCACAAAATAATTATGGGTTCTAAAAGTGATTAAAACGGCAAAAAAAAAAGAAAACACAAAATTCGCTAGACCGAATTATTTTCTTTAACAAAATGGAATCGGCCATGTTGAATTTAATAACAAGTTTTACCATTTAAAGTCGGAAAATCATGAAAAGAAGCACTAAATAATGACTTGGCTGCTAAAAATAATGGCTTGGCTGCTAAAAATAATAACTTGTCGATAAGTATTATTTGACTGGCTGGCACAAAATAATTATGGGTTCTAAAAGTGATTAAAACGGCAAAAGACAAGAAAAAGAAAACACAAAATTTGCCAGAGCAAATTATTTTCTTTAACAAAATGGAATCCGCCATGTTGAATCTTAAAATAACTTTTACCATTAAAAGTCGAAAAATCATGAAAAAATCTATCCTAAAAATCATGAAAAGTACCAAAAATTACTCTACCTACTTCGATCATGAATGCTAATTAAATTAATAAATTAAGTAGTGAAAAATCATTCACAGGAATAAATCTGCCAGTCCACCATAAACAGTATGACTTGATTAATAATTAAAAAATTGTTTCACTCGGTAGGTTCATGAGGTAAAATATAGCTGTCAGCTGACTGCCAAAGAGACTCGCCCACATCAAGCGCGGCAGAATGGCAGATTTACGTTCTACTTATTCGTTTCTAACCCAACATATTAGTTTTATTCGATAAATAAGTAAGATATTTTTAGGTAAAAATATCGTTTAAAAAAAAATTACGAAACGTGCCAGATTGCACCTCGGCAGACCAACTTATTTTAGTACCGCTAAAATAAGTTCTTCTTTCTCTGCAAACTCCTTCTTGCCGGCAATAAGACGAGGGTCAGAGTGCCAAAATGCGGAGAAAGCAAATTGGACCATGCAAAAAAGTGTCTCCACCCACCAACAGATTCCAAACCTATCTCAGTTAATACATCTTGTAACAATGATAATTATTTGGTATGGCGACATCCACCGCAGGAATGGGGATCTAACACAAAAAAGGTATTTTTTTTACGATTTTATATTTTCAGTGATATTTTTGATATAGTTAATTGTAAAAGTAATGCACAGGAACTCTAAAAAATAATAGTTTCTTATCTAGTCTTAGTCTGCATACTAATAGAGTATATTTTCCTGTTGCATGTAATGGAACGGGTTCCGAAAAACTGTTTTATTTCAAATCAGTTTGAACGGCCGGTTTGGTCGAGTGGTAGTGGCGCTGCCTCTTGATCGACGGGTCCTGGGTTCGATTCCCAGAAAAGCGCAAACATTTGTTTAAAATGAAGATTTTTGTTCTCGGGTCATGCATACCTCACACACACACACACACATTTACACACACACAAACACTTTGCATTACTTTTTTTCTATTTGTTCTTGTATCTAAAACCATTGTTTTCAATAAAATGATAATGTGTATGGGTATGGAACAGCGTGGCCTTCTGGCACATGTGTTTTTACACTTAGTAGAAAGTCACAGCAACTACACAAAATGTAAATATCAACTGTTGAAGCTATAAATATTTTTTTCATTTTTCATTTCATTTTCGCTCTGCGGGTTTTCTTACTCCGGAAGCATTACTCAATTTCTGTTTATATAAACATTATTTAAAAAGGTTAACACATTGAAAAATTGTCTGTTACTTAATGCTCTTCTATTAATATTTTTTCTATAAATAAAATAATATTAAATAAGTAATAATTAGCATTTACATTAAGTATCAAGGTGTGCCAATTATCCCCACTCCCCTTTTTGTAACATTAGTGTACCGGGTAACAGGGCCTAGTAATAAGTAACAGTAAACTTGTTCAAAAATGTTTGTTGAAGTTAATAAACAACTTTATTTCAAGAAAATGATCAAACAAACAAATAATTTTGTTCTTTTTTTTAGATAACCCCATCGATTTTTGATTTGAAAATTGTTGTTAGTCGTTGTATAGGACGTCATAATGACGTTAAAAGCAGCACCAAACCTATTGGTTGGTGGAGACACTGCCTATATAATCTTTTGCATGGTCCTTTAAGTATTACAACGGACACGCCATGTCTTGCACTTCAAGTAGTCATCCAGCAGCAATAATTGAGAAGCTGAAACTTTTAATGAAGAACAGAACATAATGTTACTTATTTTTTAATTTTAATTTGAGCTTTATTTTTTGATTTATATACTTATATTTATTCTAGCTCAATGTGTTTAAATAGGAATGTTTTTTACATCTTTTTTTTTTCATTTTTGTTATTAATGATTTTTATATATTTTTAATAATTTTATTACTTCTTTATTTTCATTGTTATTTAATTTTTGAATAAAATGATGAGGGATAAATGTAATGATGAATTTGTTACTTACTATATTTTAAAATTATATATTAATTATTAGCATCCCGCTCGGAACTTCGTTCCCGTGGGAATTTGGGATAATTATGTAGCCTATGTTACTCAGGAATAGTTTAGCATCCTAATGGTGAAAGAATTTTTGAAATCGGTCCACTAGTTTTTAAGTTTATTCGTTTCATACAAAAATACAAATCTTTCCTCTTTATAATATTAGTATAGATAAAGTTCATTGTCGACTTGGGAACTCCTGTAATGATAATTTATGATTGATGAAAGAAATAAAATGAAATAAGATGCAAAGGAGACACAACTATGCGCATCTCTCGATAAATTAACAAGTTGACTGTAAAAGTTACCTGCAACTGCAACCAACGTCGTTCCTAACATTCATTGTTAATTTGTTCATCATCAGGTGATTCGCAAGAAGCAAGACCATGCCAACCGGAGGGAAACGTTTAAGTCCTTGAAGTGTTTTACCCAGTTGAAAGGGCCCACCAGCCTATTCTCATAATATGACGACTTTAGCACTAACACCTTAGTCATTTGTAATTACGAATTGACAAAAATCTAGTCCTCAATGATGACGTCTTAAATACCTATTAAACCTCTAGATTTAGCTAGTCTTTAGAATAAAATAAGTAGATATTATTAAAGAATATTAGGGTAACTTAACCTAGTTTAGGATAAGATTCAAAACCACAAGCAACTTGGCAAAAACACCCTTGTTTCTTTGTGTTCAATGTTATAGAAACCATACAAAAGGCTTCCCTATTGCTAAGTAGCCATTTCTTGTCAGAAATTTAAACAAACTGTGCACTACAGTTATGATTTTTATGAAATCGACATTATGGCATGTGCCATTATCAGCAAAAACTTTAAATCTTTCTGGTTATGAGCAAAAATACTGGTACCTACTACAAAATGTCCACGATCGAGTCCAAACACTTTTTTGGTAATGTTATTGTTGTTAGATACGAACAATTGTATGGGTGTTCTATTAGAACAACCCTTTAATCACTTACTATAATTTACCTTCCTTGCAAACAGTCGGTGGTCCACCGCAAAATAGATATTTTGTAAAATGATCCTTATCTCTCAAAGGTTAAGAACCACTGCCCAACATTCTGTTTTTTAATTATATATCATTCATCAAAACAGATTAGCAACCTAAAAGTGATCTTAGTGTACTTGATATCACGAATTTGCAGAATTCATTAATAACTGCTTTACATATACACATTGCAATAAATATACATCCGCGTCAAAACCAATGTGGTATTGTAAGACTCTTAGCAGGTCTTGGCAAAGCGCTTGTTTATTTTTTTTCTAATAAAACGCCAATAGAAAAGAAAAAAGCGACAGGGAATACGACCTTAGCAATTAATTTTCATCAGCTCGTCAGCTAAGCTATGTATGGCACATAACAAGTGAATTACCCTTCAAACTTAAAGCTTACCAGATAAGACACTATCGCGGTTTAATTTTTAAACTGCCCGTACATGATTTTCATTGTATATTCACACGAGCATGTTTTTTTTTTCATTTCTTATAATTATAACGTACATGATTTTCATTGTATATTCACACATGCATGTTTTTTTTTCATTTCTTATAATTATAATCTTTTACTTAATTATTTATTGTTATTTTTACTTGTTACTATTAACACTAGCTCGTAATTGGCTTTTTTGTTCAATAAATTGGCTTCCACCAATGTTGTAGCTATAAGCTTTCAGAATAAAATATTTCATTATTCCACACATTGTTTTTGTGTACAGTGAGCTTACGTTAGAAATTTAATACGCGGTCGACTTTCGCAAAATTAGTTTGCCATGATGGTCAGCCCAGAGGCGTACTATGATCCCTAAAAACAATATTAAAATAGCCTTACTTTAAGAGAAACCAAGAAACGCCTATAAAAGATCAAGACAACAAGTAAGATGTTTTAATATTGTTTGCAGCGAACAGGTAGTGCGCTTTTCAAGCTGCCTAGCCTGCAGCGACGCACCCCACCGCGAGTCATCGCGAACTGCAACTGCACATCACAAGGTGCCACGCATTGCAGACGCCCAAGCCTGAACGCGTTCCTAACCTATCAATCACAAGTGCGGGCAAAACGTAATATTTATATTAAAATGTGCAAGTCCATGTCCACGTTTTGTTGTTTTTTATAAAGTTTTATTAAATATTATATTTTTAAAATCATTTAATACTATTTATTCTTATTTAAGATATTTTGATCGATTTACAGCTGTTTGTTCCTAAAAAATCAAAATTAATTTATTTATAAAAATCTTTGCAGTCCCCGGTGGCTGCAAAGATGCACTACAAAATAATCACTGGATGAATTAATGAAACTTTATTTAGGAGACAGTATTTTCTTTAAATCTAACTTAATGGACCCCGAGCCGGGCATTTATTAATAATAATAAAGACGTTTATTCAAATTTCACACAGTATCTTAAAACTAATGATCTTAGATATATGAACTTACGTCTATTTGGATGTGAATTTGAAAAGGCAGTTAGTCAGTCATTTCCTCTCGGGCGATAACTTGAAAAATGCTTCAGATAGATTTATCATGAAGCTATATGAACGTCTGCCGCGGCTCGGTGGGTGGGTTAAGCAACAATAGCCTCCCAATCACGTTGAAAAAATACATTTTATCCGTTCTGGTGATGATATTGAGAACTATTTAATTTTCATATACTTGCTGACAAGCACCTCGAGCAGCGCCACCGCCAACCGAAAGTAAAGTTGCAAACTACCTAGCAACTGGAAATTCATTTGGCTGTGGTGCCACCAGTCAGCAGCCGTCATTAGATGTATGACATTTGTATAGTTCTCAATTTCGCCACCTGAACAGATAAAATGGCGACAGCCATACGAAATTGTAATTTTTTATTATTTTTTCAGTCAATTCTTCGTATGCTGAAGCTCTGAAGGGTGTAACGCAGGAGCATCTATCGCCTATTTAAATACGAAAAAAATAAAAAATATATATATGTTCGTCTGACACAGTCACCATTTTATCCATTTAGGTGGCGAAATCGAGAACTATCTGTAGCATATTAGTAAATAAATGGCAACACTGTCACTGATATGACGTACACTAGAGGGCGCTGGGATGGCCCCGCATTCCGCTGCGTACGTAGGTAGTACACTATCCAAATTTCAAACATCTAATGACGGCTGCTTTGACTGGTGGCGCCACCGCCAACTGAATTTCCAGTTGCTAGGTAGTTTTCAACTTTACTTTCGGTTGGTGGTGGCGCTGCTCGATGTGGTTGTCAGCAGGTATATGAAAATAAAATGGTTCTGAATATCACCACCTGGACAGATAAAATGTATTTTTTCAACGTGATTGGGAGGCTATTGTTGCTTAACCCACCCACCGAGCCGCGGCAGATGTTCATAGAGCTTCATGATAAATATATCTGAAGTATTTGACAAGTTATCGCCCGAGAGTAAATTGGTCATGTAAAAAACTGTAACCAGCTCGGGTACTACAACATTAAATAAAAAAATTACAACAGCCAACATCGAGGCTGTAGCACTGATATTCTGCCAATACCAAAATTAATGAAATTACTATTATTTATTTCTGGTACTGGCAGAATATTATCAGCATATAATCATTTAATTTAATTAATTTAATTTTTACCCGCCCAAGACTTCGTTCCCGTGGGAATTTCAGGAATGAATTATATACATAAATCTTTCTAAATCACTGCGTTCATTGGTGAAGGCTGTATGACTATCCGTTTACTACTTTTTGAGTTTGTCGAGTTAAGACAGACAGACGCGGCTGGGGACTTTGTTTTTATAATATTTAGTGATTGTGATATGATGAAAAGATTAAAAATCTATCACTGTAAAAGGAGAAACTGACCGGCTGAATGATTGATCAACGCTCAGCTGAAACTGCCGGATCTAGAACCATATCATTGTCAATTTCAAACATCTTTTAGACAGAACACGGAGCCCAGAGTGGTATCAAGCTTGCCTCTAAATTAATCAGTGTCTTTAAGATACCGGTTTGAATATGTAGGTCAGGACAGCTGAGACATGTCACCCGGAGAGATCTCGCATATTCAGGTCGATAGCAAATCGTATGACAAACAAGCAAACTTTCATCGTTTCTGACGATATACTTTCGCCAAAAACATGGTTCAGCCAGCCAAGATTTTTCACTTTTCGAGCACATGAGATCTCAGCTCCTGAAGGGTTTTCAGGATTCGATCCAGATCAAAAGGAATGTGACGCAAATGTGACAGAAATCTAAACTAATTTCATCCATCGTGATGCAATACTTTTGGAGAACTCTTGAAAAACAATGGTCCAGCCAGCCCGATATCCGGCTATTGTATTGTTTATTATACCTATAATTGTTAATATAATTTAGTCATCTAAACGGCGCCTTGTTCATTCTATTAATGTGTCAATATTTAATTCAATTCGGGACTGTCCTTGCAATACTGAAAGCATGGTCACACCTAGTTTCATAAAATTTTTGCTTTCGCTGACACTGAATACGCTTAGTTCCTGATAGATAAGGATTTGAGAAAATGAAAGCCTGAATATAAGTTACACATCTTTATTCTCCTCTTTGGCCCCTATATACAACATTTACAGCTGCGACTGACAGCAATTTAGTAACACATACTGCTCGGACAGCAATTTTCTAACGTTCATCAATATGATGTGAAGATGGGTGGTCACGATGTGTTTGTACCTTAATTAACTAAGTACCTGTGAACAAAATGCAATTTTTATTAGTTTTCTTATAAAATCTTCATAATGAATCTTCCTTCCAGCGAAAAGCTTAGAATGTGCCAGCAACCTGCTCTTCCCAGGTATACTGTAAAAGTCAGTAAGTGGGATGTGAGGGTCTTGCTGTATTATGGGCGAAAGGCTGACCACCTCTCACCATTACACAACATGTTCCATCTAAAAACCCTCACCATTGTGTCAAACGTTTAAGTGGTTTTTTAGAATCACTGATGCTCCGCCTACCCCGTCAGGGATCACAGGCGTGAGCGTATTCCAAATGATTGGCAACAACTTTCAATAAAAAACAGAGAAATTCTTTGTTCACTCCACATTCCCTTTCTAAACTGCCGTATACTCAATGAAACTTCTCTATATTCGGAAGTTTATACGTATGCAAGGGTAGGGTAATTCATTACGTAACTTATGTGTATTTAGTGACTTTTAGGAAGTTTAGGGAAAAATGACTTTTGTACAAGTTTAGGGAAAATCAAAGAATATTAGTCTGACTGAATAACTTTTCTGACATAAAAAAACAAAAAAAAGTTCGGCTCCATTAAACTTGTGCGATCAATCAGCAGCTCGAGCACGTTGGCGACAAACTCGCGCGGCGCGACACTCGGCTGACGCTGAAACTTCAGTTTGATTGCGCGAGGGCCCCGCGCAGTCTTGCTCGCCCTCTGGCGTTGTCAATGTTGACATTTTGACGTAGGACCGCGGTGTATTACGCGCGCTATCACCATCGTACTCGAGCTCAGCTGTGGTCGAATAACATATAACATATTGCTTCCTATTGCTTACGTGGAAAAACCACGTAAAGATCAGCTAACTAGCTATCTCACAACCTTTTGACCGCCAAAATCGGACATGCATTGGTCACAAAGAAAAATCTTAGCACGTATAGATTACTCGCTCAGTACTTGCCCCAAGGTTCTTACAAATGATACTGATCGTACCAAAAATCTAAAAGAAAACCAATCCTCACCTTAACATATAAAAGCTCTAAAGGCCGTATCAGTTCCAGCCATGTGACAGCGAGTCGCTCTCCCACGCCTTCTCCCAGCCGTGGTGTTGTTCTTCCTCCTTGTGGTGGATGGGCACGTACACTTTCTTCTCGATGTACTCCTTCTTTATCACCGGATAGGGGACATGCTTCTCAACGATCTCTTTCTTAATGACTGGCACGTGCACGTGTTTGATGACCTCGACGGGGACGTGCTTCACTACCGGCACCTCTTTCACCACTGGCACCTCCTTTACCACTGGGACGTGCACTGGGTAATGGACCTTCTTGACGTGGTGGTGATGGACGGTGTGCACCTTGTATGGTACGTGGATTGTGACATGTTTGCTGGAAGTAAAAGACGGCTTAGGTTAAGAAAGTCTTAAGAGTGTAAAAGCATTTAATTTAATAAGTAAATCGTTTATATTATAAACCAACCAACTCACAAAAGAGTTGTTCTAAAACATGCCCCGATCGGACCCCGGCCGGCGGTGTCTTAACGAAAGAACTAGCACACATGAGAAATAGGAAAATAGAAAATAGGTAAATAGTAGATTAGCACATTAAGGAGCGGTGGAAGAGTTTTGAGATTGATGATGTAAGAAAAAAAATTAAGGTAAGTAAATTCAGTTTTTCGAGTAGGTATGTTTATTCAGTTATCAGCGCAGTTCTCTTTACCACCTTTCGTTCGGGTTATTGCAGATTAAACTGCAGCAGGCCGAGTACGATAGTGACAGCGCCGCGACAACACCGCGGTCCTATGACAAAATGTCAACATTGACAACGCCATAGGGCGAGCAAGCCTTTGCGCGGGACCCTCGCGCAATCAAAGTGAAGTTTCAGCGTGAGCCGAGCGCGAGTTTGTCGTTATCGTGCTAGAGCTGCTGATATAAGACAGTTGTGCATAAAAACCAGAAAAATATTTCGTATTTTCAACCGGCAGTAAGTAAGTACAATATCAACAATAAGTAAGAAACAATTTTAATGAACAAACTTCAGTTACAAAGTTTGTTTGCATTGGCTACACGTAAGGAAAATCCATTGAATTTAGTACTTTAAACGTGGTTGTAATCAGGCTGTTTTCCGTCCGTGTCCAAGATAATGCTTACGATCGGTTGCCTAACCGATTACTAAATAATTGTGAAACTGACTCACATTAACTGCCTCACATAAGCGACAACATAATTTCCATACAAAGTGTGTCTTACGAGCACATTATTGCTGCAGTGTTATTTAACTATAACTCAAAAATTATTTTTTTACATCGTTATTCTATTCATATTTTGTGAATGAAAAAGCTTCTACAGACTGACCTTTTCATAACTTTCAGGCTTTTATCTTTAAAACTCGCTTCTGCAGCAATATTTGTTAGTTTTGATAGATGAGATTTCTCATATTGTCTCGAGTAGAAAGGATGTCGTACAGGCTTTGTCTAGCACGGACACCAGGCTCTTATATTATGTCAATTCAATGCTCTACTATCAATGTAAACATAAAGATGTAAGAAATATTGTAAGCGTGAATCAATGAAAGACAACCAGCTGATTGCTCAAGTCGTATGGAAAGAATTTTTTTCCTATTCCGACCTATGTTTCTTATGCCTTGGGAAAAGTTGTTCTGTTTAGTGGGCTGAGGCAAAGTTTTATTTACATCCTTAATTTTCCTAATTTAAAGTAAACATGTAAAGGGCCTCGCGTCTGTTTACCACAGGGAGAAAATTGTGTGCTGTTACGCCAAGAACAGTTTCGCATGAAAATGGGATAGGCGCTACTTAATCAAAGGTAAAAAAGCAAGTAATTAACCCTTTCGCTCCAAAATGTTAAAAGTAGACCGCGTAACCACGTATGGCGCATTTGCTTTTATAGAAACACCAATACTAATATCTTCCAATGTGTAGGTGCATACTTTTACCTAATTACCTTTCTTACCGCAAACTTTCCATACGAAGACCGTACTTACTGATGCAATGATAAAATGTACGGTTGATGAAACTGAATACTTAATCGGGAAAGAATTTATTTTACGTTTCGATACATTATTAAATTGACTTAGAATCAAATCGGTCTACAATATTTATTTATTTATTTACTAAATACTTACTACTATCATTACAGGTATTTATAACCTAACTCAATAGAGTAGCAACTTACACATATTTCTTACAGCTAACTTATTTATTACACATTACTTATGATATTGTATACATCGCAACTTTTTGAAACTCGCTCAGTGAACAAATAAAAATGTCTACCCTATCATCCACCTCATTGAGTATGTGTAGAATAAGAAAAGCTACTGCACAAAATAAATACTCAATATCCGAAAATAAATAAGTAGATTGAATGTGCAACCTGAGCTCTTCCCAGACATGTAGTTTTTAAAACAGTGAAAGAGTCATAGGGTTTTGCTGTATTGTGGGCAAAAGGCTAACTATCTCTCATCCATCACATTAACCTACGCTTGTTTCATCCATCCCTCAGACGCCAACTAACCTGTGACATCGAATGGTTCCATGGCCATTTGATGCTCTACCTACCCCGATAAAACATGACACTCGTCTGACAGTTAAAAAATAACTTGAACGTAATCGAGGTGTCGAGGCGCTCAGCTACGTCATTTCCACGTTTTGTATTCTTTGGGAAAACAGAACTGAATGAATTCCGTTCCCGTGTACATCTGCACATTGCCAACAATACGTCGACTGTTTACAAATTATCCACTTTCTCATACAATCAAGAATAGGAAACACACGGCACAATGATCCCATGACGCAATGGTATGTGGGCCACCTTGTCATTTGGCCGTAACGATAAATTATGGCAAATAATGGTGATTGCAGACAGACGAAGTAAATTTATACACGGACATATGTTGAATTTTTCTTTGGAGTTAATGAAGTATATCCGCTCCGCTTCTTACCCAATGCTATTTCAAATTTTATACATTCGAATTAAACATGGCGCTGTGTGAATTACAGTCCAAGATTATTTATTTTAAAAAAGTACAACGGAAAATTTGCACTATCTCCAGATATTACTTACTCTACGTGATAATTACAAGAGAATTATTAAATTTATATGTAATTGTCTATTTTTCTCAAAGCGTAAAATAACTTTATTTAAATGCACATAAATATTTAGAAGTAATCTGTGTAACTTGACTTTGTTATTTTGCTTAATAAAATTATAGTTTAATCGCGCTCTTAACCGTGATCGTAAACCAAATAAAGTTTTATGTTTTTATTATTATTGCATTTACTTTAGTGTCTGCTTGCATTTACTGTTGTATGTCAGTGAGTGCCTTTAGAAAACGCTGTGTAATGACTTCATACGAGTATGTCAAGTTTCCTCGTGAAACCGTTTCGTTCACTATTAATAATGTGTTATATTCATACCATGGCGTAACGCAACCGATATTTCTTTTACAATATTTGGTTATACAACGTTGCATGTTTGTTTAGTCCAATTGTGTGCGGTTACGTCTAATTAGACGGTATCTTTGAGCTTGTGCCAAATACCCTACATATTACGGTCTGGTAGCTGTATCCATAGCAGTAGCGGCTAGGCACACTGTGTCTAGGCTACACTTTTGCCTTTGTAAGGCATTTCTTTGTCTTTTTTTATGCCACACACTCAAAAAGTTATTTAAGAAGCTTGATGTTATTTGTTCCTAGACAGTCTCTCTGTGAAATTTCGCAATCTATTGTTCATTAGAATTTGTATGCGATATAGTTTTATAATTAATTACGTAGCGCTATTTTTGCGGAATTCCTATACCTAGACGTAAATTAAACATTACTTTTGTTGGCTGCTAACTGAAACTGAGGAATTATTTTTATTCTTTAATTGATACGAAAAATTTAACACTAAAACCTGTAAATTCCGTTTTAAATAAAGATTACTTCAATATAAAGACTTATTTGACTTTTGATAAATGGATAGTATTGGATAGCTATAGCATTTTCACAGATATTCAAGTGCAGTTTTACCTTTCTTTAGAAGAAACAGAGACAAAGCTATAAGAGAAAAAGGGATAACGCTCTATTATAACGAATAACACTGAAGTGAGATTATTATAATTTCATTTGATATGGTAGTAGGAAAGCTTTTTATGTCTATAATTTATTTACTCTTGTAAACCTAAGAATTCTTGAATATTTATTTGAAACTAACTCACATAAGATTGTAATTTATGATTTTATCAACTAACTTAAGCGATCTATGAATGCGATTTAGAATTTATGAAATCAGCAACATTTAATTAGGTACTTTAATATAATCTTTAAAATACACTGGGCGTCAAAAATAAGTAGTACAGTTTTAAAATTGCGATTTCTCCCAAACTATAAAACTTAGACCTTTGAAACAAAAAAGGTTAAAAAGAAAATTTAATCTTATTCAATAAAAACTTCATGCATTATAAGAACTTATAATGCTTGACTTTAAAAAAAACGAATAAATAAAAACACTTTTTTTAAACTGTTGAAAGGTGTTGTCTTACTTAGGATTTTTGTGTTTGACACATTCGCTGCTGATAAAGCAATTGTAATTGAAAAGCATAGGTATCTTCAGAGAGTAAATTTGACTAATCATGCCTCTTTCACCAGAAGAATGTGCAAGAATCTTAGCTTTTCTCGAAGTGGGCATCAGTATGCGTCGTACTGCAAGGAGGGTGGGTGTAACTTTAAGAACGGTTCAGCGAGTAAAGCAAAGGTACGAAGAGACTGGAAACCATCTAAGGAGACGAGGTAATGGCAGACCCAGGTGCACAAGTACCCGAGAAGATCGCTTTATTGTTTCCACTGTGTTAAGAAATCGACACCTTAATGCAGTTGAGGTTCAGCAACAGCTTCTTCGGACCCGAACAGACTACATCAGTGAGAGTACAGTGAGAAGAAGACTTGCTGAAGCTAACCTGAAGCCTCTAAGACCAGCAAATGGCCCCAAACTTGAGACAGAGCATCGCGTAGCAAGACTACGCTACGCCCGTCAACACGTACAATGGGGCGAAGAAGAATGGGCTAGAGTTTTATTCACAGATGAGTCTCGATTCTCTTTATACACTTCAGATGGACGGCGGAGAGTCTACAGACGACCCGGTGAGCGATACATTCAAGCTTGTATCTCGGAAAGAGTCCAATATGGCGGGGGCTCTGTACACGTATGGGCTGGTATCTCTTCAGAGAGTCGCACAGAGCTTGTGGTAATAGAAAATGGGACTTTGACTGGTGAAAGATATGCCTCGGAGATCCTCAACGAGTATGCAGGGCCATATTTAATAAATATGGGTGATGGAGCCATCCTAATGCATGATAACGCCCGGCCACACACTGCTCACCACGTACAAGAGTACATTCAGGAGGTTGGCATCAACTTGATGGCTTGGCCATCGAGAAGCCCAGATCTCAACCCGATTGAACACGCCTGGGATGAGCTTGGGAGGCTAGTCAGAAGGCGCAGTCCACCTCCTGCCACACTCAGGGCTCTAAAACATGCGCTGATAGAAGAATGGGAAAATATTCCCCAACACCGCCTCCGAAACTTAGTGTTCAGCATGCCAAACCGGATCCAAGCTGTAATTAGAGCCCGAGGCGGCAACACAAGTTATTAAATTGTGAAAAAGTTCCAAAACGTGAAAATTAAGTGGTTGACATATCGTTAAAAATTGATACTTTTTAGTATTTATCTTAATTTTAAGTTTGAAACTTTATTCATGCCAAATAAAATATAACTTTAATAAACTTCGTTAAGTTTACTATAAACTGCTTTTTATTTCATAAGTGTAACTACTATAGTTTAGGAGTAATTGCAATTTGAAAAGTGTACTACTTATTTTTGACGCCCAGTGTAGTTTATTAAGAATTCTTACTTCCAAACGCTTCGTTTTAGTTTTTGGTGACAGTTTGGTCATACAGTTTGATCATTTTTAATGCAAATAAGTGTCACAATCGTAAAGAAAGGTTGTTGCTGTCATAACTCTAAGCTGTGAATAACTCTAACTACTATACTGAGATTTAAATGCTAAATTACATCACCACCGGTCGTAAATAAGCGCAAATACGAAACCAGGATGTGATGATTAGAGTATTAAATCCGACCGCTGAATTTTCTCTGAATTCTCGAAGTTTCCATGTGTTACAATCTCGATAACGAACCCAGCTGTTGTAATGTTTAATAGTTCGACCGTTACACCATCACTGGTGTAATGACCGGCACGTACTAAGGTACTTATCACAAGCAAATCTTATAGTATCACTTAATAAGTAAATCCAATAGATTTTCTTTTCTCAATCCAAAATTTGAAAAGATAAAGCAAATTCTAACAGCTCTAACAGCTCTCGAAGAACAAGATCAGATCTAACGTTTGTAGAGAAATATTTAAAGTGAAAAAATGCATCCACAGTAATCTGAACACAGCCCTTGATTAAAAATAACATAGAGACGCATCAAATAATAACTAACCCTCTGATTTCATGTAGTTTCCTTCAATAGTGTTAGCATTTATTCTTACGCAATATAAGTACACAGGAAGGAATCACTCCTAGAATCATCCACCGCATCTTGCCAGTTACCTATGTAGTGAAAGGAGAATTCCCAATGTACTGATTTATCAATGCTAGCCACTTACTATTACACAAGCACCGGTGTAGTGAGTAGGTCAGTTATAATACCTATTTACTGCCGGCCTATCCCATCGCATTGCGCTAAAGTTTATTCTGGAAAGGTCCTTGTCGCCGTCGGAATTACCAAATCATTACCACTCTTGCAAACTATCATACATATTTTATCTAAAATACCTATCTACGACACGGGCTAAGGCATTTTAGGGGCTAAGTGCGGAAAACACCTGATAAACAAATTTTTGTCCCTAATTATTAACATGTAGTAACTTTAAGACGATCTAGATGATCCAAAGCTACCACGCTGATCACCCTATTAGCTATAATAATGTAATACCAAAGCAAGCCTCGGGTAGAAAACTTTATGTTTCAACCCATCTAGAGACTTAATTTTTAAAAATGCGAATCGCTTATTTGGTTTAATTAAAATGACTTTAAACATGCTTTTTCTTTACAAAGACTTTAAAGACAAACTCCACCTATCACAAAATTTATTTAATTTAGGTGATGAACTTTTAAAATCTTGTTCATTTATAGCTTAAATCAAGAATTGACGCTTAGTATAAAATGTCAGTTCTCTAGGGCCAAGAGGGTTAAGGCTGTTAGCTAATTAGTCAGGAATGAACCATGCCTTTCATTTTATTTAAGTATCATTTCATCATTTTCACAAGTCGTTGACTGCACTTGAGGAGTAACTTCCATTTCGCGAGTAACGTAACGTAACAGATATTCCGCAGATTTTCGTGAACTAACGAACCAGTGTTAATTCCTAGTAATTTATCATTAGCCATTAGTTCATTAAACACGATTTGCTGTAAACTCACTGTGAACAGCCAAGCAAGTGGTAAAATTACTTACGAATGTTACGTAACTGAATGAAACTGAATTATATTTAGGTAACGAGAATCATGGTAGATATTTGATCTGATTCAATATGTACAGTGGGTCGCACATCAAGTTAACCATGCGTGCACTCTGTGCTGTGTTTTTTAATGAATTGCCGTAAGCTGATGTGCTAGCCTCTGTACCTAATTGGTAAATTCACGTGAAAATCGCTTTTATGAATATTTATGACTCAATAAAAAAAGGGTACAATAAGACAAGCATGACCTAGTCAAGTTCACCGCCCCTAAACATCTGGGTAGAGGTATCCCAAAATAGGACAACCTGGCAAAAGAAAGGGGAGGATTATTCCCAGCAGTGGGACAAACCACAGGTGAATTAAATTAAAAAAATAGCGCTCTAAAAGGAGTCCTATTAAGTCTGCTTTTGAAATATGTACTGGAAAGAAAATCTTTAGAAAATACTTTACATAAATAATTGCCAAATAAATAATTTCATATTATTCATCATCTTTTGCATTACACTAAATTAAAAGGATTTTGTAATACTTACAGGGATTTCGTAATAAGAAACCAAAAACGTAAACGAGAAATTATCGCAAAAAGTTATGTTAACTTTATGTAATTATGAAAATCATAAACGTAGCTACTAGATTTCTTTTATTTTTTGTGTGTAATAATATAAAATTATAAAATATAAAAGTTAGCATAAACATCACTACAATAACGCATTAAATAAAGCTGAATGAAATCGTTAAGTATATCTTAACATGACCATAGTTTTGTCGGAAATAAAAAAATAACTATAATAAAAGACCGCAAATCTACTTTTCCCTATTTCTGCTATTATTTTCGAAACACTTTCCTTTGGAAAGTTATGTGGTTGAAAAAGGGGAAAAAGTATTCCATTTTGACTAATATGTGCTGATTTCAAAATGTTTTCAAGTAAGTACGTACCTAATCAATTAACTAGAATTATGTAAATGGAATAAGTACATTATTTTTAAACTTCTTGCAGTCTACTGGATGTTGTATTTTTTTTTTCAATTTGTGTCACGTAGATTGTATAAGTTGCAGTAACAGGGTTTGTGCGCTCAAATCGTCAATCTATGTACATAAACTATTGTGGTTATAATCCATAAAAAAATATGCAGATATTTTTTTCTTATAAATGATCGATCTTCTTTTACTAAGATATCTTTAACACATTATAATTTTTAAAAAAATACAAATTACATTTCGCGTAACGCTTTTGACCATTGAATTCTCGTGACTTTCTTGCGAAATACATGTATTGTATTGTTCAAAATTATAGAGCACATCCAAAATAGCATTATAGGTATCTGTGCTCAAATCGTGCTATCTGAAGTGCGGGTTGCATGACTATGTTAGTGCACTATAAACTATGTAATATGCAAGTTTACATCACACCCAAACACGCGCACTTTTATGGCGTGCCTGGTAATTTGCAGAAAACTTGATTAATTAGTGATTATATATAATTAACCTATTTAGCCTATTATTAACCTATCTCGACAATAATGATGGAATGGTGACATGCTTCAGGAAAATTAGGTTGTCTCTTGTAAAAAAAATCTGTTAAGTTCATTTTAATCATTTTTAATCATTTTTTTCCTTGTGCCCCCAAATCAGTACCTATAGCTAAAAATGTTTGGGCCAGAAAACGATTATTCTAATCGAATTTTCTGGTCTGCTTTACTTTCATGTCTTAAATATTTCTACAGTCCTTACAAACGGATCAATCTTTACTTGTTGTCGAATTGCAAGTTTTTATACCTACTAATAATAGACATCTTGAGCCAGACCGTGGGTCTCTACTGGGAAAGCAACTCTCACAAGAGGTAGGAGACTAGAGCCGAATTAGAGAAAGCTATAGAGCAGATCTTACCCTACGCGCCAAAGATCAATGCATCAGCTGTAACTGGCATATATAAACATTGTTAGTTTTACAAATTAGGACTTGTCTTAGTTAATTATAAGATGCGCAATCAGCGATCTTTCAAAGTCGCGTGTTGCCAAAAACACATTATGACTACAAATTTCGGTTTCTAGAAACCTCTAATAACAAATTTCGGTTTCTGTTGCAATAACTGATTAAAACATTACTGTCACTATATTGGTCCGCTGTCGCGTCGGGTAGCAACGAAACTTGTTTTTTTTTCCAGTTTAACCGAGTTATAACGGCCTTGACAACGTTACATAACGTGATTACCACGTTGCGATGAACTATTTTTCATCGCTTTTTTACGATAGCCGATGAATGAACGTAGACGTAGTTTACGTTTTTAGCAAACACCGAAGTTCATTGTCATCTGATAATAATGTGTTTTTATTGAAAGAATCGGTTTAATCTATTACATTTTAACATTAAAGAAAATAAATTGAATCTAATGACGGCCGGTTTGGACGAGTGGTAGTGGCGCTGTCTCTTGAGCAACGGGTCTTGGATTCGATTACCAGTCGGTATTTGTGTAAAAAGCAGATGTTTGTTCTCGGGTCATGGGTGCTTGTGTCTGTCTTTGTGTATTTTCTGAGAGACCCATAACACAAGGGAAAACCTTAGTGTGGGCCTTTTATTTATTGCGTACGATAAATGCAAAAAAGAAGACTAGTGTTGGGCTTAAAATTATATGTTACTAGAAAAACACACGCGCCTGTATAAAAACAAGCGGTATATGAATGATTTTTGCACTCCATAAAAATAAACATGTAAAAAATAATGATCAGAATATAAAAAGGCGGCCTTATTGTTAAGGTAGCAATCTTTTCCAGGCAACCTTTAGTTAGGGATATTATACAAGATAAATAAATAAAGTAATTACTTACTGGTGGTGACCTCCGGGTGTAGGGCTAGCGGCGACCACGACCAATGCAGCGGCGAAGAGCTACGAAACAAAAACTGATGTCAAATATTTTTTATTAAGGGTCCGAATCCTGGCTCCATTTAAGGGATACTTATTTCCGAAAATGCATTGAGATTCATTCCAATAAGTTAATTAAAAGTGAACTCCAAATGTTTCTTTTTTAGTATCAAAAGCAATGAAAATAAATTATAAATTTTTTTGCAGTGACCAACCGAAATTCCAACATTGTTTTTAAGGCTATCCTTTAATATCGTTATGTATTAGTTCTTATAGAATTACGAATACAGACACAGATGCACGGAACCAAACTTGAATTTGGAGGCAATGTACCTACTACTAAAGCAGAAAAATAAGAAGTAAACTAAAAAAAAAACCAATTTTTCCAGAAAACTGAACAATAATAATTATTGTTTTAAAAGACCATTTAAATTTTAATCTGAAAAGGACTTGATTTCTATTTAGATCACTGTGTGAATTGTCCAAGAATATTTATTATTTATTTGAGTAGATTGTTTCGGAAAAGTTGTTCTGATTAATGAGTTAATGACATTCACATGCTAGTTTGCAACAATAACTTTACGAGAAAACACAAAATTATAACAAAATTTTCGCACAGCTTCGTTTTTTTTTCTTTTCAAGAAATTAATATAAAAATTCAAGTAGATTCGAAAACATAATCGGCTAGTAGTATTTATTCCTATCAACCTTCCAAATCCCCTTCGTGTTTCAAAAGGAGGCCCGTGCCCCTCGGCGGGAACGTATATGGGCTGGTAAAAAAAACTCAATATGACTGCTGACCTTCCTTAATTTTTTTTTTTTATAATGAAAATTAGAAAACACTTTTTACTTTACACTGGAATTCTTAATCGGAATATGTCCAATAGAACAAAATTAAAAACTTTTCACTCACAGCGAGTTTCGCGTACATCTTTCTTAATGTGCTGGACTGATTTACTAAAACACTTTAGACTGCTATAACTGCCTTTGCTTTCTACTGCTTTGGTGCGACCAACAGCTTATATACGAGAAGACCAATGCAAGGGTTGCATAAGAGAGCCCCTTAGTTCATCCCTACTTCCCTATAACCCGGTCGTTTTTGAGAGGTGGTGGTTATTCGCAGCGCGGAATAGAAACGAACGTTTTCAATTTGGTGGGGCAGGCAGGTGGGGTGGCAGTGAACGCTGCAGCAGAGTTGTAAGCTCGATGTGTTTACTAGTGGAAGGTGAAATGGAAAAGTTAAGGACAGTGCCGCAGAATCATATTTGAATTGAAGGTACATTTTTTAATTTAATTTTTAATAAGTTAAGGTAATAATGGTCTAAGATCCCGCCTTCGATCGACCTTCACCCATCGAGTTTTCTAATGAAATTTAAATTTTGATTTGGTCAACACCAAATTTCCCAGCACAGCTATTAAAAAAAAAGAATTTTTAATTTTATGTCATAGCTATAGTTTTTGAGTTGGGTCGTCTTTTTTATTCCTGGCACAAAACCAGATAGACAGGTACAAACAGGTAACGTTGAGTTAGTATTTTGCTATTTTAGAGTTTTCTATACTCTTATATATTTTAGAGTTTTCTATTTTGTTATATATGGAAACGCAGATAATTTTATTGCGAACACGATGGTATTTGGTCGACACCAAAAAAAAATTTAAAATTAAAACTACCACCCACCCCTACCGGCAAAGATGTCGACCAAATTAAGTTTTGTTTTATATCATATTACTTTATTACCAAAACTTACATTTCATTAGAAAACTCGATCGGTGAAGATCAATCTAAGGCGGGGTCTTTTACTATTACGTTTTTCAGTTGTTGTATTTTAAAGTGACTATTCATTTATGTCATTAAAATTTGTGAAGTAATAAATGCCGGTGGGTATATGTATTCAACCTGCCGCTAACAGTTAACACGAAAATTGTAACCCAGTTCTAGGTCTTTAGGGTATTCGCATTTTTCTTTTTTGAGGTATTTCGATATAACTTTTTAGTTGGATTCGTAAATATAGTCATTTTAAATAGGATGAAAGGCTTATATACAAAAATAAAGCCTATTACGAATTAATGTTTTGCCAAACCGTAGTTTTACTGTCGTATTATAATAACAGGATTGAATATAATTTCGTCACTTTTCAGTAATTAGTTTCCAATAGTTTAATAAACTCCCATATAAACTCCAAATAAAATGTCGCAACAGCTCTCCATATTGCTAATGGTGATATGACTGTAATAAGGTTAAATCATTTTAAAATGGACATATTTATGATGATTAAGAAACAAGTCAGAAAATTCATACTAATGACTGATTTAATAGGTACTACTAATAAGGAATCACGATTTTCATGGATATTTAGTTACTTACGCGATAAATGAGTAAGAAAATGCTCATTATTTTGTTTCCAAAATCAACATTTAATTTTATGGACCGTCAATTGGTATACGTGTACCAGTATACGAACATTTACAGTAACAAAATAGAACAAAATATATCACAAAAGCAGACAAGACATAGAGCGAAGACAATGTTCGAAATGAAATATGTTTAAAAGATTAAAAAGTGATTAAATTTGCGAAAATTAACCACCGAGAACACATATCTTTTACAGTTTAAAAATATTTTAAAATCACTCTGCGAATGCGTTTTTTGTTAGGTAAAACTAGACAAACACATTGCATTCAATTAATTTTAACTCTACTCTAGACTGTTTCTGTTAACCACCGAAAATCAGACCACCGACTATGCAATGTCTATCAAATTGTAATTTTACTATTGTAAACTCCATTGAATAGGCATGGACATTCTCGGTGATCATCTTCCGGCTAGTGGCATAATGAATATAATAGCTATTTACACAAAAGTATCACAAAAGTATTTCATACACTCTTCTTTGTTTAAAAACTTACCAATGTACCTACTCGTAGTTTAAAAACTTCCACAGAGACGAGTCGACCCAATCGATCGTACGAGGCTATCAAATATTTTACAAGCTGTATGTAAATACACAATCATATAATATTATTGTTAAGTATGCATACATTATTTTTAACCCCCGACGCAAAAAGAGGGGTGTTACAAGTTTGACGTATATGCATCTGTATGTTTGTCCGTGGCATCGTAGCTCCTAAACAAAGGACCGATATAGTTCCGTTTTTTGTTTGTTTGAAAGCTGACGTCATAGATGTTTATATGACGTTCTTAGCTATATTTTATTAAAATTGGTTCACCCGTTTAAAAGTTATCTACACTAATATTATAAAGAGGAAAGATTTATATTTTTGTATGTTTGTAATGAATAAACTCGAAAATTACTGGACCAACTTCAAAAATTATTTTATTATCCTTGAGAAACATAGGCTACATAAGTTTCCAGAATTCTCACGGAAACGAAGTCCCCGGCTGAAAGCTAGAGAGCTATAAATGTCGATGGTGACACAATTTTTAAATTTCATAGTTATTTCTGTTTCGCTCTCGAGCTAACATGTAATTACTAAGAATTCATGTCCATGGTCTTTAATAGGCAATTTTAGGTTAGATTTGTTAATTTTTTAGTTAATGTTGCCATAGTTTATGTTTTTATGCGTAGTTAATCGTGTTCTGCTTTGCGAATTCCATTATAACTTGCTTGGCGGAAATGCTTGCCTTGTCAAAATTTATATCATATGGTCTGTTGAAATTGTTTCTATTCTAAAGGTTTTCTATGTCAGCCATTTACAGGTGCCTCAATTTTTAAGAACCAACGAAAAGAGATACGCTCTTACAACTTGTAGTTTATCTTTCTGTAGCATCGATAGACCGATATTGATGCAGTTACTTGTTTGAAAGCAAGTAACTGCATTTAATAAGCTATAAGACGAGATTTACTGTTAAAGCCACCTCAGCTGACCTCATTTTTGACCTTTATGGTCAAGATTAAGGTCAACAGTTAACCCATCTTATAACAAAAAAATAATAAAAAGCGTCTGACAATCAGCTCATTTCTAATTGACGAAGAGTCAACCGTACTGATTAATATGAAGTTTCAAGTACTGTTATGGTAGTATTTTCACGTTGATTCGCTGCCTCCACCACCGAACTGAACCGGTCGTGTATATTGATAAAAATAAAAATTGGGAACTTAATTTATGGTTGCAGTCAGAAAGTTGTGTCAATCATGATGGAAATTCAATTCTTATAACCATAGCAACAGAAAACAATACTTAAACCACTGGCCACTAAACTCACATGTTGGTTTACCAGTAACAAAACTAAAAGTTTAAAAGTGTAGTATTACATGTGAAATTATTTTCATCATCACCAAAAAGTGAAAACTCTAATATTGGCATAGACAAAAAGTCGATCAATTTAATAAAGTTGCTTACAGTTTGTTATAAGTGATTAATAGCTTTTTAAAATAAAGAATATAGTTAGACTTTGGACTGAATATTTGAAATGACTGAACAAAGTTACCTACCCAAAACGTAGTTATCCCAAATATCTGCACAATTAAAAAAACAGACAGCATAATAAAAATAATGACAGTAATTGCATTTGTATTACAAATTCACCTCTTTTTGGCTATTATTAATAATGACCAGTAACATGATGTAAAAATAAGGTAATTACACCATTATACTGTCTGGCAACAAGTTGGTCACTAATGACGAGTTCAATTGCAAGTTCAAAGGAAAGTTACTTTTAAAGGCTACTATTGAATTACAACGTCCTTATCTTCAACGTCCTACATGCCATGATATGGTGTCTCTTATGACACGCACGGGAAGTACAGGGGTGGTAAAAAATCATTTTTATTGTACTCTAATCTTCTGTTCTCTTTATATACACAGCATGTAAAACGTTCACTTAATACAACACTATTGATTTTAATGTTTATATTATTGAGAAGGAATTAATATTCCACCATTTGCAAAAAAAACCATCCTTACATCTTTAAAAACATCCTTAATATTAATTATAAACGCGAAGGTTGGTTTGTATGGATGTAGCTGACACCCTGGATTGACAAACAGGCTACATAATTTTCCCAATTTCCCAAGAAAACGAAGTCCCGGGCTAGTTATGCAAAATTGCTAGAGTTAAGTATTGGTGAACTAGCATATCCACACCGGACAATCTTTGATGTTGTGCACATGGCTTGCTGTGGTTCTTCCACACACGCACTTTCTTGAACTACTTACAAATTCTGTGGAGCTAACAGGAGCCTGGGATGTAATGTCGACGGGAATCAGATAAATCTACACGTCAATGAGCACGGTTCCCTTGGCCCGCCTCACGGTACCATGACTGTGTGATATTTCTGTTCTGCAACGATCTCTTTTTAATACCAATCGGGCACATTACAGATGTACTTCTGCCATATCTGCGGTCTGGGAAAGCGGTAAGTAAAAAGAGCAGAAAGAATATTTTCCTGTAGTATTCAAATTTGTGGTACGGTCTTCGACTGTACATAAAAAATTACGTCCGTTCCCAGTAGTTCAACTTTTTGTTCAACGGGTTGTACTACTGCGACTTGTTTTGTTTCATTAGTTCAACTAATGGCGGCTGGTTGAACTGTTGGGACTGTTCATTTCCCGGTAGTAAAATTATCAGCGGACGATTAAACTACTGGGACTGTTAAGGTCCCGTTTGTTGAACTAACTGAACATCTACAACCCAACAGTCAAATAAGAAAATGTACGGCTTTTAAAGTCAAATGTAATCCTGCGATGCCGCTCACATTTACACTACTCAACAAAGTCTAAGCAACACGCACGATTTTTCATACAACAGAGGCCTCTTTGAGAAGCTGTGAAAAGTATTTAAGACACGTATTTTTAATAAAATCTTTAGTGCAACCAAGTTCTATACCTGAATTTTCAATCCCTATAAATGAACTTATTTAGCTTGAAATTTGTGGAAAAGAGGGAAAAATGAAAATGAAAACGCAGTTTTTCTTTGCTTTTAGTATGGAAATGGTGAAATTAAATTTTCATTTTCGTCTCTTTTTCACAAACTTCAAGCTAGATAAAGTTCATTTATAGGAATTTTAAATTCGGGTATAGAACTTACTCACACTAAAGATTTTATTTAAAATACGTGTCTTAAATACTTTTCACAGCTTCTCAAAGAGGCCTCTGTTGTATGAAAAATCGTGCGTGTTGCTTAGACTTTGTTGATGTGTGTAGTTACTCCTAACGCCTGTGCTTTACGCTATAGGCGATTTATCAAAAAACAATCTAGTAGTTCAACTAGAAATCAGTACCATTTAGCAGTACCCTACCTTATAACACCATGTTTTGAGTGAATTACAAAAATCTCTTTGCTAAGAGATAATGTCACTTTTTGAAAGAAAAACATAGAATGTGCCAGCTGCTACCTCTTCCCAGGCATATTGTGGGACGCGGGGGTTCTGTTGTATCGTTAGCGAAAGGTGACAACCTCCTATCACCACTACACTTATGTTCCATCAAATATCCCAAAATTATGTCAAACGTGGCACCAAGTGGTTCTAAAGCCACATGACGCTCTGCCTTCACCGACAGTGACTATAGGCGTGAGTGTATACGTGGATGGTATGGATCTCTTAGCTCGTTTTTATTTCTTAACTTGTCCCTATTTCTAGCAAACTACATATGTAGACAGTATCTATAAAACTACGCAATAGAAACAAGTGTCCTTCAGCATCGCTTATAAGAAACTAAAGTACCTAAGTGAATGTATTTCCTTGACCGGGAATAATAAAGGGATTGATTTCAAGTTTTCTAACCACCCACATAAATCAGTAAGTACAGGATAAAATATGACCAGTAAACGTTGCGCCACACTATCATTAGGGTTATAATAAATCGCGCTAAAGATCATCTTGCGCCACACAGGTGATATTGCAATAATGTGCTTACGATACATAAAGCCAGAAACACATAGAAGAAAGAAATTATTTGAAAAATAAATTAATTTGAAGATCAAATTAAAAACCAGAAAATTAATCTAATTTGTGTATAATTTTGAGATTCACTCTAGGTATCTCGACTTACATATTAGTAAAAAAACTCCCTTCGCATTTTGTAATTTATATACTGATCTACAGAGAATAATATTTTACGAAATATGTATGTAGCATATACATTTTATGATCGATACATTCCTCTATGTTTCTCTCCAAAGTAACCATACAAAATGCTGCCATGCGTGACATATTAGCGTCTTCAAATAACACTAGTTAAAACTACATTTTGTGACACGCAACATTCAAAATCATAACACAGTCTTACGCAACTTATTGCTTGTCCAGCCATATCGAGCTACATGGATACCATAAGATAAATATTAGATAATGTGTGTAGTCGGGTAATGGTAAATTAATGGTTGAAAACCTATACCCCTTGGTACGTGTTGCGGACCCAGGACATCAGAAGGTTGCGTGTTCATATCACATCGGGTTCACCAACTGTTGCGGACCCAGGGAGATGAAAATGAGTCACAGGATGTTATGAGTCTGAGGGTTTATTTCCTATCACTGGCTTATATACTAAGTTGTAGCTTATTGATATCTTAATGATCTATCTCGGCGGATAGCGTTATGTGCCGATAAAGGCGGCATACATGACGCCGATAGGACACACAACGCTTATCGGCACAGTAAGTATGACTTCTCATTTTTATATATGAAATATTCAAGTTGTATGTAAAGGCGACTATTTTTTTATTTGACTTTTGTTCCTTGGAGAAATTCGTTCAGTTTATTAGGCTTATGTATGTATGTATGTATGTAAACTCTTTATTGCAAACTCTTATAGACTAATACAAAAGATACAAAGATGTGCAAAGGCGGACTTATCCCTGAAGGGATCTCTTCCAGTCTACCTTAGAGATAGCAAGAGAGAAACAGATGTGGTGCGAGTTACAACGCAATAATGTTTGCATTACTACCAATTAATTAATTAATTAATTAATAAAAACAAAGAAAAATAAGAAACTAACATATGAAACCTATTTCTACAATATACAAACAATAATATAATTATATGTCATAATATACACATCAATATATATACATAAATATACTGCATAATATATAATCTACACTGGGCGTCAAAAATAAGTAGTACACTTTTCAAATTGCAATTACTCCTAAACTATAGTAGTTACACTTATGAAATAAAAAGCAGTTTATAGTAAACTTAACGAAGTTTATTAAAGTTATATTTTATTTGGCATGAATAAAGTTTCAAACTTAAAATTAAGATAAATACTAAAAAGTATCAATTTTTAACGATATGTCAACCACTTAATTTTCACGTTTTGGAACTTTTTCACAATTTAATAACTTGTGTTGCCGCCTCGGGCTCTAATTACAGCTTGGATCCGGTTTGGCATGCTGAACACTAAGTTTCGGAGGCGGTGTTGGGGAATATTTTCCCATTCTTCTATCAGCGCATGTTTTAGAGCCCTGAGTGTGGCAGGAGGTGGACTGCGCCTTCTGACTAGCCTCCCAAGCTCATCCCAGGCGTGTTCAATCGGGTTGAGATCTGGGCTTCTCGATGGCCAAGCCATCAAGTTGATGCCAACCTCCTGAATGTACTCTTGTACGTGGTGAGCAGTGTGTGGCCGGGCGTTATCATGCATTAGGATGGCTCCATCACCCATATTTATTAAATATGGCCCTGCATACTCGTTGAGGATCTCCGAGGCATATCTTTCACCAGTCAAAGTCCCATTTTCTATTACCACAAGCTCTGTGCGACTCTCTGAAGAGATACCAGCCCATACGTGTACAGAGCCCCCGCCATATTGGACTCTTTCCGAGATACAAGCTTGAATGTATCGCTCACCGGGTCGTCTGTAGACTCTCCGCCGTCCATCTGAAGTGTATAAAGAGAATCGAGACTCATCTGTGAATAAAACTCTAGCCCATTCTTCTTCGCCCCATTGTACGTGTTGACGGGCGTAGCGTAGTCTTGCTACGCGATGCTCTATCTCAAGTTTGGGGCCATTTGCTGGTCTTAGAGGCTTCAGGTTAGCTTCAGCAAGTCTTCTTCTCACTGTACTCTCACTGATGTAGTCTGTTCGGGTCCGAAGAAGCTGTTGCTGAACCTCAACTGCATTAAGGTGTCGATTTCTTAACACAGTGGAAACAATAAAGCGATCTTCTCGGGTACTTGTGCACCTGGGTCTGCCATTACCTCGTCTCCTTAGATGGTTTCCAGTCTCTTCGTACCTTTGCTTTACTCGCTGAACCGTTCTTAAAGTTACACCCACCCTCCTTGCAGTACGACGCATACTGATGCCCACTTCGAGAAAAGCTAAGATTCTTGCACATTCTTCTGGTGAAAGAGGCATGATTAGTCAAATTTACTCTCTGAAGATACCTATGCTTTTCAATTACAATTGCTTTATCAGCAGCGAATGTGTCAAACACAAAAATCCTAAGTAAGACAACACCTTTCAACAGTTTAAAAAAAGTGTTTTTATTTATTCGTTTTTTTTAAAGTCAAGCATTATAAGTTCTTATAATGCATGAAGTTTTTATTGAATAAGATTAAATTTTCTTTTTAACCTTTTTTGTTTCAAAGGTCTAAGTTTTATAGTTTGGGAGAAATCGCAATTTTAAAACTGTACTACTTATTTTTGACGCCCAGTGTATATATATAAAAGAAAGTCGGGTTTGTTACAACACTTATAACTCGAGAACGGCTGGACTGATTTTGACCAAATTTAGCATGGAGGTAGCTGATACCCTGGATTAACACATAGGCTACATAATTTTTCGAAATTCCCACGGGAACGAAGTCCCGGGCGTAAAGCTAGTATATTTATATATACAACATTTTAGTTAGCTAATCTAAAGACACTCTATGTTATTGTAGGCGTAAGCAATTCACTCGTGTGAAATACCCTCAACTCTACCATAATAAACTACACCATAGTATGATTGTTAACAATGTTATTTGTGAATGGATATCATAGAATGTAATTCTAGAATAGTTGCGAAAAGTTCCCAAAGTTTGGTAAAATGTTATAATTAAGTATTTGTTCACTGGTTGTGTTCACGAGCTGTGGAGAGGAACGACCGATGTAGCAATCAACATATGTTTTGTTGATAAACAATGTATTTCTGACTATAATGGTTCATATCGCGTAGAATTTCGACTCAGTTGCATTGAGCAACGGTGCTGAATATAATCCAAGTTTTTGTTTGTACTTGATACTATTGCATCAATTACAGGGAAGCAAGAGCTCCAAAGGTGGAATAGGTTTTTCGCTGTTGCACTGTTCTGCAGGCCAATTCTATTACAAAACAAATTCAAATATATTTAATAGTGTCGCTAGTTTTTACAATTATGGAAGGCACATACACGAAACCAGTTGGGGCACTACTGTAGTCATAATTATGTAGTCTTATAACAACTAAAACTGCGCATCTTTTTTAAAGGCTCAGAATAATTTGGTTTATTAGCCATTTATTCCATAATAAAATATTTTAACAAAAAATTGACCCTCCTTCAAAAATGGTGAAATATTTTTTTAAAGCTATGTTCACGAGTAAGTAGTGATTACGGGTAAAACAGTAAATAGGTGAATTCATAGCGGAATATGGTAAATAGAGAGGAATTTTTTTTGACATCGGCGCCGAACAATTACTCGCATGGCATAAAACTATCTTAGTTTTTATACTGCCAAAAAAGCTTGTGCGAATACTTATTTCATTAAACTAGGTCCTGTTCGAACCGGCACCGACGTCAAGAAAAAAATCCTCTCTATTTACCATATTCCGCTATGAATTCACCTAATCACTTATTTACTGTTTTACCCGTAACCACTACTTACTCGTGAACATAGCTTTAAAAAAATATTTCTCCCTTTTTGAAGGCGGGTCAATTTTTAGTTAAAAATATTTTATTTTATTCTTTTTAAAGGTGATAACCTTCATATATTTATCATTCATATAACTCCCTCGTAGATTTATTATAAAGCACTAAATCACTCAAGATTAAAGCGCGATATAGTGATCAATTACTTTAACCCCACGGAAAGATATGAGGTGGTGATATTCATAGCCAGTTACAAGATGGCATGAAAGATATGAGGTGGTGGGTGATATTATCAACCGATCACCAGACGGCAGGAAAGATGTGTGGTGGTAATATACTCTACCGGTCACTAAACGGTAGAACCCCAAGACACAAAGGAGCCAAAAAACCACTTAAAAGTCTCAGGAAACAACTTGTTTTTAGCTTCGTTTACATTGATGACCATAATCACATCATCATCATCCACATTTTTGACCTAGACTACTGAAGCGATTTCGATAAAAAAATGTGTGCGACCAATCTGTAGATAGCAAGCAGTAGATGCTTCCGAACTAAAAAAAAAATTGAAATCGGTCTACAAATGACGGAGTTTTGAGGTAACAAACATAAAAAAACCCCGAATTGAGAACTTCCTCCTTTTTTTGAAGTCGGCTAAAAACCAGGTTATTCCAAGACATACAAAAAATATATGTCAACGAGTTGAGGGTCTTTGACGGGAACTCAGCGTGAGTGATTGCTATGCCGATTGAATTTTCGATTTCTCTAATAAAGACTTGTTTAATGTATAACAGTGAAAGTGTACTTAGCAGAATTACTTTCTTTTTATTTTTTTAAATTTTTCACCAGTCGCTGGATAGATGGCGCTAAACTATGTACGTTACTGCAAGGAACGGAACGTTAAATTATTTTTGATTAATTCACTTGAACGTAATTTTGAGATCATAAAACGAAACGTTATAGTCATATCACATCAATATCACGTCTACCATACGTATTTAGTATTAATTATGTAGTCTTATAACAACTAAAACTGCGCATCTTTTTTAAAGGCTCAGAATAATTTGGTTTATTAGCCATTTATTCCATAATAAAATATTTTAACAAAAAATTGACCCTCCTTCAAAAATGGTGAAATATTTTTTTAAAGCTATGTTCACGAGTAAGTAGTGATTACGGGTAAAACAGTAAATAGGTGAATTCATAGCGGAATATGGTAAATAGAGAGGAATTTTTTTTGACATCGGCGCCGAACAATTACTCGCATGGCATAAAACTATCTTAGTTTTTATACTGCCAAAAAAGCTTGTGCGAATACTTATTTCATTAAACTAGGTCCTGTTCGAACCGGCACCGACGTCAAGAAAAAAATCCTCTCTATTTACCATATTCCGCTATGAATTCACCTAATCACTTATTTACTGTTTTACCCGTAACCACTACTTACTCGTGAACATAGCTTTAAAAAAATATTTCTCCCTTTTTGAAGGCGGGTCAATTTTTAGTTAAAAATATTTTATTTTATTCTTTTTAAAGGTGATAACCTTCATATATTTATCATTCATATAACTCCCTCGTAGATTTATTATAAAGCACTAAATCACTCAAGATTAAAGCGCGATATAGTGATCAATTACTTTAACCCCACGGAAAGATATGAGGTGGTGATATTCATAGCCAGTTACAAGATGGCATGAAAGATATGAGGTGGTGGGTGATATTATCAACCGATCACCAGACGGCAGGAAAGATGTGTGGTGGTAATATACTCTACCGGTCACTAAACGGTAGAACCCCAAGACACAAAGGAGCCAAAAAACCACTTAAAAGTCTCAGGAAACAACTTGTTTTTAGCTTCGTTTACATTGATGACCATAATCACATCATCATCATCCACATTTTTGACCTAGACTACTGAAGCGATTTCGATAAAAAAATGTGTGCGACCAATCTGTAGATAGCAAGCAGTAGATGCTTCCGAACTAAAAAAAAAAATTGAAATCGGTCTACAAATGACGGAGTTTTGAGGTAACAAACATAAAAAAACCCCGAATTGAGAACTTCCTCCTTTTTTTGAAGTCGGCTAAAAACCAGGTTATTCCAAGACATACAAAAAATATATGTCAACGAGTTGAGGGTCTTTGACGGGAACTCAGCGTGAGTGATTGCTATGCCGATTGAATTTTCGATTTCTCTAATAAAGACTTGTTTAATGTATAACAGTGAAAGTGTACTTAGCAGAATTACTTTCTTTTTATTTTTTTAAATTTTTCACCAGTCGCTGGATAGATGGCGCTAAACTATGTACGTTACTGCAAGGAACGGAACGTTAAATTATTTTTGATTAATTCACTTGAACGTAATTTTGAGATCATAAAACGAAACGTTATAGTCATATCACATCAATATCACGTCTACCATACGTATTTAGACGATTTTACGAAAACAACGAAAAAACAAAACTGAATTATAACAAAGCGCGAGAAAACTAGGATGATTGGAAAGCCAAAACAAACTCAGAATATTTGATACAATGCTTTTCTCCAAGCCTTTTGGCTTTGGCACCTAGTAACGGAGTCATTTCAGCGCCATCTAGAGAGCTCTGGGGAAATACTTTTTTTTTAATACCCAAAAAGAAAACCTCTCATTGCATTGAAGATATTGCTGTACGGGCATGGATTCATTTGCCTTTCCTGAAAGGGTTTACAAACAAAAAACATGTCATCGCGCCGCGCTGCTCCTGGAGCTGATTATTTTTCAAAAAAATCAATTCAAAAAAAATTCATCAAAGCCACGTTGACGTGGAATTGATCCCACTCTTATATTATTATATCGCAAAGTTCGAGTGAATAGGCTTCTTCTAGGTGAGCTTGCTACATCCTCGACCGCGTCTTTGCACTTGGGCTAGATTGTGGTCAAGAGCGAACCCTTTATTAATAAAATTAAAAAAAACTTAATAAAATGTAAAATCAACGTAACACTATTTCATAAAATCGGGTTTGTAAGGCGCCACTAACAACTTCCGGACATGTTTGATAAGGACCGACACATTGTCATACATTGTTCTTCAACACATTTGCTCATAAAGTGGGTCTTATGTTATGGTTTTAAGGTTCATAATTATATGTTTTACCCAGCCCGTGAGTAATAAAAATAAAACACTAGTACGTATGTTTTTTTTTCTAAATTTCAGCAAAGAGATCAGATCTTATTTTTTATTTAAAATTAAGTGTAAATATTCAACTATTTATAAATTAAAATTTCATTCCACTAAATCATTTAAATTTAACAGAAAATTATCATTTATTTATGCTAAAATGTGAAAATATATACTTAAGGTTTTTTTTATTATTTGGTTGTATGGCATACTTATCAATGTGAATCTCATTTTGCGAGCGAAAAAGAAAAAAATAATCGCGCCTCTAGTCTTTTCAGATGTTTTCACTGATTTTCACAAACAGCATTTGCATTCGTCAGATTGTTAATTATTATTGTCAGAAATACAACACAAAAAATGTCTTCTTCAAGTGCAGAACAGGAAACCAACGGGGTACACCGCCAGAAATACTTTCCGAGGCGCAACATGCAAGTAATAGTTTGTTGCCGCCAGTATCAAAGGAAAGTTTTTATTTATTTATTTTCTCGCAAATGCGTTGAAAAACGTCGTACTCTCGGCTCCATTGAGCCCTCGTCTTCGGCTCGGGCTCTAAAATCGCCTCTAATGTAATATCCAACTTAGCACACTTGTAGCATAATGTACTATTACGTTAAATAACATACCTAACTGAGCTTTAAATTTTATATTTATTGTCCACAAATAATTGTTTCTTTGTGGTGTTCTGTCAGATTGGTACAGTTTCTGAATTCAGGCACCCATTTAAACGCAAACCACATTTTTGGATTTTTTTCTATATTTTTGTAGAAAGTTTTGTCTTTGTATTTCAACCGCATCACCTCATGAACTACGACATCGCGGGCGAGATAGCAAGCAATTCCCTTTTAACAATTTAGAAAAAAATACCATTAATTATGTCAACAGAACTACTGGGGGTATAGTATAAACTAGTATAAAGAGTTATAGGGGCAAACCAAACATACAATCTTGTAATGCTGTGTTCATGCAAATAAATCGATAATCCTTTTTGAAGGTGTGTTTTTGTACAATAAAGTGCGATGTAATGTTCAAGTGTGTACATAGTGTGTAATTGTGTACATGGTTTACATTTTTCTAACAGAACTTTGGCATTACCTAGTTACTTTGGTAATAACAGGATATTGTTTGGTAATAACTAGATGGAAACAAACCAAATTAGACTCAAAAGATTGACCTCGTTAATGTATCCAAGCATAGACATAACGCCATGTAAACTTTTGGCTTAAATATATTTTTTTCATCGAGCTTGCAAATGATGAAATTTTTCGTAAGTTTAACATTGCAGACATCGCCTTCATCAGATGATCTTCTCAAGCGAATTGCAACTTGTTTTTCAGATTAAACTGCATATTATGCAACTGATGCAACGTACACCACTGAGAAAGAGACCGACTACTTTCATTTCGCCCTCATTCTTTGTCAAGGCTAAAAAGTAAGAGTACTTAAAATTACCTCACCGTCATCGTTTATTCATTAGAGTATGTCGAACTTGTGTCACGAGTGCACAAGCGTGTTAAAGATATTAACAAATTAAGTTGTCTGCCTAAATATAACGAAACACTGGTACAACACATGTGACATGCTTATGCAATTCTTCCGTCAAACCTATTGACTATGGTAGACTTCTATCTAACTTTAGGGTAGCCAGTCCTACTGAACTGTTCAAGTTATATTAAATATATTGTGTTTTTATTATTTTTCAAACAGACCTCTTGATTCATAATAACCATGGGCGTAGCCAGGGGGTGTTCAAACCCCCCCTCCCCGAAATTTTCAAAATCATATTATATCCCTGCCCTTATTACTCTACGAAACACCGTAAAGTACCTAGTATTGGAACAAAAAAGAAGTTTGTAAAGTAAAATGTTTTTATACACCTACCTAGCTAGAGTAAGAAAACATTAAATTCGCATGCCTTCGGCAAAAGCCAATTTATGAATATGTCACCGTAACATTGTCAAACACGTAATATTGTAATTTGACTTAGTAATTATAAACTCTCGGTAGGTACTTTGTTAACTGCTCCTTTTTTTTCACATTGACGGACTTTTTTATACATATAATATTATTGCAACCTAATGAAACCAAGCCTATGTAATTTTGGTGGGGCTTTCTCCACCACTCTACGAAACACAAATAAAAATTAAATTACGAATTATTTTATAATTACACATTCAAATCATATTGTGTAAGCACATTTTTTTTACCAGCCCATATACGTCCCCACCGAGGGGAAAAACGAAGGGGATTTAGGACATAGTCTACCACGCTGGCCCAAAGCGGGTTGGTGGACTACTCGTCTTTCGAAAATGAATTTTCTTGGAGGGTTTCATCACGATGTTTTCTTTCACCGTTGAGCAAGTGATAATTAGAAATCGTACATAAATCCGAAAAGACGAATTTTAGTGGTGGATTTGAACCCGCTACCTTCGGATTACAAGTTGGCTCATTACCAACTGGGCTATCACCGTAAGTACATAACTGTTGTTAAAACAAAGGATCTTTTGTATGTCAATTTGACAAATACGGAACCAAAATGACTATATTTCGTGACTCTTAACTTCAAAATTTTTAGTACATGAATGTTAATTATAAGCATATTTTGTGTTACATTTTCTATGTTCTATGTTTTCTCTCACTCAAATTTACTGTTTACGGTAACCAAGTTATTAAGATGAAGTCGCCAATTACTTTACTTCATAAATGTAATATTTGAAGAGTACTCGCTACTTTGGTGAGGATTTGAACCAACCCATGAAACAAAATATCTTTCCCCAAGGTCTCTATTGCTATCGACATGCTCTCCATTCATCCTCGACTTTTGTTTGGTACTACTGTTTTGTAACAGGAGAAATCTAGTACTGCATGTATTTAATCTATGTGTAGTGAAGTTGTTACCTAATTCCAAATTCTCATTTCTTCAGTGATTAGTAAATATGATTGACAGGACGCCAAGCTGCCGGCGACACCTTAGCGTACTTGTTTTCAGTTAAACAAGTGCGAGTCGTTCATCCAATTCTTTTTTTAAGAGTCTTATGAAATGCCACCCTAAATGTCACTCATTTAAATAAAACAATGTATTATCAATCCTTATCCTTTAAATATATTTTAAATAAACGGATAAGCAGCTTGGCCAGACGAGACTCTGGAAGGGCCAAGATGCTGTTCACCAACACGTATGACAAGCTGCGCTCTCATCGCTTCACTCCTACAACACTCCATTGTAACATGATTTATAATATCTTCAACTCTATCAATTTGGAGAAGCTTCTTCACGCATCATGTCCAAAATTATTCAGTGGAATGTGGCCGGAGCGAAGACAAAGACCTACTTTATCATTATCATCCTATGTCAGCCGCCGGCTTCCAACTTAATTGTGATAATTATGATACGTACCTGCAACTTTATTCACATAGCATACAAGAGACCAGAAAAAGTAACATGTGATTCAGTGATGTAAACTTAAGCACTATTGCTGTCAAATTACTACGAAAATGACGTTAATTGATTGACGTTTGACACATCAAAATCCTCGGTCTCTAGTTCGATGATTAGCATAAAATATCATATTGTCACTTTCCGTCTTGTTAACGTAAACAAGGATGGCATTACGTTTAAAGAAGCTTTAACCGTAGTTAACTTTTCTGCTACGATTAATGTGAATCAACACGTCTATATAGTTTCCATTGTAGGATGCAATAAATATAAGAAAATTAATCAGTTTGGTGTTGCATCTACATCCTAGACTTGATAGCTAAAGAATCAAAGAATTACTTACTTACCTGATTTTTGTCTCTATAGTTCGGGATGATATACTCGTAGGTATACGACTGAACAACTCACATCTTAGTTTGGGAATCCTGGTTTTTAACTGTCTTAAAAAATAATCATATTCCTAGTCGATTGTGCTTTAACCCCTGAAAAAATAGAGGGGTGTTATAAGTTTGACGTGCGTATCTGAGCATCTTTATATCTGTATGTCTGTGTGTCTATCTGTGGAATCGTAGCTCCTAAACGAATGGACCGATTTCGATACCGTTTTTTTTCGAAAGCTGACGTAATCGAGACTTAATCGAGATGGTTAGCTATGTTTGATCAAAATTGGTTCAGCCATTTAAGAGTTATAATGCTTTACCACAAAACATCACAACATTACTTAGACAATGTTTTAAACTGACTTAGGTATATCATTTTGTGGTTCAATTAATATTCAAATTCAAAACAGTTTTCTTTCACAGAACATTCAGGATGTCACTTAAAATAAGTCAAAGTTACATTAAATACTTACATACAAACATAGTCGTTCATTTAGGAGGATTTAAATACATGTTACGTTGTTTAATTTATCACTTTCAGGAAAGGCAAAATAATATATTTTTTGTGGTAAGGCCCTAAATGTCATCAAAACAGTCACTTCAATAAAAAACATAGACACTTAAAACCACAACTCATAACTCTTCAAAGTGGTTTCATTACATCCTCCCGCCGCAAAATGGAAGAGGGGCAGCCCTCCTTAATAAGCTCTAATATACCCTTTGAATTGGTCGCACCAACTCTCCTTTTCCGGTCTTCAGATGCACCACTCTAGCCCGACCATCGGCACCCGGCACTAAACGAAGAACTCGAGCCAGAGGCCACGACAATCTCTTAGTGAGTCCGTCACCTTTTAGAACAACATCGCCTTCTTTAATCCTATAGACCGATTCGCATCGAGCATTTTGCATTTTAAAACGGCTATTTAAGGAAGCTTTAATACTAAATTTCGGGGTTATACATTTTTATTTTTTATTTATTATGTAATTATACCAACATACTTTTAAGAGGTTGATTAAAATTATATAAGATTATTCACACACCAAACAAAATTACAACACCAAGCAATAAAGTTAATATACATGCATTTAAAATATATGCAGTGTTATTTTTTAAACATTACATTAGATGCACTGTAATTGGCCGGATATGTTATTTTGCTATGAACACACTAATTATAAGTAATTCGTGTTAGCACATGGATAATAACAGTTATTTATAAATTTTTTGTAAGGATTTCACAAGCGGGACATTTATGACTAAGAACATAATACGTTATTACTAATTAATGTATGTATGCATGTATGTAAATCCTTTATTGTACAACAAAATTATAAAGCAGATTCGACACTGATTAATATAGTTAAACACAAACAACCGACAACATCTTCGTTAGTTTAGTTGTCAAAATCGAATTTCAAAGAAAATTTAGGATATTTATTTTTTGTTATTGTTTAGAATGGGTTCGCTCTTGACCGCAATCTATACTTATTTTTTTATTGCTTTAGCATCTTGTAAATTTGAGTATTTTACGTGTCACGTTAATGTGTGGCGAACGAAAAAAATATGAATACTTGCATATTGTATTTTTAATTTATGTTTTTGTCCAAATGCCAATTAATGTGACAGTTTTTCATATTTTTTTAATATAACATTGTAATTTCAATTTATACTACGAAACTTAAATTAATACAAATAAACAATTCATTTCTAAAAGTTTAACCTCTAAAAGATTTAAAGAAGCAGAGGTTACAAACAAAAAATGTCACAGCACAGGTTAAACATCACTCAACTCTGTAAAAGGCCGTCTGGTTCGCGACCACCCTCCTACCTAAGTCCGATGCCAAACAGCTTGCTGTGTTCCGTCGGTGCGTAGGTCAGTTGTCGATCGGTGCCTTAATCGTCATTTTCTGGGTTTACTCACTCCATCGTCGACCTCATCTATGACCTTGATAAAGATCGGTCAAGAGTTAACCCATCTCATAATAAAAAATAAATAAAAAAACATACATTTAATGACAGCTGAATTTTCTGTTGCTAGGTAGTTTGCAACTATACGTTCGGTTGACGGTGGGGCTGCTGGTCGGGGTGGTTGTCAGCAAGTATATGAAAATTAAATAGTTCTCAATTGCGCCACCTGTACTGATAAAATGGCCTCCATTCTATCGACACACAACTTAAGTTACAGAATCGCGGCCCTGTTTAAAGTCGGTGCGAACGCAGAGATAAATAATTTAATTGTCACATTGTTTCATGGGTAGAATCACCCCCTAAGGTTTCGCAGTAGCAAATTAAAAAAACAAGTTAATAAATTAAAGTTAGTAAATTAAAAAAGTAATTTAAAGTTACACCATAATTATGTATAGTATATGTCACCGAAAAACCGTAATATCTTTTATCATCTCACTTGTAAAATTATAATCTTCCATGATATTACAATTTGTCTAGTAAAATTATAAATTTACGGATTTTTAAGGGCCGCCTGCATGAAATTAAGGTTTGGTTAGGTTAGGTTTTTTTTTTTTCTTTTTATTTATAATCAAATTACATAGCATGAGTCACAGATAAAGTAAATGGTGGTAAACATAGTTAACTAAGTAAGACACAAAAATATGAGGAGACTAACTAACAGCAAGTTGATACTATTTAGTTAAACATCGCCCATATATAAAATTTAGTTACAGGTATTTTACATAATATATATAGGTTAGGTTAGGTAACCTCCAAGAGCGCCCTGCCTATTGCTTTTCCTCTTGAATGCGCTCGGGGGAAAAGCAATAGGTCTGGGACGGTGCACCCTGGGTAGCTTTGTTTTAGCGGTCCATCCGGTGGGATCACAGACGAATGCTAACGCGATACCTGTGGCCCCACCCAAGGCGGGAAAGGAACACC
>OX465242.1:30840193-31084170 GCA_949987775.1 Aproaerema taeniolella | reverse complement strand
AAATTTGACATTAAGGTAGCTGACATCCTGGATTGACACATAACATAATTTTCCCAAATTCCCACAGGAACGAAGTCCCGGGCGGAAAGCTAGTCTATACTAGTCAATTCTAGGACCATACCTGTTTCTACGCAGTTAAAATAATCCGACAAATATCAGACGTTGAAACCGCGAGAACCGTATATTTTAGTTACTTCCACAGCCTAATGTCATATGGCATTTTACTGTGGGCTAATGCTGCGGATATCAATAAGATCTTTGTTCTGCAAAAAGGGCTGTTCGCGCGATTTATCAAATGAGACCTAGAATGTCTCTTAGACAAATATTTAAAGAACTAGCTGATGCCCGCAACTTCGTCTGCGTGTTGTATGTATTTTTATAGACCGAGTTTGTACTTTGACACAACTACAGATACATGAATTGCCGTTTTTTATTGAAGCAACTATTTCGTTCATATTTTCGTTATATGAACGAATAGCAACTATTTCGTTCATATAAGGAAAAGCAATTTCTAAAAATATTTTTTATTTGAAAACTTGGCTATAGCCTTATATGACATAGTTATAACTATGTCATATAAGGTTGATACTTAATACATTACTTTGGATCTGAAAACAAAGGTCAAACATAGTTGTTTCCTCTATCGCTTATATTTTCTATACCATTGTTACTGCTTTTGATAGATTAAGGTCCGTATTAAAGAACGCGACTCAGACTCTGATCTATACTTAAGTAGCAGTCGTTTTTGATTTTTTGATACTGAGAGAGATAGACAATCAACACTTAACATGAGTCAGTGGTGCCTCTAAAACATCTTGTTGTCTTAACAATCCCACAAAAAGTGGTTAATTAATATTGTATTTCGCGTTTCTGTGAAAAACGTAAGGATTTTGTACTTATAAAAAATCAATTTTGATAAAATAAAAATATGTGGAGTAAAAAATTTACGAAAATTGTATGTTGAAAGACCTATTACTTAGGTAAGTACAATAAATGGCACACGAATTCCTTAGTGCTAATTACGGACTTATTTTTGATTTTCAGTGGAATAGAAGTTTCTGAAACAGGTCACCTATGTCAGTATCTAAGACAACCCCCGTGCATTTGAGATTTCAGCTAGCACGCTGCTTTTATTGTGCTTTGCGATAATTGTGTAAAAATGATTCAATAAAAAATTAAATTTAAGATAGAAATGACTAAGCTTTTCCCTTCAATGGACATTTGTAGAAATAAGCAAAGGTGTCAGTGCTTGATCCAAACTAAGATCTTATTAGAATAGTAATATTATAATATTTATCCATGGCTTATATACGCAATGCTACGCTTGATGTAAACTAAAATCAAAAAATCAATAAATAGCCCTTATTTCATGTCAGAACATCAAAGCCATAGATCAAACCTATATAGACCATATTCATAGTGGTTTTAATAAAACAAATGTCAATTATCAGTTTCTATTGAGTTTCCCGCCTTTAAAAATAAGAAATGCATTGAAAACACCGGCTGTACGGCCATAGATTCCTTTGCTTAAAAATAAAAATAAGCCGTTTTATTGTTTTCAAAAAGTGATATCCTGAAGATTGAATAATGTCATTTAGTTAAGGCCGAATTAAGATTTGAAGACTAAATACTTAATCAACTTCGTTCTTATTAACACTGTATTAAGTATTTAGTTTTGGTTCGTTAAAAAAGTGCAGAATAGCCGAACTATTAATGGGGAAGCTGACAAAAGTTTCGATATTTTAGATATTATACGCCTATAATCCTCGTTGGGGTAACATAAGTCACATAACTTTACATGTCATGAAAATAAAAAAAATGGCATATTGTTTATGAGTATATAATACGTTGTCTAAATTTTGCAATGCACGGACGGCCCCAACTCAGGTTACCACACGCGTGCACTCTGTGCTGTTGTGATAAGAGCGGTTTTGTAATGAAAATGGAGTAACCTGATGCGCTGGCCTCTGTACCAACAATGCAATGTATTTGGTTGGCAGCTGGCACATTCCAAATTTTTTGTTCAGTGCCAGTTCAGCACAGAAGTTTTTGTTTTATTTTTGGATATTTGTGGGTCAGTTACAATAATTTTAATTTTTTCCGACTTACTTATATTCGACGATAGCTCTTAAAAATAACATCTATCTGATTATAGAGCAGCACCCTCAGATTTTCTTTATAAAGTACTTTTTTAATGGTGAATTTATGAAGTTAGAAAAAGGTTATTATTACCTACAAAGAAAACTCAATAAGTAGCATCATGGCAGAATACCAGCGCTGCAGTCTGGTACTGCAGCAACATGCTGAGTCAGCGCCAATTTGATTGGCATGATACAGATAACACGGTGTAAAATAGTTTTATAAAATTATTTGTTTCTGTTTCTTACTCTGTTTACTTCATTGTTTGCTTGCTGATTCATGTTTACTTGTATGTTTGTTATTTGTCTATTACTGTGTTGTGCTGTTTTATATCAATTGAATAAAATGTCAAACTATCTATCTATCATAAAATGAATTAATTAGCACTTCACACTGTAACTTTCTGCACTAAAGTTTCCCTCGTATGGTTTGTTTGCCCAAACCGGAAATCGAACCCAGAAACCGTCGATTCACAGGCTGTGTAACTCTACTACTCAAACAAACTTCCGACAAAAAATTAAGAAAGGATCTTTCATACAAAATATCTCATAAATCTCAATCCGGTCCTTTTATCAAATGCTACGTACTCATAGACATAGAAAAAATAAGTTAAATATCAACACTGTCTAGGGATATTGCTTAATTTTTCATACAAAAAGGTGTGTTTGAGAAGCTATAAAAGCATAGGTACTCGAGACACATGGAGGGATATAATTTTAGGATGAGCAAGTGTTAAACCTGAATTTTCAATTCTCGTCAATGAATTTTGTTTTAATTGTTTTTTTTTAAACGTGACGTAAACGAAAACTTTTTTCTGCTTTTTGTATGAAAATGGTGGAATTAGCGCAATTTTTTTTTTCATTTTAGTCACGTTTTCACAAATTTCAAGAAAAATTAAATTCATTGATAAAAATTGAAAATTCATGTTTAGCACTTGCTCATCTGAAAATTATATCACTCCGTGTATCTCGAGTATGGTATTATAGCTTCTCAAACAGACCTCTTTTGTATGAAAAATCATGCAATATCCCTAGACAGTGTTGATGTGTATATTTTTCTATGTTTGGCGTAAATAATAGAAAGAACTTGAGAAACATTTTCAGTGCCTATTCCATTCAAGGGTTGCCCTTGATTTTGATGGGATTTTATCAGATCCTGACTTGGTAACAATAAGACCACTTCTGGAGTATACTTTTTCGAACAAAAAAAAAAGAATTTTGAAAATCGGTCCAAATGGCGGAAAAATCGGTGAACATACATAAAATAAAGATATACAATGGTTTAAGATTTCGTAGTCTTCCTTTCATTTAATTTACCAAGTTTGTTAGAAAGATTTCATCCTTATAATTGACCCTAACGATCGACGCAATAAAAGTACAGGGTATTCTTACAGATTTTAGTCGGTTCGATTCCCGGTTGGGGCAAGCAAATTTTCGAAAATTCTTGAATGCAGTTTTCTTTCTTTTCAAAAATAAAGGAATGTTTTCTTTGAGTACAATTTTCTATCTACAGTATTAAGAGTACTTTCCCTTCAGGTGGCATTACAAAATTCCACCCTGTATACAGTCGAACATAAAACCTCCTCCTTTTTGGAAGTCGGTTAAAAAGTAATTCAAGTGATACAGTGTATCTGCTCCGATCCAGCGGCAATGCTTCTCGCCGCTATAGTTCTTCGTAAACAAAACACTATCGGCTTACGGAGAATGAGAGAAGTAAAGAAATATAAATTGAAGACATAGCTAAGAAATACATGTATTGAAGACTTTATGAAGGCTGTATGGATGCAGATTCCTTTGCCTTTCTCGAAAGAGATAAATTTAAAAAACAACATGTCCTTGCTTTTAGCCCATGTATATGTCAAAAATACGTTGATCTCTATGGTATGAGTAAAATGTTCTGAAAAACACCTAGCTTTGAATTTTTTCAGGGGTTTTTGTTGTTGGTTTTATATTTACTGGCTAAATTTCGAGATTTTATGTAGCCTAAATGTTGACCGGGGATAAAAGGTACCCCTATGCAAAATTTCATTTAAGTCGGTCCAACAGTTACGGAGATTAGCCCGTGCAAACAGACAAACAGACAAACAGACAAACAGACAAACAGACAAACAGACAAACAGAGAAACAAAAAAATCTAAAAAAATCGGGATTTGTTTTATTTCTCTTCTTACATCCCCCTGACTCGGTTTTTAGCATTTTTTTTCTATGTACAGAAATTCGACCTCTACAGTTTTATTATATGTATAGAATAGATATTCTGACTTTTGTATCCCAATATATATGTAACAATCTTTTATATGTGAAGAAAAATGAACATTTGTTTAAGAAAAATAGCGATAGGCACAATGTTAATACCAGGACTAAGCATAAAGTGAATTTACTAGACAGTCGTCTTTACAAGGTCACAAACTCATTTAAGATGATGTATAAATTGTTCAAATCCATGCTAAGTGCACAATTATCTTGTTAACCATTCCATTAACGTGTAAATTATGTTGTTCCGATCCTCCCTCGGGGCAGTGAGTTTACGGCTTTGGTAGTGGGCTTTATCGACGTAGGGTCAAGTAGATCGAAATTGGGCAAAATTACGTGTTCATACGTTTATTGTAATACTATATATGTACATGTTTACAAATATTATATATGTATGTATGTATATGTATTATATACGTATGTGACAAAAAAACCAAGACAGATAAAGCTTCAGCGTTACAGAGGTTCAACTTAACTTTTTTTATTAATAAACCAGACTAAGTGTGCTTATCCCTACGAGAAAACATGGAAAACCTTTCGACTATGTCTACTAGCACATAACTGAAGATTACGCTGCTTAGCAGCTCACTTAGCACGGCGCACCACTTTGACAATGAAAGCGAACTGTGCGGACATCCTAACAACCGATGTTGTACGCTGACGCTGCTCCGCATGTTTACCTTCTGATATTTTACGCTGCGGCTCAGCATATCGCTTTACGTCCGACGTTTTACGCTGACGTTCATCTCCTGGCTTATCAGCCGATGTTCCGGGCTGAGCGTCGACTTGTTGCTCCACGGCTGATGCTTTACGCTGACGCTCCGCCTCTTGCTTTGCTTCAGATATTTTACGCTGACGTTCTTCATATCCCTTAACAACTGATATTTTACGCTGATAGGCCTCTTCTCGCTCGATCGAAGATGTTCGACGCTGAGCAGGTCCCCCCGCTTTGTCAGCAACCGATGTTTTACGCTGAGGCTCGGCTTCTCCCTCAACACCTGATGTTTCACGCTGCCGGTTCTTATCTCTTTTAGCGGAAGACCTCTTACGTTGACGCTCCGCGGCTCGGTTAGCAGCTGATGTCTTACGCTGACGTTCTTCTTCTCGCTTGATGGATGATGATGTGCGCTGACTGCTTCATCTTCGCCTACGTGAAGAGCTTGGCTTTTGGCTGGAATTTAGCCGGGTAACACACTCTCCAAATAATCTCCGGGTCATGGCGAAGCAGTTAACAGGGGTATGCTCTGCTCTCCGATACTGTTCGCAGACGTGTGATTGCTGTGCTCTCCTCGAAAGGTGGACGTGGTATGAGCGATGGCCAAAAATTGAATCAACAGGTAAAAGCGTGAGAAATAAACAAATACAATCAATGACGTGAAACTTCATATAATTTTGTCACACTGGCTGGTTGGACATCAGCCAATGTCGCATCCTGTATTCGTAATGATTGGGATAACCCTGTCTTTGTCTATGACAGTAAAGATAACATAAGCACTAGCGGTGCGTTAACAATGCAATTCTTATGCAGGTGTGTTTCCTATGTCGTGAGAGGAGTACATGTTGGTAAGTTATAAGGCTGGAGTCGTAAGAATGAAACAAAGTTTCTTGAACACATGTTTATTGGAATGTTAAAAAATTTTACAAACACCGAGAGATATAGTACACAGAGAGAGATATACATGCTTACATCTATATATATATATATATTTAGATAACACATACAAATGTATAATAACCGCTAGCAAATATCACGTATAAGCACGCTTTGAGCTGATAGCTTAGAGCCAATTGTACACTGTGCTTATAAAACATATTATGTATAGACTGAATTGACTCAGACGTTCACAGTGGTTATCCTGTAGATGCAGTAATCTAAAAATTATACCTCCGTACACTTTACACAAGGCCTGGAAATACCTTCTAAACATATTGAACAAATGTTGGAGTCGCAACTCCGTGCTATACGGAATATAAGCTCCTTGTAGGCTACACAATTAATATTCCGTTGCAACATGCATAGCAAAAACCAATCCCCTATCCATAGCTTGTCAAACACCACGTTAATGTCTCTAGCACTATTCAGACTGCACGTAGACCGGAAGCTGCGCAATCTGACTGAAGGAAAAACTATTGTAAATATACGATACATAATAGCGAATGCACTTATAGCAGCTAAGATGTGGAACCAGAACCACAAAATCACATACATTTTCTGATTAACTGTGTTCTGTGTAAGAATGCACAGTCCGTCTCTTAGTTCTACAGATCCAGAAGGACCGTATTTCTTAAAAGTACACTTGGTCACAGTAGGAAACAGCCATTGCATAGGGTTTGTCATCTCTTCTCGCAGTCCTTCCTTCCAGTTGACAGCTAAAACATAAAGTCCATAGTATTGGAACTCGTCGCCAAGGAACATATTCATAAATAATATTTGAAATATGGTGTTTATCAAATTCAACAGTTCACATGAAAAATATTTCAAGGCATAACTGTTGTGCCAATGCAGCTGCTTTTGGAAATATTCTAACAATACGTCTGTATTTTTGTTGACGCAATCTGCGCTTATCATTGGAGATGACAGGTCCACCGCTATCAATTTCATCAGTCCACCTCCCATACTTTCCATATGTGATGCGGCAAGTAGAAGAGTACTGCTTGTGCAAACAATACGACGAAGACCCACTGGTAGTACTCGTAGAACTTTACGGTGTCTTTCTCCGTCTGCGCGGCAACTCCAAGATATGGCCACTTTTGAGGCACTGGCTTTTTCTCCAATGGTTTGACAAGAAACGTTGAATGGATGTAACAGTATGTGTCCAGGGAGATGGCAGGGAAGTCTGGGAAGTAACACTCCATAGGATTTCCGAAGAACTGCCTCGAGGTGATCAGCAGCGAAAACGCCAGAAGAACAATCACCGTCAATTTGTAATGAAGACGAAAGACATGGGTATCGATATCAATCGCCTGCTTTGAATGCTTGTCCCGCAAAGCGACCGACACGTTCAACGGTTACAAGTTTACTGTAGTGAATGTCGCTATGCTAATTTCATTAAACATATTTCGAGTGAAATCCCATGCCACGCCCCGACTGTGCGTTTACAGTTTTCAAGAGAATTTACATTAGGCTAAGTAATACGTCAATCTGGATGGCCATAAACATTGTTTTTAATGGGCGTTGACCAGTAACATGTACATGTACACCATTAGACAAATCAGTACGGGGAATTCATGAAATTGAAAAACACACACGCAACGTACACTATAAACAGTAGCTACGACACAGGGCGACACGATATATGTTAGGCGTTCCCACTTCTAACATAGTACGACACAGTGTCGTATAGCTGGAAAACCACTAGTGTCTACACACTGTACAACGTCATGCGTGCAAGAGTTAGAGTAGTATAACAAAGGGGGGGGGGGAGGAAGGAGAGCGGGGAAGTGCAAATTGCAGTCAGCACATAGCGCAGCCAACGTAATGTGTGCTTGGGACAAGTCTCTTTGGCTACGAGGCTGGTTAGTGTAGGGGACACAAGAGCGTACGCGGTAAAAATCAAAAACGGTGTACGAGGGGAAGGGGAGGGTGATACCATTGTATGCAGTGGAGAAACGACTTTAATGCATAGTAGACTCGGGAGAAGTATGACTGTTGGAGGAGTTCTAGGTTTTGCTATGTGACAATGAGTCCTCGATTCAAGCTCCTAACCTTAGGTCTCTGCGAATGCAGGTGTAAAAACTCTTTACTGTTAACCTGTAAGTTTACCTTGATTGTAGGTAGCAATGTCCATATCAGCAAATTGCTACAACATTAGAGCAACCGACCGTGACGGCGATAACGCCGTTATCGCTGAAGTTAAACGATATTTGTTTAAGTTTCTTCTGATTCAAATAGGTTATTGGGCTCAATTAACCGATATTATCCGGTCGGTGGAATTTATTAAATTATTTATAGTTCGGGAAAATAAAACAATATACCATTGTCCGATAAGGTTTGACGTCATACCTACGGTAAACCACAGCTACACTTATCAACGTATTGAAGTGTTCATTACCTAACAATGGTGTGAATGGATGTTTCAATATAAACTCAAGTCTCTCGAGTTTGCTTCGTAAACTTTTCTGAGGACATGAGTGCACGCTGCAACGCTCTAGTGGAATAGATTGGCGTAACCAAACCTCCAGAGAACATCACACGGTCAAGTAAGACTGTAGGTCACGTACCAAGACTCCATGCATGCTCAGCAGTCACGGGCAGCTCCTGAATATTACCTACATACTTTTTTCTATATGGAGCATGATTGCGCAACCTAACAGGAAAGTTAACACAGTCTATGATATCACTCGCGAAATAAAATATAAAACTGTATGTATTATCCCCATCATTTTTCCTTTTTCAGTTATGAATAATTAATTGCTCCTTTCCTGAATTTTATGGAATTTCTATTGTTACTACGGTACATCATGCGGTCAGTGCGTTTTAATTATCCTCATCATAGCGACATAATTAAACCACAAATAAATTCCCTATCGTTATGGAATTCCAAGCAGTCCTTATTAGGTAGGTTTCTAATTAGTATAAATTGCGGGAAAGCCCTGTCCAACCAATCATTAGCATATATATCCTCGACACAATCGCCAGGAGCTATATAGTCAATCAGCATACTATTCCCTCGACATATCACCATGTGGGGAAACAATAATGGAGAAGCCGCTCGTCGAGCCGCCGAGGAACGTTGGGAGGAGCAGAAAGCAGAGTGGAAAAGACAAGACGAGGAGCGTGAAGAAAGGAAGCGTCAGCGTGAAGAGCAGCAAAAACTTGAGGAGCACCTCTTGCGGTATGCAGAAGCTTTACGACGGCAGGCATCGTGGCGCGGGACACACAACAGGCCGAAGTAATACACGGCCAGACAACCTAACCTACTCGTAGATGTGATAATTTATAATAGTATTTATTCTTAAAAATAAAAAACCTCATACATGATTATTTCATTTCAAAGTGCATGTCAGCTCAGCAACGAATGCCAAGCTTGCGTGTACCTCCTCATAAATGTCAAGACTAGTCACTACACTTTGTAAGAGGATTGTAGGTACACAGTGACATGCTATGCAGCGATAGGTAGGTACGGTGCACGTTACATAGTTTCTCGGTAAGGTATCTGTGATACTATAACTCTAACATTACAGGCAAAATAAAAAGGACACATATTTAGAATAATATTTGATTACACTATTATAGTCTAAGTAGTCGTCTACGCTAACTCATCAGGTTTGATTTCGTTTTATCATACACGCCGCCACATAGTACTCGTCCAAGCAAACTTTAGCCAATATTCTGCAGTTGCCATCTCGCCGATTGAATAATAAATGCCTGTGACTGGCCCGTGCACTTCACTCACGCGGTACTCGTAGTGCTTCTTAGATTCTTTCAACAGAATCGCACGTTCCAGGTAGAAGTTCAGCCACTGATGGACGTGTCCCGCGCAGTAGTGATGCCAGTGATTATCTTGACAACGGTAGTCGGAATGCTCTTGGCCTGATTCGATCTTCCGCCGACACGCGCAAGAAGCGTAGTCACCGTGTGTACAGTCATCCATGTTTATGAGCCGGATGAAATTGGTGAGCTTCGAGATATAGGTGAATTGAGGTATACCGGGAGGTGTGTTACCTCCGAACAGTGGTACCAAGCTGTTGAGGCCTACTCGCAGACATTTTTCTCCCATAATTTCGGAATGGAAAAGGTACTCGATGCGCAGCTTTTTTCCATTGTAGAATGTCGCTTCGAAAGTCTTCACGTTTAACTTTATCAACAAATTGTGTGGAACGGCTTGCTTTTGCCGGTGCGGACATTGTTTTACGTTTATCTTTTCTTAGCTGAATAAAGACAGTACAGACGTAGACACGTTCGTAACGTTCAGCAACCGAAAGTGATTTGTGACTGAAAATCCATTATGTTAAAAATGAATACTTATCTTGAAGCAAATATAGCGTTGGGTTTTCCTCAAGAATTTGTAGCTAGTGCCAACTGACCCTAGGTTATCGTAAGACGCTGAGCCCGACTAACTGTCTGGAGGCAGCGAATAATAATAGTTTGATAACGATCTCGTACTCGTCACATATTACCTATATTCTGAGTTATGAAACATGGTTTGTTCTATATTTAAACTAAAGTGTGCCACGTCTGGCAACGTATTATCGGTAAATCTATGTCTACATGTAGTTACACATAGAACGTTCATTGTCGCGGCTCTTTGCCGTTATACTGTTTGCGGCTTAAGCGTAGATACTACTCATGAACCAAGTTAAGAAAAACGTTATTTAGACGTCTCAGATTCCTGTATGGTCTGCTCCGCACCTAAACGTCGCAGGTACACGTACTCAGTAAGCAAATGCACGTTCAGGCCTTGCTCAAGACATATGACAAGCATTGTTTGTGATAGCGGAGCTTTGCATCCCATGTGCACGTAACTCTTATCATCACGCCTTGCAACTCAACTGTAAGTGATAGTGGTGTGACGTGCTATGCGGCCGCTAGTAGCACGTTACCTAGCCGTTACCTCTAGTGCCGTCCAAGCTTGACTTGATTGTATCTAACACAGAGTTGTCATGAGGGAAACTAAATTTGAACTTGGAGCAACCTAAGAGGGAACGGTCTCAATACCTTACCTGCACAACTCTCCATCATCCTACACTACTAATAGAAATAAAACAAATAAAAGTAGACATATTGAACACAACTATTTATTTCAATCTACGGTACTGTAGACTAATGCAGACTATTCACACTATTAACACTATTGAGATGCGGCTGCCCCAGAGCCGGAACCACCAATACCGCGAGCCGAGTCAAGCAACAATTGTGTGTCCGTACCGTCACCCGTGGAATAAAATTCCAAGATGGCTGGATCGTCTCGATGCACTTTTGCAATCATCACATGGAACATCTCTTTAGATTCTTTAAGAAGAATCGCCGGCACCATATAATGGGTCAACCACGCAGAGACGTGCGCGGTGCAGAAATGATGCCAGTGGAGTTCGTTCGTGCACTCGCTTCCAGGAGATACCACTTCATGTGGATTGTTGTCACAGGAGCAGGTTTCGCCGGCAACCGCCTTGCACTTCTGGAAACGAAGCTCTTCCTCGACGAACTTCAGTATCGCAGGCAGCCTTACAAAATCTCTTTCACCTGGCAGCTCCTTCCAAAATAGGGGCCGGAGCCCGTCCCAATTTATCAGCAGGCGATATTCTTCTGGCCTTGTTGCATCGAAGCTGTAGTTGACGGGAAATTTTTTCCCATTAAGAAAAGTCGTGTCCAGGTTTCGCATCGATCGAACGAACTTTGAATATGCAGTGTGAAAACGCCATAAATTCGTCAACGCTCAAAGGCACCCCACAAGGTATATGCAGTGTGAAACGCCATAAATTCGTCAACGCTCAAAGGCGCCCCACAAGGTATAGCAGGCCCGCGGAACGTGAAGGTGTCCACCGGAAAAGTAAGTGCTCTGTCTTGATCTTCTTGAGACGTCATGTTGAGTTCTCGATGTCACGGGGCTTCTCCGTCCAACAATAAGTAATGTTCCTTCGTAAACGTTCGCCGTTCAACGTGTAGCAATCGACTATGCGCAAGTCAACTTTTACGTACTGAGCAAGTAGATTAGCGTACAGGAAAAATGGAACGATAAAGGGATAACAAAGCAATTTGGGAATACCGCAAACTAACCCGCGGGTTATTCGCGGCAACGCTGATGTAATCGCTCGTAATATGAACAACTGAACAATAAAATATTCTCGTACCACTTCAGCCAGACTTGCATTGTTATAGAAATAGATGGGAATAAATGATCCTGCGCTCCCATACCTGAAGGTCGGGAATTTACGCTATCAATTCGGTATATCGTTAACAACGTTTAATTGCTGCTTAAACAACTAGTATGCGACCCTTGACCGAATGTACCGATGACACATAAACCTAACCCAACAAAGTAGTCATCTGGTTACTGGGCGACTTTGAGATAAGCAAGCGACGTGGGAAATTGAACTTGTGTAAAGAACAATGCTGCGACCACGTCATCCCATGTCCCGGTTGCTGGCTGCAGTTGTAGGACACTTTAGTAGTCCTGTTGAAAAATTAACTTCAATTCTAGCATTAGTGGGTCTTGTGAGTGCCCGCTATGAATGCTGCGCTGCAGTCCATCGTCATGCTTACATTGTGCAAAATTGGCAAGCGGTGCATGGCTTACGAGATGCAGGTGAACGCTGCATATCAATGATAAGCAGATAATTCTACAAGGAGTATGGTTGTTCTAGGCGTTCTAAGTGTCGTTCTGTGAGAACGTGAGCTGTAGGTTTCTGATAATTCGGCCCCAGCTTGGATGCTGATGCTGCAGCCTTAGCAAGTCATGTTACCTGTTACTTCGACCCATATTCATAGCACCTGCAAGGTGGCACATGCATAACAGGTCGAAATTTTTGAAAATGCATTTGATCCCTGTGCACTTTAATATCTTCATCACTGAATACGAAAATATCACCCTTGCCTTGCCTAGATGCTTAATTGTGAAGTTATAGAGCATACGCTCTCCTGTCACTGACTGTATATATTGGGATACAAAAGTCAGAATAATTCTGACTTTTGTATCCCAATATATATGTAACAATCTTTTATATGTGAAGAAAAATGAACATTTGTTTAAGAAAAATAGCGATAGGCACAATGTTAATACCAGGACTAAGCATAAAGTGAATTTACTAGACAGTCGTCTTTACAAGGTCACAAACTCATTTATGGGTCAATGTATACCTACGTTTCTGTAATGAGATTCCCATTTGTATTCAAAATTTACCTTTGGAATAATTTAAGACAGTAATTAAACAAAAACTTTGCAAAAAGGGCTATTACAAAATTTCTGATTCCATGACAAGCAGCCATGGGAATGAACTGCTAAGCTCTAGAGTTATTTTATATTTAGTTAAAATTAGTAAATACCTAAGAAAATTTGTAATGCGATTAAAAAGAGCAACCTCAGAGTTTCTTGCCTGTTCTTCTCTGAGGAAGACTGCACCTTTGCGAATAGGCGTAGAGTCAGTAGGGTCAAAATGTAAAAGTATTTATTTAAATCCTTTAATGTATGTTTGTGTGTATTTTTTGTAATTTTTTATTTACTTATTTTAAGTAATATCCTAATGTTCTATGAAATAAAGATATTTTGATTTGATTTGATACTAAATATTATAAAGAGGAAAGATTTGATTGTTTGTTTGTTTGCATTGAATAGGCTCCGAAACTACTGGACCACTTTGAAAAATTCTTTTACCATTAGATTTATCCGTGATGAACGAAGTCCCGGGAGGAAAGCTAGTCTATCATATTTTGACCTGAAAGTCGTACATTTTCACAGACCTATAACTTTTTCGACAATTTTATTTTATTTCGAGTCATAATTTCCCTGATAGTTGTCAAAGTCAGAGCACTGACATAAAGTGTATGGACTGGCAAACAAATACTACATACTCAAAGGGACTGGCAGTCCCATGGACTTAGTATATTTTCTCTTTTAAAGGACCAATTACTTAGAAAAATCGTATTAAGGAACATGAAACTTAAATCTATAGCAATAAGGTACATTTTCGACTGCTTCTCCGACAGCCTCTATCAGAGCCGAAAGGGACACCGATGTGCGAGGCGGATTGTCTCTTTCTTTTTTCTTGCCAATTTAAAAAAACTTCATTAATCAAAAAAGTCTGGCTTTGACAATGAAGTTAATAACGAAGAAATACGTTGCATTTGAAATGAATTTCAGTTCAAATTGATGTAAATTAATTGTAATCATAATAACTTCGTCATCTTTTCCTAAATTACCAAAAGAAAACGTAATTTTTTTTCAAACCATTTATTACTACTGGCATCCCGTAAAGTGTCATCGTAATGTCATGGCGGCATGCTTTAAATCGTATAAAAATAATTCGTAACGGCAAGAATTATACCAGTTTTTTAAATTAAAATACTGACAAAATGGTAAAAAGATGTTGTGTTCATACTTGTTCAAGTGAATCGTATGGTGGCTGTCACATATCTTTTCACAAGTAAGCTAAAATAATTTCTTATAAATCTATTACTATGTTGTCCATGATTTCTTGTGTTTGGCGGAGAAAGGTTCTCAACAATGCTGTGATATTTTATTGCAGAGTGCCTAAAGATTCAGAACAAAGACAAAAATGGCTCAACAGCGTTGAGATTAGACAAAAGATAACAAAAAATTCCGTTGTATGCAGCCGGCACTTTGTGCCAACTTGCTTTTATGCTGTAAATTCCCGCCAGTTACTCAAAGTGAACGCAATTCCTTCTATTCCACCCACGGTAAAAACTATGTACTATTGCGAAATTGTATTTTTTTGAATTCGCACATCAATACACCATAAATACACGTTACATGTCTAAAGATCTTTTGGCCCGCGGTTTCCATGGTGACGCCTTTATTTACAATACAAGTTCTTCTAGCTACAACTGTCACCCGTCGGTCACAAGATCTTTGTAGACCTATAAAATACTACTTAACAGTTATAGTTTTAAATGTAAAATCCCCACCGAGTGGCACGAGCCTCCCTCGAACAGTGAAGGGGGATTCAGGCCATAGTCCACCACACTGGCCTAAAATGCAGGTTGGTAATTTTCGCGGTAAAAAGCAAGAACTGACATGAATTTTCGACATTTCACTGAAATCGTATAGGGATTTGATCAATTCACTAGATTTAGTTCAGGGATTTGGTCAAATCTCTAGATTTGTTTAGGGATCTGTTAAAATGTTGTCATTATTTGATCATTTGCCGGGATTTGATCAAATCGCTTAGGGATTTGGCCAAGTCCCTAATTTTGTCATATCCCTGCGACATCTATAATGGCGTGATAAATTTGTATTACAACGGCAACCGGTTAACTTTTTTATGGTCATGTTAATTGGCCTCGGCCAATAGTATTATCAGCATTTAGAATAAAAATAATTACTATCACTTAGGTTAGGGTACCACATAACAAAATCTATCGCAAATGACCTCTTCTGTAATCCCCCAAAATGTATGTACCGTATTTCCAGTAACCTCGTAAGCATATCAATGATTATATTTTAACAAGGTTAGCTGTTCATATATGAAATACAAAGGCCCAATATTATTAAATATTATCATTGGATTAGTATTGTTCCATTGATGTTATGTCGACAAATAATACTTCTTAAAACATAATAATACGATTAACATAATTAAAAATGCTGCTTCTGATTTAAAAGCACGACAGTTCCAAATCGGTAATGAACAGAGCAATTAGCACAATATTTATCTTAATAAAGTAGTTTCAAAGGTGGGTGTCAGAAGTCGGAACTAATTATGAAACATATCACAAAAGAATTTTAATAATCGTGGCTATTTTAAGTAATGCATTGACCATGAAACAATGAGTCATTCTTAATGAATATTTAGATTATCCAACTGATGACCAAATATTGTATAAATTAATCGAAAAGACAAATGTAGATATTTCGTTCAAGCGTTAATTATGCTGTAATAACCTACGAAAATCGATTTGGATAGTAAAAAGTTGAAAAAGGTGATCTATCTACTTAGGGTCATCCATATATTACGTCACAGCGTATGAGGGGTGGGGGGGTGGTCATACCAAACGTGATCATACATGTTAAATGGATACCTAAAAAGCGTGACATAGGGGGGGGGAAGGGGTTCAAAAACTCGAAATTTTGCGTGACGTAATATGTGGACGGCCCCTTAAAAAAGAAGGTAATTGATGCACTTCACATACTGACTGAAGTTTAAGCTTGCAAAGCAGCGTACAATGTAGAGCGTTGTTATAAGAAGCGATGTCCATTGGGCGTTTTCCGACTGGCCGGCACGGCGACGGCGACGGCGACGGCGAGAGTCACAGAGCTATACTAGGAAGCAAGTATCTCTGTCACTCTACTACCTACCGACTACCGATTTCTTGCTTCCTAGTATAGCTCTGTCACTCTCGCCGTCGCCGTCGCCGGTGCCGGCCAGTGGGGAAACGCCCATTGCCGGCCCGTCCGAAGACGAAAGTTTTGTATAGAAAATTATAATACTTACTGGGGTAATAAGTGTTAAATCGTCATTGGTTCCGTGGATTACCCCAAAAAGTTTTGTTTAATGATTATTTCCTGGAGACTTACCATGATCGCTTAGCGCGATCCAATTTAGGACCTAAACAAGTCTGCAACGCTTATTCGTACCATGATGGCTTATAAGCGATTCAATTTTGGGGCTGTTGCGATTCAAAGGCGGACCAGCGACAATTTATGTAGACATTTAAAATGGACCATAGACAACCGAGCAGTTCAAAAGCAGCGCCATCATGGTACCATTTTAAAAAACATTCCAATTGCGAAGCAGTTCATGGATCCTAAACAGAAATGCTTTTAAACGATCGTGGTAGGTACCCAGATAGTGGAAAAAAAATGTTTGTGTTTTTAGCAATAATTGTGACTGTGTTTTATATACTTAAAGTTAATATACTACTTATCTGGCGTCTTGACAGATACAAGAAATTAACGATTATTCCCATGATTATAGTTTACGTTATATTTATGATGAGCAAAGCCAATTTATTTTTGTATAATTAATTTATTTTTATATGAAATTAAATTAAATTTTATTCGCAGGAGTAGTAGTAGGTATAACTAGGTGTTCATTTTACAAAATATGTCCTGTTACTCAACCTTTCGGTGTACGAATATTATTGTATGTAAGTGAATATGTAAGTATGTAAGTGAACCAATGTGGTTTTAGGAAAAAATAAATCAAATTAAAATACAGTATTTTTCTTATAACTAGGTACATTAAAAGTATTGTCTCTTAAGCATTAAGATTGATAACTAAATAACTTAAACTTAGGAATTGTATTCCTTTACTTAAAAAAATATTTATAAAATTGACATTAACAAATAATAATAAGAAATTGACATTCGGTACAAAAACAAAAAAAAAACAAGACTGTTGTAAATAAAACTCGCGTTTACAACTTCTAACATATAATGACATAGTAAAAACAAAATATAAAACTATCAAAAATAAATTAAACTCGAAATACAAAAATGCTTACAAAGGAGATCGGCGTTGGCGACAAAGACGTATCAGGGTTGTCGCGAAGTTACGCGATCAGAACGTATGGGTGAGTTAACAAATGACAGTTCTACCTTTTGTTGATATTTTTAGAGGTGGTAACACTGTGAGAATGAATGATGTGTATGTTAAACAGAGGGGCTACCACCTAAGCGAAGTTGATGCTGATTGAACGAATGGAATGATGTACATTGCTGTGTTTGGTTCATATCATTAGTCAAGGTCTCCTTATAAAGAAGCAATCGACAATATTCCATTCGTTCACCCAGCGTCAACTTCGCTTAGATGGTAGCCCCCCTGGGGGCCTACCACCTAAGCGAAGTTGACGTTGGGTGAACGAATGGAACGTTGACGATTGCTTCTTTATAAGGAGACCTTCATTAATGATATGAACCAAATACAGCAATGTACATCATTTCATTCGTTCAATTAGCATCAACTTCGCTTAGGTGGTAGCCCCCCTGATTGACGAGAATAAAGTGGCAACCCGGTAGAAAAAGTAAACGAACGTCACTTTTGAGCGCGGTAGAACGGCGCATGGAGGGAACGGTTAATACGGTTATTCGTTTCTTCTTTGTGCAGGGTGTGGACGAGAGGTGATGAAGAATCAACGCGCTGGTGAGAGTTTTAAGATATTTGCTAACGAATGTGATGTGTGAAAAGAGCAATCGAGAGTGTTGTATCAAAAGGTCACGAAACCTGTTTCGTGGCGTGTGCTATGAAAGACGGCGTGAGGCCGTAGAGAAGTTGTCGGGCATGGGCAGGCTGTAAGGGGTGGTCGGAGGCCTGTGGTGGCCCTTGGGGTCGTATTGAAAGCATGTAAGGGATATAGAATCAGAGTGATAACGAAAGTACATGAGGGTATAACGAAAGACGAGGACTGTGGTCCTCGTAGTAAATGTGTGTATGAACGAAAGGATTCCGTGGTGAATCAGTGTTGCCGCACCCTCATGTAAGAACGATAAGTAACGAAAGATCCCTTACATGAAACTAAAGGTGTTAGTATAGAATGAAATAAGAAAGAACTTGATTGCTTTATTCACAGATAAAAGAATTCGATATTTCAGTTGTGCATGATAGATATAAGTATTTTAATCGGTCTTTAAATTTATTCTTGTTTTCTTTGTGGGTTTTCCTCCTTTTAGAGGAAATATTTCCCCACAAAATTTGGTGGAGATGTATGCTGGGATATGAAACCAGCATGTTTAGGATCTGCGCATACTTTTACTTTGTTCGTTTTATTTTCGCGTTTTGCCGTACAGAAATTGAGGGCCCCCGAGAAGGCGGCCACAATTTACTCAGCGATATTTACCATTTTTCATGCACATTTGGACATGGAAAACGGATTTAGGAGAAACGTAGACGTACAAAACTATAAAGCATAGATGTGAAGTGTACATAACGTTGCGTTTAGTTTTAACTAATTAGGGAACAACACTACTTAGAATCAAGAAAAGTGAGTGTGTAGTGGGCTTTAACATTAGTAAAAAAAAAAAATGGGTGCGTGTACTTATGTACGCGCGTGAGAAGTTATACTTCTTTGAGCGGTTAAGCAGACAGCTTCATACTGTTAATTTTGTGTCACAGATGCGCGCGCATCTTAAAATTTCACTCTCATCATTTTTTCATAACGCGCCTAGCTTCATACTGTTAATTTTGTGTCACAGATGCGCGCGCATCTTAAAATTTCACTCTCATCATTTTTTCATAACGCGCCTAAAGAAGTATAACTTCAAAAAAAACGGAAATGGTAGTTTTTTATTTTACGACATTTGTTCATTTTGCTTCTTTGTAAACTTGAATAAAGATATAGATAAACGGAAAGTGTTTTATTCCCCCTCCCATAAATTAAATGCAATTATTTTGTTGCATACAAGCGAATACATTACATATTGTTTTCGTCAAACGTTACTTTGATTGGCTGTATATTCTAATTACCTATGCCTGATAAGAGGCGATGACAGATGACCTTGCCTTTTTTTTGGTCGAATTCGGAGTCTTTGTGGCTATTTAACCGGAATTCCTATCTATAGACGCTATCCATATAGACGAATATACGCGAATCGGAATTATTCTTTGAACGGGGACCATTTTGCGTTGTAAATTTGTGAATGTGGGCGATCGTGGCTGTTAATTTGTCCTGGATTTTTTACGTGGCGCTAAGTAAATCAAGTAAATTGGATACGACTGAACTGCGAGGACTGAGGCAGTACACCGTAGGTGGTAATTCAGGTGAGCAACAGTGTTTTACCTAAATGCGTACAATGCCAGCGGGGCCCCCCTAAAGTGCAGGGGGTCCCGTGGGCTGCCCCTTTTCCGACACGCCGACCGGAGGGAGAAACTTGTCTATGAGACTATTCGAATTTAAAAATAAAAGCAGAAGAAATCCAGACCAAACTCGAAATAATATTTGAAATACAGAAGGCCGGAGATTCGAATAAGTTTAATCATCCCACAAACATAAAATTACCAAAACTCGAATTGAGAAAATATAATGGCGATATTCTCAAGTGGACCCCATTTTGGGACAAATTCAATGCAAGCGTAAATTCTAAAAATATTCCTGATTCAGAAAAATTATCATACCTCCTAGGCTGTTTGGAAGGAGACGTGTACAGGACAATCGAAGGGTTAGGACCTTCCAACTTGAACTATCCTATTGCAATAGAAATCTTACAAAAACAGTATAGAAAGAAACAGATTGTGATCGATGCACATAATGAAGCTTTGTATAGTTTGACTAAGGCAGATTCAACAGGAAAAAGTAGCAGGGAAACATTCAACAACATTGAAAAACATCTTAGGATTTTATCCTCATTAGGAGAGAACATAGAGGGAAGCCACTACCGAGTGATGATTATGAATAAATTCCCAGAATCAATTCTATACCAGTTAAATTTACATATGAAAGGAGAATCCGTGACAACTATGAGAAATACTTTGGATAACATAATCTCAGCCTTAGAACTCTCAGAAAGGATGGCTACTCTAACTAAAACAAATATTTCACAAGAAATTAAACCAGAACAAGCTACTACATCAGCATTATTTATACAGCAAAAGGACTCACAAAATCAGGGCAGAAGATTCAATTCAAGGAAAAGGAAACGGTCTCCACCGAAGAAGGATGCAAAAAAATCAAGAAAGGGTTGTATATTTTGTAACGGGGATCATTATAATGACCAGTGCTTGAAAACAAACCTGAAAGAACATAAGGAAAAATTAAAAGGAAAATGTTTTTTATGTTTTAAAAGAGGACACCGCTTGGTTGAATGCCGGAGTAAAATAAATTGTTATAACTGCAAAACAAGACATAATACAGCCTTATGCTTAAAAAAAAAAAATGAGGAAGAAACACCGAGTTTGAAACTGCCTGCTCCTGGTGAGAATTCAAGTTCAGAAATGAATTTTAAAAATGTAACTCTAAATGTTAATCATAAAAACATTTTTACAGACAGCGGTAGCAACAGTTCGAACAAAGAATAATACAAAAACATCTTGCCGCCTACTCCTGGATAGCGGCAGCCAGAGGAGTTACATAAGCTCCGATTTTGCTAAGAAAATATTCCTGGATACTACTGAACATCATGAAGATAACTTAGTTGTCTATACCTTCGGCCAGGAGAAACCCACACAGGTGCGTAGTATGTCTGCTGAAGTTGTCATAGAAACCAAGAGAGGAGTCAACCATACGCTAACAGTAAACGTCGTCCCACGGATAACAGACAGTGTCCCGGTATCAGATTTATCATCATGGGAAGGGATCGACATATCAGCTGATGACTCTTCATTAGGAGAAAGGATAGATATCCTGTTAGGGAATGATTCCTATTACAACTTCATGAGACATGAACATGTCAGAAAAGGAAAACTCTACATCATTAACACTGAATTCGGATGGCTCTTGTCCGGCAGTATGGATCACGAGGACAAAGATTCTTTATCAGTTATTACGTACTGCCAGTGTCACACTCCTCTTTGCCCTTACTTCACAGAACCGGACTTACCATTAAGAAGCATAGATATGAAATTTTTATGGGCACTGGAAGGCATCGGTATTACAGACTCACCGAAAGCTTCTAGGGAAGAGGAAACCATATCACATTTTAATGGAACTGTGCAGTATAATAAAGGAAGATACAGCGTGAAGTGGCCATGGATCGACTTTCCACCGGATCTAAATACCAACCAATTACGGGTTAGCTTACGGCAGACTAAAAGGATTAGTAAACCGATCAGACACCACCACGTTGGATTGTTATGAGCAAATTTTCAAAACGCAATTAGAAGCAGGAATAATCGAAGTTGTAGAACCACAAGCGGTTCCGATATATCAAGTGATGATAAAATTAAATTTGATGGCTCCAATGATGATAATTTTATTTATATGACATTAAATTGAATAATAATAATAATTTATTAGGATCAAATAATATTGATAGTAATTTAAATCAATTGAATGTCTGTATGAATAATGATGTCAATGTGAAATCTAATTCTGAAAACCCTGTGATACCAGACAGTATACCTAATAGTGATCTCAGTTCTAATTCATTGTCTTCTGTGATTTCAGATTTACTAGAGGATGAGGATTCTTATGTTACGGGCTGTGAGAGTGACGTGAGCTTCGCTGAGTCGCCGATTGTTAGCGGGGCGTTCATGGAGAATGTTACTGCGCAATGTGGTTCATCAGATTCTGGGGACAGTGTTCCTCTTCAAGCACCGTCTTCTGCTCCACGTCCTGTGCGTAGTACTCGTTCTAAACTGCCGTTGAAGTATGAGGACTATGAGATTGATTTTGGTTTATTAGCACAGGAAAATATTATTGTAGAGCCGACTACATATAATCAGGCTATTTCTGGTCCGCATTCTGAGCAATGGAGGGCTGCTATGCAAAGTGAGTATGACTCTCTGATAGAAAATAATGTATGGAAGTTGGTTGAAAGACCATTGTGATGAGAATGTCATTAAATCAAAGTGGGTTTTCAAAACTAAGTATGATGCTTCAGGTAAAGATAAATTTAAAGCTAGATTGATTGCCAGGGGTTTTACCCAAATCCCAGTGATAGATTATAATGACACGTTTTCTCCAGTGGTCAGACACTCAACATTGCGATTATTATTTTCCTTAGCTACCACATTAGACTTGAATATCGATCATATCGATGTTAATACTGCGTTTTTAAATGGTAAGCTTCAAGAGAAAATATTCATGGAGCCTCCTCCAGGTTTTGGTACTGACAATAAATAATGCTTATTACAAAAAGGAATTTATGGGCTTAAACAAGCTAGTAGAATTTGGAATGAGAGGGTCCATGAATTATTGACTCAAAATAGGTATAGTCAATCTAAATGTGAACCATGTGTATACACAAAGAAATCTGATAAAGATTTAATGATCATAGCACTTTACGTTGAAGATTTTTATTTATTTTATTCCAAAAATAATAAAAACTTTCAGAGTTTACTTACCTTACTAGAAAGTAATTTTAAAATAAAAAACCTAGGACCTTTGACAAGTTGTTTAGGTATGCGTTTGACTAGAGATAGAAGAAATAAGATTTTAAAACTTGACCAAAGTGAATATATAAAGAAATTGCTTTTACGTTTTGGTATGCAAAATAGTAAACCTGTTTCAACTCCAATGGCTATGAACAGTAAACTAACAAAATCCGAAAATGGTTATTTACAGGATGATGTGTATAATTATAGAGAACTTTTAGTAGAACTTTTAGAGAACTTTTAGTTTTTTTTGTTTAGTATGACTATGAGTTATGTTAACTTATGTCGTTATTTGACTATAGTGACTAAGTATATAGTTATATGAGTTGATATATAGTTTTTATTTGGACTATACGTAGATATTTGAATGCTTGTAAGAATTTACTTTTATAATTATTTGACCATGAGGCATTTATGGGGCCGTGTTAAAGATGGTATCTCTTAAGTAAATACATCATTTAGTAGTATATTGAATTGTATGTGGCAATACCACATTTGCACCCTGTCACTTACGTCAAACTAATGTCATCTCTCTCTTGTCTCCGTCTCAGCCGTGCTCAAACATTAGAATAATTAATTTAACATTATATCTGTAATCCTTTGTGTTAATGACGTTTAAACAAGAAGAAATACAACCGCAATTAATTACTGCTGATCTACTGTGTTTATTTTGGATCACTTCCATTATATCTCCACTTCCACATGCCATATCTCAAATCCCACGAAGAGGATTTATTTCAAAAACTATTATAATATATATACTTATTTTTACAATGTTTCTGACTTTTTTTTCTTACATTATTTCTTTTCAATTTGCAATTGTGCGTTTTTCACACATAAAAAGAAAGTAGATTTTTCCTAACATGAAATACAATCGGTAAGAGAAATCAAAACAAAATAAAAAGTCATTTAATTATTTATTTCTAACCATGCTTTTTCACATACATAAACTTAATAAAAACATTTTAAGTAAGTACCTACCAAGTAAAATTTAACTTAACTAAAATTGGAAACATTGGTGCTTTTATCACGAAATGTTAATAGGTACTAATTATAAAATCTAAGAGATCGATTTAGTTTGGAACAAATAAAACTGGTAGAAAAAATGCCAAGTGACGTATCAAAATCTTAAGAACTAAACGTATTAAAAATGGAGCAAAACTGCGATATTACTCAATTCTTTATATATATTCAATATAAAGAAATTGCTTTTACGTTTTGGTATGCAAAATAGTAAACCTGTTTCAACTTCAATGGCTATGAACAGTAAACTAACAAAATCCGAAAAAAATATTTATTTCTAACCATGCTTTTTCACATACTTAAACTTAATAAAAACATTTTAAGTAAGTACCTACCAAGTAAAATTTAACTTAAGTAACTAAAATTGGAAACATTGGTGCTTTTATCACGAAATGTTAATAGTACCTATTAACATTTCGTGATAATTATAAAATCTAAGAGATCGATTTAGTTTGGAACAAATAAAACTGGAAGAAAAAATGCCAAGTGGCGTATCAAAATCTTAAGAACTAAACGTATTAAAAATTGAGCAAAACTGCGATTTTACTCAATTCTTTATATATATTCAATATAAAGAAATTGCTTTTACGTTTTGGTATGCAAAATAGTAAACCTGTTTCAACTCCAATGGCTATAAACAGTAAACTAACAAAATCCGAAAAAAATATTTATTTCTAACCATGCTTTTTCACATACTTAAACTTAATAAAAACATTTTAAGTAAGTACCTACCCAGTAAAATTTAACTTAAGTAACTAAAATTGGAAACATTGGTGCTTTTATCACGAAATGTTAATAGTACCTATTAACATTTCGTGATAATTATAAAATCTAAGAGATCGATTTAGTTTGGAACAAATAAAACTGGAAGAAAAAATGCCAAGTGGCGTATCAAAATCTTAAGAACTAAACGTATTAAAAATTGAGCAAAACTGCGATATTACTCAATTCTTTATATATATTCAATATAAAGAAATTGCTTTTACGTTTTGGTATGCAAAATAGTAAACCTGTTTCAACTCCAATGGCTATGAACAGTAAACTAACAAAATCCGAAAATGGTTATTTACAGGATGATGTGTATAATTATAGAGAACTTTCAGGAAGTTTAATATATATTTCATTATGCACTAGACCAGACACATCCCATGTATGTAATCAATTAAGTCAATTTTCAAATTGTTTTGACAAAACCCATTAGCAGGCAGCCAAACGTGTCCTATCTTTTAGGCACTATAGACTATTGTTTATGTTTTCATAATGGCAATAATGACTTGCATATCAATGCATTTGCAGATGCTGATTGGAGCAATGATATTATATGTTACTGGATTGGGGTAATAATGTTTTAGACAGAAAATCATACACTGGTTTTGTAATAGAATTGGGTAGCCATATCATTCTTATACAACATCCCTACTTACTCTACATCACCTTACACTCTTTTCTATTTCAAATTTTCACCTTCACTGCCAGTCTTGCTAAAACTACATCTAAGTCCTGACGAAAGATCAGCGCTGTAGTCTTTGTCTGCAGCATAATGCTGAGTCAGCGCCTCTTCACTCCTGTGACACTCAGTGTCGACTGATTCTTACTACTTTTATTTATTTATTTATTATTTTAACTTTTTCTTATTGCTTTGTTTATATGTTTTGATGTGTGTTATTGGAGTGAATAAAGCTGTTATCTATCTATTTATTAATCGGGAGTCTAGAAAACAAAGATGCGTAGCGCTTTCTAGCACTGAGGCGGAATATATAGCTATAAGTGACACTTGTAAAGATATTTGTTTTATGAAAAACTTTTTACATAGATTTTTTCAAAGGACATTCCTGTGACTTTGTACAATGACAACCAAAGTGCACATAAACTATTAAAATGTAACGAATATTGTCATAAAAAGACAAAACATATTGATATTCGATATCATTATATTAAGGACATAGTATTAAATAAATTTATAGATGTTAAATACATGCCTACTGACAGTTTATGTGCTGATTTATTGACAAAGCCACTTGGAGCTACTAAGCATAAGAAATTTGTGACTGATTTAAATGTTATGTGAATGCACATACCTATGTAAACATTAAGTATGTTTTTTTTGTTTAGTATGACTGAGTTATGTTAACTTATGTAGTAATTTGACTATAGTGACTAAGTATATAGTTATATGAGTTGATATATAGTTTTTATTTAGACTATACATACGTAGATATTTGAATGCTTGTAAGAATTTACTTATATAATTATTTAACCATGAGGCATTTATGGGGCCGTGTTAAAGATGGTATCTCTTAAGTACCTAAATACCTCATTTAGTAGTATATTGAATTGTATATGGCAATACCACATTTGCAACCTGTCACTTACGTCAATGTCATCTCTCTCTTGTCTCCGTCTCAGCCGTGCTCAATAATTGTATTAGAATAATTGATTTAAAATTATATCAAACATTAGAATAATTTATTTAAAATTATATCTGCAATCCTTTGTGTTAATGACGTTTAAACAAGAAGAAATACAATCGCAATTAATTACTGCTGATCTACTGTGTTTATTTTGGATCAACTCCATTATATCTCCACTTCCACATGTCATATCTCAAATCCCACGAAGAGGATTTATTTCAAAAACTATTATAATATATATACTTATTTTTACAATGTTTCTGACTTTTTTTTTCTTACATTATTTCTTTTCAATTTGCAATTGTGCGTTTTTCACACATAAAAAGAAAGTAGATTTGTCCTAACATAAAATACAATCGGTAAGAGAAATCAAAACAAAATAAAAAGTCATTTAATTATTTATTTCTAACCATGCTTTTTCACATACATAAACTTAATAAAAACATTTTAAGTAAGTACCTCCAAGTAAAATTTAACAGTTTAACAGTTTATTGTACACAGGAAAAATCACAAATGTTACAGACAAATAGAAAAACGAACACAAAAGGCACAGCTTATTTCTTTAAGAAATTTCTTCCAGCAGACCTGGGACAGTGAGAGGCGTAAAATAAATAAAGACAGACGTGCACAATTAACCACTGAAATCTAAATACTAATATAAACTACATAAAAATACAACTACACATACATATAATATATAAATAATTTATATAAATACACAGACATATATTTTATACATACATAAGCAATACATATAATATTATGTTCATTATACTGAAGGGAAAGCAACAGATACATAATGTTCCTTTAATTTCTTTCTAAATATCGGAAGTGTCTCGGAATTGCGGATGGGGTAAGGCAGTGAGTTCCACAGTCGGGCTGCATGAACGGAAAAGGAATAGGAGTAGAAGTCAGAGTGATGGGAAGGGATACAGAGGAGTGACCTAACGGAAGGACGAGAGGGCTGGTCAACAGGTTTTGAAAAAGAGAAGCGCTCGCGAAGGTAATTAGGATAAGAAGGATTATGAAGGACATTGAAAAGAAGAGAAAGGAGGTGAAGATTTCTTCTCAGACGAATAGGGAGCCACTTGAGTTGCTCGCGATATCGAGAGATGTGGTCGAACTTACGAAGTCCAAAGATAAAGCGAATGCAGAGGTTCTGCAGACGCTCAAGTTTATTCACGAGCTCCTCAGTGGCATCAAGGAAACAGGAATCAGCATAGTCAATGAGGGGGAGGATAAGGGATTGAGCGAGAGTGATCTTGGTTTTTAAAGGTAAAAAGTTTTGGAGGCGTTTGAGGGAGTGAATTGAAAAGTGAACTCTCCTACTGAGTCCAGCAACATGCGCTGACCAAGAGAGATTGGATTCAAGCATAAGACCAAGATTTTTCGCAGTGTTGGTAAACTCAATAGGAGATCCTCTATAGGTAATCAAGGGCACACTATCCAAAACAACTTGGCCTAACATATACCTACTACCAATTAACATTGCCTGTGATTTTAACTTAACTAAAATTGGAAAATTTAACTTAACTTAAATTGGAAACATTGGTGCTTTTATCACGAAATGTTAATAGGTACTAATTATAAAATCTAAGAGATCGATTTAGTTTGGAACAAATAAAACTGGAAGAAAAAATGCCAAGTGGTGTATCAAAATCTTAAGAACTAAACTTATTAAAAATGGAGCAAAACTCATTTTTAACTAATCATTTTTTTTTTTTTTTTTCAAGTTTTTATAGAGGCTTCAGTCATTCTAGATGACCATGCCAGCCTCATAGGATCATTCTTTTAGTTTATCACAATGACCGTTCGAGGAATCTATACAGCCCAACTGCTCGCTCCGACAGTGGGTTGGACAGCCAGCAGTTGAGCTGTCCATTATGGGCATTAACTGATCCTATATACCTCTGTCTCAGATCTGCGTTCCGGACACACTCCAGCAAAATATGCATTAAATCATCAATTTTATTGCACTCTGAGCATAATGGGGAAGGTTTAATTCACATCATGTGGTAGAACTTATTTCCCGGAATGTGTCCAGAACGCAACCTAAAGGCGGAGACCAGGGATTTCCTACCAAGGCTGGCACCATCAAACCATGGGGTCCAATTGACATGGTCTTGAAAGGTTCTGTACCAGACCCCAATACCTTTCTCTGATTGTTGCCCAAAATGGTATTCCCATTTTTCTAAAGTTTTTTTTTTTGAAGCTTGGAATCAGTTCCCAGCTATAAGGCTTGGAATCCAGCACAGAACCATCCATTACAGCTGACTTTGCCATTGCATCTACCATTTCATTTCCTTGTATGCCGACATGGGAGGGAATCCACTGAAGATATACATTTATAGATGGAGATCTGGTTTTGAAGTTGTGGATCAACTGAAGAGCTTCATAGGCTATCGGCATACCTCGTGGTCCCGAAGCACACCGAGCCAAATGTTGGAGGGCGCTCTTAGAGTCAGTTAGAATAACAATAGAAGTTTCTATCGACAATTGATCCACATACTCCAAAGCTTTTTTATAGCAGTTAATTCAGCTCTCATGACACAAATATCTAGGTGAAGCTTCCACTTAAAAGATCGATTAATCTGAGGGTCAAAGAGTGCCGCTCCAACTCCCCGAACTTCTTTCGAGCCATCTGTGAAAAGTTTATAATGACCTGCATAGCCCTCATTTAACATTCTAATTGTGTTATTTTTTAATTCTAAGTTATAAACATTGCGTTTCGGCGCCTTAATGTCTGGTACATTATCTATGATACTCGACTTTATATCTATAGCTGCCACCCAAGTATTTAATGAATACATTTCTAGTGTTGGACTCTTGTGCATATCAATATCATGACATTGAGAATGAATTTCAAGTAGAGTTGGTCGATTATTACTAGTCAAATAATTTTGCCTTAAAGATAATTCCTGTAATGCCCTCAATGCAGCACTATTGGAGGCCGAACTCGCCCTAAGCCAGAATCTGCAGCCTAACCAAAATCGTCGAACTGACAACGGAGGCACAGAAAGTTCGGTCTCCATCACATATACGGGAGTGCTGCGAATGAAACCTCCGCAGGCTCTAAGAGCCCGGTTCTGTAATATATCTAATTTCCTTAAGTGAGTTTTAGCCGAGCAGCCATATAATACGCTACCGTAATCTATGCGGCTTCTTATAAGAGAAATATAGAGTCTGCGAAGGTGTTTTGGGTGAACCCCCCACGATTTGCCAGCTAAAACTTTTAATACATTTATATGCTTGTATAATTTTTGACAAACTTCTTTTATATGTGCTCCCCATTTTAATTTAGGGTCCAGCCACAGTCCTAAATATCCAACTTTTTTAACCTCTTTAATTACAACTCCCTTAACTTCTAACCTGACAGAAATAAATTTTCGACTTCTATTAAATATACATACACTACTTTTACTTTCTGACATAAATAAACCAACTGTATCTAACAACCTAGTCATAGTCTCCATAGCACACTTTAATAAAGAAATAGTTTCATTTATATCTCCATTTTCAACTGTTTTGTACAACACAAAGTCGTCAGCATATTGAGATATATTCACTTCTGAGATGGTATGACCAATGTCCATTGTTGCAATATTAAAAAGTAATGGAGACAGAGGGTCCCCCTGTGCCAGTCCTCTATGAGTATTTCTAATAAGGGGATCCTCACCTACTCTCAATATCATTCTGCAATGTCTTTCCGACAGGAAGTTCCACAAATATTTACCGATACCTGAGCCTATTCCTATCTGCAGCAGCTTCTGAATCATGGAATTAATATTTATATTATTGTAGGCATTATCTACATCAATAAAACATGCTACAGTAGGCCGCTTTTTTGAAAAACCCAATTGAATATCAGACGTTAATCTTGTAAGGTTGTCAAGGCACGATTGGGACCGTCTAAAGCCAGTAGAGGAGCCGGGCAATAGACCTCGTTTTTCCACCCACCATTCGATTCTTTTCATAAGTATAAAGTGAAAAGTTTTGCAAAGGCATGATATCAGTGAAATTGGCCTTAAAGAACTTGGTAAAGTTGGGTCTCTACCCGGCTTCAAAACCGGAATTATCTGGACATCTCTCCATTGCGAGGGAACAAAACCTGTTGATAAGATTAAGTTGTACAATTTTAATAGATATTTTTTTCCGATAGTTGATAGTTGAAATATCATTGAATATGATATATTATCTACGCCTGGAGAGGTGTCTTTTCTTTTCAAGCTATTTTGTAGTTCAGCTAAGGAAATCGGTATCTCCAAAATTGAACTATTACTATCTGTAAATGGTGGTTGTGATTCAATGACACTATCTGGTGTGAGGGAGTGAAGTAGAAGACTTGCGTTCACAGGGTCCACTGTCGCGTTGGCTCTGCGTCCCCCCTTCAGCCAGCTCATTTTTCTCCACATAACGGGGGCTGAAGTTTCGTGGTCTATACTCGTACAAAATTCTGTCCATGATTTGTTTCTAGCTATCTTGATTTTTTCTGCAGCTTGTGCTATTTTTCTTTGGAAAATAACTAAATTTTCTGGAGTTGGGTTTCGCCTCACTCTTGCTAGGGCTAAACGTCTCTCCGCAATAGCCTTAGAAATGTCTTTATTCCAATAATGTTTAGGTTGAAATTTAGAAGTTGGATCTTCGCAAATTTTTATCCATGGAATAGACTTGTCTGCAGCAGCCTGTATTCCTGTTATAAAGGCATCATAACCTATTTGAACGTCATCCAAAGTTGATCCCATATTACTAAAAACTTTCTCAGTCTCTTTTGTATATTCTTCCCATTTAGCTTCCTTTAAATTCCTTTTCTTAGTGTAAATACCTGATCGAGTATAACCAACGTTTAGTTTGATGATCACATGATCACTTCCAAGGGTTTCGTTAGTCGTTTGCCAAAATGTTTTCGCTGCTATGTCCGGAGTTATAAATGAAATGTCCGGAGCAGATTTTTGTAAACGTCCATTGACCATTTTTATTCGTGTAGGGGAGCCATCATTCAAGCAAATAAAGTCATTTTCATACATAGCTTTATATATAGTTTCTCCTCTTCTATCCGGGGCTTTCATTGACCAGAGGGAGTGGTGACCGTTCATGTCTCCGATTATCAGGCATTCAGCCTTATATATATTAAAAATCTGGTTCCAGTCATTTTGTGTGGTCCTAGTAGAGGGAGAGCAGTAGATGGAAATAATATTTTTGAGACCAGTTACATTTAATATTGCCAAAATAAGTAGTTCTATATTATGGTTAGGGATTCTACAGAATCTTTGTATAAATTTTATAGATCTGTGTATAATGGCGCACAAACCTCCATAACCATCGTCTCTGTCAACTCTAATGATATTATATCCACTTATGTTCAGGGATACGTCTTCTGTCATCCACGTTTCGCTTATAAACGCCATGTGGGCTTTTTCTTGAAAAAGCAGAGGTTCAAAACTTCGAGATTTAGGCTTGAAACTGTTAGCATTCCACTGCAGGATGTTAATCACATTGCGATCTATGGTATAGTTAGTATCCATTATGTATACCTATTAATTTTAATAATGTCTCAATCGCTACATTTTCCTTCAAAAATATCTTGACCTCTGACCAGATAAATTGAATAAACATAATAATTTTAGATTGGAAATTATTTTCAGAAAATATAATATCCTGCAGGCTCTTCATCCACCTTTGAATTAAACTCTTCCTGTCTTTGTGATCTGTTGTATCATTGTCTGTATCCATTTCTGTCGATTCAGTATCGTCTCTAAGTTCACCCGTCTCCTCTCTACGATTTTTACGTCTACTGGTCTGTGTTCGTTTTTTCGATAGAATTTTATAAAGCTTTCTGGATTCAGAAAGTCTATGATGTGACTGGTCTTTCTTCTCCTCTGTTTTTTCTTCTTCAGTCCTAGTACTTCTTACTCCCATAAAAACATCTCTATAAGATGGTTTTGTTCTTCTATTACTTGCAGCTACAGCACATACCTCAGGAACAGCTTGGTGTTCTTGTGTTGCTGTCTGAGTCCGGATTTGCGATACTAACTCCTCTCGATAACTGTTTAAATCTTTCCTCTTTTTTTCTTCACTAATCTTTTTAATTGCTTCTTTGTATGTGCAGTTGTTCTGTCCCATATAAATTCGAATTTGTCTCTCCTTGTGGAATGCTGGGCACATACTTTTGACGATAGCCATATGGTCTCCTTTACAATTTATGCATTTGTATATATTGGTGTCACAGTTTTCGTGATTGTTGCCACATTTAGGACATACTTGAGCCTTCGAAGGACAGTATCTCTTAGAGTGCCCAAACCGCCAGCATTTAGAGCATTGAGTGACAGGGAAGGTGTAGGTGTCCACATTCATACGACACCCATATGCTTTCACATATGAGGGCAGAACGGGGCCTTGAAAACCAATGCGTATAGTTTCGCTCTTGACCCATTCACCATCCTCATTTTTCTTGAATAATCTTTTAACAGATGTGATACGGGTGTCACATTCAATTAATTCTCTTAATTCCTCTTCTTCAATATCTATATCAATATCCCTGACTATCCCATAACTGTGAGTAACATCACTAGTTTTTCTACACATCCATTCTTTTTCTATAATGATCCCACAGTTCAAGAAATTGTCTGCCTCTTTTTCTGTTTTGAATTGTATTAACAATCTAAAGGGAGACTTGTAGGTCACTCTCACGACACCCTGTACTTGCTCCTTCTTCAGTATTTTAGCAAAGCCTAATTGTTTAGGTAATGGAATTTTTGCACTAACGGACACCTCACAAATTGTTGATAAGTTCTCAGAACGAGGCGGCGATCGTCGCAAATTCATTTTCTTCCTCCCAGTAACCATGATGAACCCGTCCGCATCTTCATTACTAGATTCCTCTCTGTGCCTCTTAGAATTCCCGGCGATACCAGTCTCGCGGGTACCCTCATCTTGGACGTCGCGGTTATCCCACTCCAACTCCTGATCGGCGGATGAAGAGCCTAGAATTGTGTGTTGAATGGCTTCCGTGGTTAGGTTTAGGATGGCATTCATATCCACTTCATCATCCTGCTCCGATTCGCTCATCTTATATTAACGTTTTTTTTTTTTTTTTGTCGGTGGTTCGAAAAAAGTCACTATATTTGTCAGTTCGATTTTACGAGAATTTACCGCAAATGCGCGGTGATTTTTCCACTTTAACAAATTAGAGTCACATCTTTCACAATATTTAACAATAAATTTCACAAAACTACAGCAAAACGACGAAAATGCGAATTTAACAGGACGTAAACAAAGGATCGTAAGCACGCTCCTACGCCGCTAACGCGAGACTGTTAACTAATCATAAAATTCATTTTTTTTTCATACTAGCTTTTTGGGATTTTTCTCAAAAAAGCGAAATCTAAAAACAAAATATATTTTAATCATACTTAGTTAATTGAAATTTTTAATTATAACAAAGGAACAGCAAAAATAAGCACTGAAACGGGCAAAACAGTAAACAAGCTCGTTTTCAGTAAATAAATCTAAAGTAAAAATGTATTAACTGCACTGAAACTTATATGACTAAGTTTTTAAAGAAAACAAAATAAAGCTTGAGAAAATATCGCCAATATCGTAGGTAAGGACCTAATATTTTGACACAATGTTTGCATTAATATTTTTGACGTTAATAGGGATGTTGACTAATTTTTTTTTAAATGAATATCTTAAAAAGGAACTGAATAATATATTTCAATCATATTTTTTTGTTTCACATACAATAATTCATAAATCAAACACTGTCAACATCCCTATTATAAAAGCCGCCGGGGTTCGGACGTGATAGGCATGTTAAGCCTCTCTGCTAATTCCACCTCCTCCTCGGTAGGTGTGGCCGGTGTTAAAATTATTATCGGAATCCTATAACAAAATCAAATAATCTAGTTATTCTGTTTTCTACGCTAGACTCAGACACGACTCTAACATTTTATCGATCTGGTCCAGTTCATGTGCGAACCTCTAAGCAAGACTAGGCCAGGCCTATTAGTAAAGATGGCGAACTCGCGTGTCACACTACACAAATGACGGTGAAACATTTTTTTATTTATTTATTTATTATTATATGATGGGTTAACTCTTGACCTCAATCTTGACCATGAAGGTCGAAGATGGAGCGAGTTAACCCAGAAAATGCCTATAAAGGCACTGGCAAGGAATTTATAAGTACTACAAGTTACAGTTACGTAGTATACAAATTCCTTGGGCACTGGTACTCCCACGCACCGACGGAACACAGCAAGCTGTTTGGCGTCGGACTTCGGTAGGAGGGTGGTCGCGAACCAGACAGCCCTTTACAGAGCCTACCACACCGCATTAGACCATAGGGCAACACCTCAGATTCAGAAAAAAATTAAGTGTCGTTGCCTGGGATGGATTACTAGGAGGCAGGTCTCATTTGTGTTTCCTTAGTCGCTAAAGAGATGGGGTGGTGTTATTCTCAACCGATCACCACACGGCAATAAGATTTTTCAGGGGTGGTTTTTGGACATGTTTTATCAAAATCTGTTTAGCCGTTTAAAAGTTAAAATAAAAAAAATCAAACGCCATACACTAAGGTGTAAACATAACGCTTTGCGTTTATAAAATTAAGGATTACTATTTTATAAAATCTTACCCCGGTTGCGATGTGGTGTCTGAATCCCGTGGTCCATTCTCTTGCGGAGGAGGAACTGGCTGCCACTCTGGAATAAAGTAAGAAACGAATCATAATTAGTAAGGTCAGAATTTATCAATGTAAAAAAATGTTATTTAATATTATTGAATAACATACCTAACGATTTTAACACTCGAGACCCATTATTAGGAAGCCGGATTTTTTATGGGTCCCGACTGTTAAAATCGTTATGTTATTCCAGAGGTTCCCAAACTTTTTTTTTTCGTAGACCACTTTTAAGATTTTGCTGGTCCCTGCAGCTGCACTTCTACAATATTCCCATAACTCGACAAAAAAAATTGATATTAGATCTAACTATGGAAATTTGCGTTGCGGCTGAGTTCCAACTACTTCCAATCACGAATTAAGAGTTTTCGATAAAAAAGTGAGAATTGATTGGTTTGTTATTTAAACTAAAATTTTTATTCCCACGGACTCTTTGAGTATGTAGTATTTGTTTATATGGAGGCGCAATATTTGACATATACATACTTATGAAGCGTGGCCGGCCGCCATTTTTGTTAAGTTTGTTTACATTTCACTCGTGAGTACTTCAGCTGTCAAGTGAATAGCAACATTAGTGAAAAATTGTGTTTTTTGTTGAGGAGAAGTTGTTTTGTGGTTTTGTACAGTGTCAGAACATTGGATGAGAAGGTAGCAAAATGGCTTCGTGCTCTGTAAAACAGTGCAGCTACAGGGCTAACAAAAATAGCAAGCAAACGACAGTGCATCAGTAAGTAACCTTTTTTTGTTGAAGTACGCCTATTAAACCCAAAAATACTTCTAAAACCTTTATTACTAAGATTATATTTTATAGTTTTCACGTTTTTTACACCCTAAATTACCTTTCTGGCTAACTTTACATAATATTTTCCATAACAAAAATTTCTATACAAATGACATTAGTGATGTAATAATAATGGCTATCGAATTTATATCGATGATTCTGTATTAGTTACAGAGCATATTTGTACGAGTGATCAGTTACAATATTTTTTTATATTAAAATAGCGGTGGGACACATTAAGCTAAATAAGATAAGAAGCTGTTTTTAACTATCTATTCACTTTCTGTATTCAAGGTGTAAAGGGACAGTTTTGCTAAAAACTGAAATGGCGAAATCAAATCATAGCTAAGATTTTATAGTTACCTACGTTTAGAAAATATATTAATTTAATTAATGTTATTCTGTATTATTATTTTACCTTAGAAATTTGTTTTTCTTTTAAACTACATTACCAAGTGAGAGGATTATTAGTATTAGTACGTATTTGGTTTGATTATGTTTTCAGGTTCCCAAAAAAAGAAGCGTTGCGACGTAAGTGGTTTGACATTATTGGGAAAGATAATTTGAAACCTCATAAAGTACTCCACCTATGCTCTTTACATTTTGAGGAATCAGCATTTAATAAAACCTTGCAAATTGTAAGTATTTCTGTGCCTTCTCTTTCTTTTTTGGTAAGGAATCCATGAAATTCTTGGAAAAAAATCTCATACTGAGGCAATTTCTAGTTGCATGGAGAAGCTAAATATATTTTTTTTACGTAGCATTTGCCCTTAGAGAAGTCTACAGTCACGCATCCTCACCATACACGAGGCTCAAGGGTTGACGTACGAAAAGGTGGTGATCGTGCGTACTACAACGACCAGGCAGGAGCTACACGACAGTATCCCACATGCTGTAGTTGCCATATCGTGTCATACCGCCAGTTGCAAATATTATGCGGATGATGGTAACGATGCGATAGGCAGATTCATCAAAGAATCAGAGACGGCAGGCAGGGGAAAAGTGGTCAATTACAACCTCAAAATGGCGATCAAAAGTCGAGACACAGCCATCATAGATGCCTTGAGGTCTGAATGCAACAGCGAAGAATCGTCACTCGTTTAAATATATATTATATACATTATGTATTCATATATTTATTATACTTATTTATAAATTGTAAACCTCTATGGAAAGTATTGTATTATAGTTAAAAATCAAGTGTTAACAAGAAAATTTAATCTAGACAAAGGTACGGACATAAAGTCTGTGGATGCTAATAATAACACATATATATATATATTTGTATTTCCACCCGTTCCTTGGGAAAAGTTGTTCAGTTTAGAAGGCGAATTCACATCCTTAAGTCACAAAATAAATAATAGCTTAAGTTTTGCTTACTAATTTTATAAGTCACCAAAAAATACTTGCTGCCTGCAATGCTACCTTAAATTGACACTAACACACTCTTTAACCTCCTTACTCTGTCTGTTTTTTCGAGGAGATTGATAACCTCGACGATCACATGTTGGTTTATTCGCAAGCTTTTGCGTATCTTTTAATAATATTGGCAACAGATTCCACTTTTATAACTAGATTTTTTCAATAGCGTGCATGAGTGTCATTTTTGTATTAAGCATTTCTTCGGGTGCTATTGAACGACACGAAATATCAGGTTCGCAAAAGTTCATATCCGAGATCTTGAATTTTAGGTTGGGTGAAACGTCACGCTCCGCGTCGCTCTACGTAGAGCTTGGCCTTCGGCCTCACCATATACGCAGTTATCCTCGGCCTGCTGCCTCGCCTCGCTCTTAGAGTGAACCTTTTATGGCGGTCATCATGGAATTGAGAGGGTGGTCGCTCTGGGCTTAGCCCTGCGCGAGCTCAGCTCGCTCTTAGAGTGAACCTTTTATGGCGGTCATCATGGAATTGAGAGGGTGGTCGCTCTGGGCTTAGCCCTGCGCGAGCTCAGTCTTCGGTCTCGTGTCACGATTTTGTACGGCGGCTTTTATTTTAAACAAAATATCTTTTGTATGATCATTGTACAATTAAACACATACATATGTCACCGTAAAATTGTCAAAGCTTTAGTAAAATTATAAACTCTGGGTACTTTGTGAACTGGTCTTTTTTTCACATTGACAAATTGTAAATAAATGTAAATAAATGCTGTGATTTTGTTTATTTTTCAATTATCATAAAGTAACCGTACTCTGTACCACCTATCGATACTTGGAACAAGTATCGATATTTTGATACCCTAGCATGTGCTTACTATAGGCACGCATATTTTTGTGAAATTTCCTGTCCTTTTACTCTTTAGTCATTGCACGGACTAGATGTAAACAAAGTTATGTCAATGTCAAAGTGTCGTTTCAGGGATTATTACACCAAGGGCCTGTAGAAATTAATAAATAATAATAGATTATTTAAGTATACATATATCTTTATATGAAACAAATAATTTAGTTCTAACTTTATTATTGTGGTATCATCCAAAATAAAAATAACAAAACAAAACAAAAAAAAACATATTTGTATTATAAATAAAACTGCAACATACATACGCACACGCCTGGCATAGCGAAAGCAATAAGCTTTGAGCCCAGACCCCGGCACAGGTGCAGGCCTAATCGCTCATTAAGAGAAGCGTCTCAGTTTGGACTAGCGTCTCAGTTGTTTTTCATGCTGTCTCGATGTCGACCACCACCTCAGACTTGTGCGAAAGGGACAATTGCAGCTTTCCGGCGGAATGCCGAGTTTTATTTCCAAAATTATGAGTTTTGGCATCAATGAATTCCTACCAAACAAACTTAGTTAAATCGTACGTTTTTGTTCTCTATCGATTTGTAAGCGTATAAACGAGGGTCGCGCGTTTTGTTTTTTCCAAAATTGTTCTTAGTTTTTCAACAGTCGCCTCTTGAATGTTGACGATTTTTTTGGCGAAAAATGCTGACTTTTAGTCTCAAATATCTTTTGTCTACTAAAAATATGACAAAAATCAAAACGTACGGACCTAGGTTTTTGGTGTTCCTGATACTATACCAAAATTTCCCAGGGATCCGTTGACGTTCAGGGGATGGAATCCATTGACGCCGTTTGTACCTATGGGAAAAAAACACTGAGACGATCCTCTTAAGGGCTTCGATGAGAAATCATTAAAGTCAATGTGCGCATTGAACAAAGGCAACGTTCGAATCCTCACTAGCATTCTAATTGGCCACAACAAACTTAACAAAAATCTACACAACATGGGCCTCACCGAGACCAAATTATGTAGATTCTCTCAAGAAGCTGACGAAACGCGAAACGCGAGCTGGCGAAACGTTTCTTCATGTAACCTGTGACTGCAACGCTTTGTACGACAGCAGGAATTGGTACCTTGGAGGCCACAACTAGACCTACCAAGATATTAATGATGTGCCCGCTAAGGACATAGCTAAAAACGCGGTTGGCATAGGACTCCATGATGTACTGTGATTACACAGAAGGGTACTGTTACAATAGATCTATCAAGGTTGCAGTGACGCGGGGGCCTGCGTACACGCTTGACCCCAACCCTTCGAACTCCTTTAATAAACCCTAACGGGGTAGGCAGAGCATCAGTGGTTCTAGAAAACCACTTAATGCCACCTTTGACACAAATGGTGAGGATTGTTAGATGGAACATGTTGTGTAATTGTGAGAGGTGGTAAGCTTTTCACCCATTATACAGCAAGACCCTCACGTCCCACTTACTGACTTGTACAGTATGCCTGGGAAGAATAGGCAGCTGGCACATTCTAAGTTTTTCTTTCACTCCCCCAACTAAAATCCAAGATGGTGGATATGAAATTTTTGGAAGGCAGTCGGCGGGTAAGACGCTTGGTGACGATTCGGGCTTCGCCCTACGCGGAGCTCGGCCTTCGGCCTCGCCCTATACATACGCAGCTCGCCTCGGCATACGGCCTCGCCTCACCTTTAGAATGTAAACTTGTATCCATCTTGGATTGAGGGGTTTGACGCTCCGGGCTTCGCTTCGGTAATGTGTTTATCAGCCTATGTATGTTTGTGCCACAAAGGTACAAACATACATAGGCTGATAAACACATTACCCTCCTTTGCGTTCGCGCAGTCGGGTAATAAAATACCACTTTGTGGGTAGTCATTAAGAGTGCGTGAGAATATTGTATGGGAGCTACCTAACTAATAAAATAAAATACTTAGGCTATGTCAATCGCTATGTTAAACCCGAATCAGTGATTTTTCTTTGTACACCTGTATTTACATACTCGTAAGTGCTTTATGTAAAAGCAAAAATATCCAAGTACGCTTGCCTCTAAATTAATTACAGTGGAAGAGACACTTTGTTTATGTTTGTTCCACGTGAACGAAGTTGGGGGCGGAATGCTAGTTGTGTACAAATAAAGATGTGTATGTGTATTAGGTATATGTTTCAGAGGTATTCCGAGATGATGGCGATGCTATAAAAAAAGAGATTATAACGTAACTAAGGTTAAATATTAATTTGACCCTTTCGACGCATTGTGCCAAATACGCAAATGGCCAATAGACGCATTTGACCAGATACGCAAACGACCAAATACGCATATGGCCAAATAGTGGTAGTGACGCTGCCTCTTGATCGACGGGTCCTGGGTTCGATTCCCAGTCGGGGCAAATATTTGTGTAAAATGCAGATGTTTGTTTTCGGGTCGTGGGTGTTTGTGCCTGTCTTTGTTTATGTTTCGCTTTCGGGGGACCCACGACACAAGGTATATGTGTGGGCCTTTGAGCGTGTAGCGTTTTATTTTTTTTATTTAATTATTTACCCTTTTTGAGGCTACAACCAGCTTACCTTCAGGATTTTTTCCGTAGATGTACTCGTCACTACATCGTACGGAGACGGTGGTTCCTGCGCACTTGCTGGTGGTGACATACTCGTATTGGTTCTACAAATAATAAGAAAATTACAACCAAAAGTGAACTTTCTTCCAACAAAATAAGGATCAAAATAGTCATTGGTAAGTCTGTGTCGTCAGCGTCGGCTCGGCGTTAAGTATCAAAAGTTGTTCATAAAAATGTAACTTGAGAGCCAAGCCTCTCAAAGGTACTTAAATAAAAAGTCGAAATTGCCTATTGAGGTTTTTTTTGTATCAGTAAGCATTGATAATACCTAACTAGCTGATGCCCGCAACTTCGTTTGCGAGGTTATCCATTGCAAGCGAAATAAGGGCGACGTCCAGGTCAACATGTACAGCCTGATGTGCTGCCGTGTGTACTTAATCGTTTTAAAGAATAATGGGCTATGTGCAAGATTTTTAAAATAATTTGATTTTTTTATTTTAAGCAGGTTTAAGGTCCCATATTCAAATAAAAAATATATCAAATAATTTTGATCATAGATATAAAAATAATTAATTTTTAAAATTTTGGTTACGATTTGTTGCTTATTACAGCATTCTACAGATTAACTCCTTTGCCAAAGTAAAAAAAAAAGATTGACAGTTGGTTGACATATAACCTATACCGTTGCGTTTTTAAGTTTAAGTTCAACATTTAAATTTCAATCACAGACTAACTAGAGATACGTTTCAATGTACTTACGTTTAAATGATCCTCACAGCAAAAAAGTGGACGTTTGGGACAATTCCTGTCAACCATTTTACACCAACTTTCTTTCAATTCCTTTGGAATGGTAACAAACCTCAAATCTGCTGAGTTAATGTCAGTGTTTGAACAAAGAGGTATAAAACATTTTTTGGTTCTCTCCACCGCTGTAACTCGTCAGATGCCTGCTGCTCTGTCGTTATTAGTGTAATTCCACAAATCCGAAGAGTATTAATCACTATCGTTGAAGCAGTTCTCGGAGTCCGGTATGAATAAGGTGTAGTCGTGAGAAAATCAGTCAAAATCTAGCACTACAAGTCCGTGCAAAGTTAAATCGTAATCCGGTATGCGGTAGCAGTAAAAGACTTCAGAAAAAATTAACCAAAAGCAAAAATAAAACTCAAAAATAAACAACCAAATACAAAATGAAATAGGTTATGTTTTTTTTTTATTGACATGACAGCTTGGCAAAGACACGATTGTATAATGCCGTATTAATGATTAGTTTACCCTGCTGAGAAACTTTTAATTATTATATTTTTATTTCAAAAGATAGATTTTTTATATATTTTTTTTAGGAACCGGGACCTTATTCCTTTATGTTAAATAAAAAATTTAACGAAATTAAAAATATTTTTAAAATGTCGTACATAGCCCATTAGATATTATGTATCTTGAATTGTTCTTCCAACCGGTTTCGATTTTAAATTGTCATCAGGTTTGTTTAGTTTCGAATTTGGTTTTTACTGAATACTTACCTACAAGTGTTTTAATATTTTAAACTTCTAAAAATCCAAAAATACTTTACATATCAATCAATTTATGCTCACTGAAAGCAATTCCCATACAAAAGACATCAACGAGCCCCAATATTGTCCACGAAAACCACTTCGAGAATCATATATGTATACCTCCTACCTACTTATAACATAGGCTTTCAATTCCGACTATCCCTTTACACCCCTATCCTGCATCACTTTCCTTCACAAGGAATCGAATTCGAAAGTTCGTTTAATCTAGTATTTAAGTTTATGGAGTGACTTTAAATTAGTTAGCGAAACTTTAAAGTGTGATTCACCCCTTTGAAACTGAACATCTTTTACCAAGAAAACCATATGAAATTTAAAAAACAAACTAAATTCTTTATACAAAGGCAATCGGGTGTTAACTCAAGAGATTTGTATGAAGAGACGAAAATCTTTTGTCATAATTCGACCTGTTCCTTGGGGAAAGTTAAGTTTCGTGGGCTGATTTGATTTTTTTTTTACTTTCTTTATTCTTTTACCAGCCCATATACGTCCCTACAGAGAGGCACGGGCCTCCCTTCGAAATACGAAGTGGATTTAGGCCATAGTCTACCACGCTGGCACAATACGGGCGTTTGTGGACCGCTAGTCTTTTAAAAATGAATTTTCTTGGACAGGCGGGTTTCATCACGATGTTTTCCTTCACCGTTAAGATTTGCCTCGCCTCACTTTCCTCACACAGTGTGGAGAGGGACGTTTAAGCGAAACTACGGTTGACTTAAGACTAGCTTTTATTCATAATTATCATCCTTACTCTACATACATATAGCACCTATAGCTACTTACAATACTACTCCTTACATCTCCCACGGAAAAAGAAAAAAAAAAATTAACAGTAAGTACATTTTTTTTATATATTAGATATGATATAACTTAGTTCTATTTTTATGTACTAACATAGGTTTTCCATTAACTTCTAATTCTACATTAGGTGAAAGATCTTTCAATACTCTATATGGGCCCAAGTATACACTATCTAGCTTATTACCTACTTCATTCTTAACTAATACTAAGTCCTGTGGTTTATATGTAATAGGATTCTTACTAAGGTCATATTGATCCTTTCTTTTCATTTTAGACTTAATTAGATGGTCTCTAGCGTCTTTTTGAGACAACTGGAGTCTGAATTTTAGTTCTTTAGGGTAACTGTCGTGATTATACAGTGGTTCTACAATTTCACCTATTAAGTTACTAGGTAGGGAACATTTTCTACCAAATACAAGTTCGAAGGGTGTATATTTCGTTTCACTATGTACTGTGGTATTAAATGAAAAGTTCCAAAAAGGTAACCATGTACTCCAAGTATTAGGATGTTTTTCAGTTTGTATGCGTAAAAAAGCTTTTAAATGCTTGTGAGTATTTTCTAACGCGCCGATGCTCTGATGGTGGTAAGCTGTGGAATTTAGTTGTTCTATTTTTAGTAGTTTACTTACCTCTTTAAAAATTGATGAAAGGAACTCCGTTCCTCTGTCCGTAGCTATTTGTTTTGGCACGCCGTAGCGAAGTATGAAGTTGTCTACGAACGCCTTTGCTACTTCTTCACTTCTCTTTGAAACCAATGGATATGCCTCAACATATTTAGTTAACTCGCACTGTGTGGTAAGTATATAGGAGCAATTATTGTTATCGGTTTCTAAAGGTCCTACTAAATCAAGAAAAACTTTTTCGAACGCATATGTAGCCGTGGTGGTGATGGACATAGGCTCTTTTATCGGTCTTGAATGTTTATTTTTCTGACATTTTCCGCAATGCTTTACAAAATTCCTAATTTCATTTTCCATACCTGGCCAAAAGTAATATTTTTTCACGTTGTTGTACATTCGTCTCATGCCCGCATGGCCACTTGTGGGCAAAAGATGAAAGTCATTCATAATTACTTTTCTTTGATCTTTATCCTCTATTCTTATTACATCTTTTAAAATGCATAACTTTAAGTTAGTATTACAGCTTGGACTTTTTAATTCTTGCAATATTTTCTCTATAAATATATTATTATTTTTATTTTTCAATATGTATATTACGTTTATGTCGACATTTATTTTCTTACAAAATTGATCTAGGTCTTTCACAAATTCGCGTGGCGAGGATTGCGATGAAGAGTCTAGATATTTGATAAATATTAATTTCTTTTTCGCATCATAGAGAAATAATTTGCTTTCCAAGTGTGCTTCTTGTCGCTTCCTATACTTTTCTAATTCTGTTTTATTAATAAATTGTAATTCTATTGACTCCTGCGGTTTACTATGTGTTTCCACGATTTTCGGTTGATCAGGCCGTTCATCCTGAGAAACAACAGCATCCGGAAGAGTAGTACATGTTTTTTTATACATAGATCTTGTCATTACATGTATATTTTCGTTAATTTCCTTCAAATCCTTACACGTTAACTGTATACGCGATAAAGCGTCGGCCGGTGCGTTATCTGAGCCTTTTACGTATTCTACACTGAAATCATACTCTTCAAGTGCTAAACGGAACTTCAATAGTCGACTCGATGGATCACGCATACCAAACAAATAAACAAGAGGTCTGTGATCTGTTCTTATAATGAAATATCGTCCGTACAAGTATGGCCTAAAGTGTTTAATGGCCCAAACTATAGCTAAAAGTTCTTTTTCTATAGTTGGGTAATTTAGTTCTGATTTATTTAAAGTTCTGCTCGCAAATGCTACTGGTTTATTATCTTGATTACTTAATACTGCTCCCAAAGCATAGCCAGATGCGTCAGTTTGTAGTATAAATGTATTTTTGTCTGATAAATCCGGGTATTGCAATATGGGCGGTGAGGTAATTTTTTCTTTAAGTTTTTCAAATGATTTTTTACATTTTTGATTCCATTCAAAAGGCACATTTTTTCGGGATAAATGATTTAATGGTAGGGCTATTTCTGCAAACCTAGGAATGAATTTACGATAGTAATTTGCAAATGCAACAAAACGCTTTACTTCATCGGAATTTGTTGGAGTTGGAAAGTTTTTAATAGCTGTTATCTTGTCCGGGTCAGGTAACACACCATCACTTGATACTATGTGGCCTAAGTACAAAACTTCTTTCTTCAAAAATACACATTTTTCGGGATTGAGCTTTAAATTGACTTGACGTAATCTTGTAAAAATGTCTAATAAGTTTTTATTGTGATTTTCAAGGTTTTTCCCAAAAACTATTAAATCGTCAAGATATACTAGGCATTTGTCATACGTTAGTCCCGACATAGCCATATTAATCATCCTTGTGAATGAATTTGGACTAGATTTTAATCCCATGGGCATACGGGTCATTCTGTACTGCCCAGACGAAAATGCTGTGAGGTTTCTACTATTTATATCTAAATCGCACTGATAATATCCATTCGCTAAATCTAGGTGCGTAAAATATATACATCCGGAAAGGGAATCAAGTATCTCTATTATATTGGGGAGGGGGTACTTATCATCCTGTATATTATTGTTTAGTTTCCTATAATCTATCACTATGCGCCATTTACGTTCACTGTTCTTATCTGACTTTTTCGGCACAATTAAAAGTGGACTGGACCATTCACTAGAGCATTTTTCCACTATTCCTTGATCTATCATTTTATCTAATTCATTTTGTATTATGTTTTTCTGGGAGTGGGGTAACCTATACGGCTTTGTAAAAATAGGGTCTGTATTTGGCTTTAAAGATATAGTATGTTTGTAAATATTTGTCGTTGATAATTTATCACCTGGTAAGTAGAAAATATCGGAAAATTTTGCACATAAGTTTTCAATAGACACTTTCTCTTCTTTATTTAATGTTTCTAATTTTAATTTTGAAAACAGTGTTTTAACTCGATCTGCATTTGGAGAGTGACTCTTATCAAAACCACATATGTAATAATCGCTTGCTTTATGTATCTCTAATTTAAAATCTTGAAGCTTAATTTCCTGTTCTGTTATATTCAAAATTCGTATTGGTATTCTACCATTAACGGGGCTAACTAATGTGCTTGCTAAAAAAATACCATCCTGTAACTCTGACGCACAAACTATACACTCATCTCGTATGTCCGTTACTACATAATGCATTGATTCCGATCTTGGTGGCAAAATGTAATTATTTTTACAATTTGTAAGAGGTACATTCACCAATTCATTTTTGCTCGTAACCAAAGAAAGAGTATAGTTTTGGAAATTAACTAAACCTTGGTATTTTAAAAGAAAATCCTGACCAATAATCCCATCATATTCGCACGGTAAGTTCTCAAGAACATGAAACTTATGAACAAAAGTGTATCCATTAATCATTAGGTGTAAGTACACATATCCAATTGCTTTATTTTCCCACCTATACCATTTATTATAAGCTCATTGTCATAAATTGTAATATCCAATTGCTTCGCGCTATGCAAGTCCAAAGCAGAAATTGACGCTCCGGTGTCAATTAACCATGAGAATTTTTTGTTTTGTACTTGAAAACTTACTGTACTAGTATTTTTACTTGCAAAAAATATTTCATTTTTATTCACGAAAAAACTGATTTGGGGTTGCTGGGCCTGTTGGGGCTGCTGGATCGGTCATATTTTGCCCGTTTTGACAAGTATTCATGGTTTGAACATTTTCCTGGCGATATCCATTGTTTTCACGGAAATTATGGTACTTACCTCGATTTCCTCGGCCTCGATAGTTCGGAGCTCGGTACCTGCCTCGACTGGTGCCTCGGCCTGAGTTGTTGTAGGTACCCTGGGGCGTACCCTTTGGGTCTCTTTGGCCTTGAAAGTAACGTCGTTGACCCCTATGAAAAGCACGACCTCGACCATAGCCTCTGTTGAAAGAATTATTTTTACGATGATTAAACGCTAGAACATCACCAGAGGTAGTCGGCAAGTTAGTCTCCTCGTCCTTTGCTCCTTGAACTGCATCCTTTAAGGATTCGTAATCTCGCGCTGCAATAATGGTACTAATCCGACGATTACGCAAGCCGTCAGCGAATCTTTTAATTGCTAGCTTTTCATTTATATTTTTCAGAATTTCATACTTTTTTGAATCGCCCTCGGACTGTGTAATCGTTAGATTAACAAACATCTCAGTCAATTGCTTACCGAAATCTTCAATAGTCAAGTCACCTTGCTTTAAAGATTGCATTTTATTTTGGATAGCCGTGGCTGATTTCTTAGGCAACAATTGCTTTCTCATGTCCTTTATCAAAGCTTCGACGGAAGAATATGACGTCGACATTTTTAATTTTGCTAACTGTGTCAGTCTATTTTTCAAAACAAAATTAATTAAACTTTGTTTGGATTTTTCTTCCAAAATTGAATTATAGTATTCAATAGAATCAATGAGTTGTTTTATAACAGCCTCATCTTCAGTCATGACCGGTAGCAAAGAAAGAGCAACTTTTAAATTAAACTCTGACATTTTGGAGCTTTTCGATTTGTTACCACTTCCACTAGTTAAAAACTCAGTATATTTATTACAAAAATCTTTTATTTCTATGTATAAATCCTTGATTTGATCACAATAAAATTGTGTTCGTAATAAACTCTCTCCCGTTATTTTCTTATTACTAATTTGCTCATTAATTTCTATACTAATTTCTAAATACTCTGAATGTAATAAAGTCGCTTCATCTAATTTTATTTTTAATATTTCTGGCTTTCTTCTTTCATAATTAAGCCTAACTAATTTTTCTCTTATTGTTTTCAACTTAAAATAAATTTCTGTTAGTTGACTTGTCATAACAAGATATAATTTTAATTTTAAAACCTTAATTTTAATTACATACCTTTATCCTTTTATTTAGACATATTAAAATCCGTTTCCTTAAAATTTAATTATATACCTACACGTAAAACTTAACTACTTAAGTCTAACTGTCCATTGTCATTCAAAGTACGTATTTCTGTTTGTAATCACTTTGATTTCACTTCACAACGCTTTTAATAATTATTACGCGCACTATCACCAATACACTACACAACACTTTTTTGCAGCTCATGAAAACGATCAGGGATTGACGTCATCGTTATCTCGTTCTACTTATTAGATACTTAGTTGTTCTGGGAAGATCCTCCACAAGCACAGGTTCCGCGATTGGCTCTGTTGAATGAGCGACGTAGATTATGCTGGATTATTAAATCTGTAGACCAGTTATTGTGGCATTTCTTATACATCTTGTAGCAGCAGTAGAGTCCCAGGATAGTCAGTAGTGAACAAATGAAAATCATCACAACACTGATGGTCGATAGATGTGTTTTCATTTCCGAAAATACCGAGTCATTATTTCCTGCCGCCGAATTTTGATTAATGAAGACATCCTCCTTCTCAACTCTTGAATTGCACATTTTTGTATTTTATTTTTATGTTTTTAATAAAACAATAACATTTTATTTGGTAACAGTCACTAAAATTGTTTTTGATTAATCCTTTTCACTTAATTCCCACACTTAAAACAATAGTGCCCGGTAAACACGTCGGCGACGGAGACGGCCGAACCCGACACCTCACGTGGCAGAGTCGCCATGTGGAGAGGGACGTTTAAGCGAAACTACGGTTGACTTAAGACTAGCTTTTATTCATAATTATCATCCTTACTCTACATACATATAGCACCTATAGCTACTTACAATACTACTCCTTACACAGAATCGAAATCGTGATAGCATCACGGAGTCTCTCTTATCAAGAGGCAATACACAAAGCTAGGGTAAATAATCTCATAGATACAGGAACAAAAAATATTAACTTACAATATCTACCACGTATTTCCTGCGAACCGCCACAAATTAATAATAGTAATGTGTCTACGACACGAACCACGTCACACGGTATAACGCTTTCAGATTTTTTTTATCACATGTTTTCTTTCTACCCTACCTTTCTGTTGCCAGTTTTATCCATTCATTTCCTTCTGCAGTTCTGCCGTCATTATTTCACGACAGTACTACCAACTTTACAGCCAGAAAAACTCATTCAACCCACAGACATACATATAAGACGTTATCAGACGGAAGACGGAAGGTAATACCTAGTTATAGCTATACAGCCAGGTATATATTTCTTTCCTTTTTTTACTTAGCTACAAATCAATAGCAGTATCTCATTCTTTGACCTGTCACAACACTAACTCACTCAGACAAATGTCAACGCGTGGTATATTTTGACGTGACGCCATTTTCACTACAATTTTGATCTCCTACTTTGATATTTTATTTCTAACAGACAACTAAGTAACGTCAAATCATACCTACTTTTTTGACACTTTTGTAACGTAAAGATTGAGTAAGACGTTTGAGTAAAAAGCAGATGTTTGTCCTCGGGGGGTCATGAGTCATGGGTGTTTGTGTTATCTTTATGTATGTTCCGAGGGACTCACGACACAAGGGAAAACCTTAGTGTGGGCATTTGAGTGCGTAGGTAGCTTATATTTTTTTTTTAATCCCTCTCGCTACGCTCGCTCATTAGTGTACCTTGAGTCCCTTCCACTTTGTGCACCCTCGCCCTCCGTACACTAAGGCTGGATCCGCCCTTGATTATGTAACGGCTGTTGCATATTATTTGGAGATTTTATCAAAGAAGAAGACTATCTCCGTAACGATAATTCACCAACTTTCAGTTAACACGTTACACTAGTTTATTACAACCGTTTGCATCAGCGCGAAGTGGTTCACAAATACATAGATCCCATCAAAAACAATACTTGTCAAAAAAACCAAGTCTCGCAACTCAGTTGTTCTGCGGTAAAAAGTTGTGAGATCCATGTAATACCAAGTCGGTTATTAATTTATTCAGTCTCTACTTAAGCGACTTTCTGTCTTAATACGTCCAGTCTCTAAGACCACGATCGTGGTCCATAACAATTGAAAATCAATTGTGTCTGGAATCTCCGTACTCGAAGCATTAAGTTGTTACGTAATAATTAACAGCATCTTATAGTGACGCATATCAATATTAAAATTCTTTAATGTTTTATATAAATATATCGAGACTTGGCCATCGCACTAAATAATTGAATGTATATGTGTTTTCAGGCGATTGAATTTACACGTGTTTTCAGGCGATGGCCAAGTCTCAATATATTTATATAAAACATTAAAGAATTTTAATATTGATATGCGTCACTATAAGATGCTGTTAATTATTACGTAACAACTTAATGCTTCGAGTACGGAGATTCCAGACACAATTGATTTTCAATTGTTATGGACCACGATCGTGGTCTTAGAGACTGGACGTATTAAGACAGAAAGTCGCTTAAGTAGAGACTGAATAAATTAATAACCGACTTGGTATTACATGGATCTCACAACTTTTTACCGCAGAACAACTGAGTTGCGAGACTTGGTTTTTTTGACAAGTATTGTTTTTGATGGGATCTCATTTCTTTTTTTATTAGTTTTTTTTTGTATTTGTATCTTTTTTTGTATGTATTTTTTTTGTATTTGTATCTCATTTCTTTTTGTATTTGTATCCGAACAGCATTGGGTCGCTCGCGCGTATGAGCGCAGCTGCTGCTCGCTCGGCGACATTCACCTTTCCGCGCGCCCCGGCACTTTCCCCGCCCCGCCCCCTCGCGCTAGCACCGCGCAGCGCGTAGTAACGGCCCGCGCTCACTCGCTAGCATCGCAGCGCGTGGTATAATAATTAATTTACAACCTTACGCACTCGTAATAAGTACGAATACGCACGTAGGTACGTTTTTTGCATTAAATAATTTAATTTACACGTGTTTTCATGACGGGAATACCCATTTTTTGCTCGATTTGGCAGGGGCACTACCATGCGCCTATATTTATATGGGACTAGCTTAAACCCGCGGCTTCGCACGCAATAATAATCACTGCCGTAAAACATTGTTAGGAATAAAGCCAATATTGAAAAATTTTACTGAAGACTTGGCTGTATGGGCTTAATTTTCTTTGCGGTCTTTTCTAGATTTTTTAGTTTTTCCTTGATTCATACACCAAACACTACTTATATTCCAAATTTGAAGCTTCTAGGTCTGCTAGAAGTGCCTTAGAATTTTGATGATCGGTGAGTCAGTGAGTGACAAAATTAAGAAATTTGACCCGTTATAATTCTTAAAATACTGGTTCAAATTGAATGAAATTTGAAATATACCGTGTCTTTACAATGCCTGCATGGTTACTGAAAATTTCAGTCTTCTAGTTTTATCCACAACGAAGTTACAGGAGGTCGAAAATGGTCTGAATTGCTTCGAGAAAAGGATGGTACGGCCGTGACGCTTTTTTGCTCGACTTGGTGGGGGCACTGCCGTGCCCCCAGATTACATTTTTTTATGACTTCCCTTGTGACGTAGGATTTTACAAATCCTTTAGTTACCATTACCATCTTCCTTTGTGGGCTCGTTTTTAGTCATTATTTCCTTAACCGTTTAACCGTGAACTCTGCATTTTTGGACTATACTATTACGCAAACTACGGAAACCTACGATGCTCGTAGCTCGACACACTTTTGGGCGGTTTTTTTTTAACAAATTTCTTTTAATTGGCTGTATGGTCAAGTGTAACAAAAAAAACTAATAAGTGGCTGTATGATTTAAATCTCCCCGGGAGTGCTGGCAGAAGTGAAAATTAACACATTAACGTAATAAAACAAAATACACAAAAAGAGTCCCGTTATTCTCTCAGGATTCGAACCCTCGACCTGTTGCTTACAATCTTTTTTTACCCATCCCAAAAAATGCACAACAAAGAAGTTTTCACTCTCCCTCCCTTCTCCCTCCGCCTTACGCATTTTCGATTCGTCCGGTATGACTTTGTACGTGCGTAACCGTTATATTTTCATAAAATTATATCTATGTACCTATTTTAGAACTTGCGAGGTATGTTTTATTATATCAATAACGTATTATTTATCACGTTGTTATACGTTTTTGTTAAGTTTTAGATTTTTAGCGGCAAAATAATTAAGTTTTATTGCTTTTGGGTTATACCTATAGGTGAGTACGTTATAAGCGGTGATAGCCCAGTTGGTAATGAGCCAGACTTGTAATTCGAAGGTCGCGGGTTCAAATCCTGGTGCGGGCCTTTACCACTAAATTCGTCTTTTCGGATTTATGTACGGATTTCTAATTATCACTTGCTCAACGGTGAAGGAAAACATCGTGATGAAACCCGCCCGTCCAAGAAAATTCATTTTCGAAAGACGAGCGGTCCACCAACTCGCATTGGGTCAGCGTGGTGGGCTATGGCCTATAAATCCCCTTCGTGTTTCGAAGGGAGGCCCGTGCCCCTCGGTGGGGGGACGTATATAGGCTGGTAAGATGATGAGTATGTTATAACACACAACTCTCCCACCCCCCTCGTACCCTGCTTCACCCCTCCCCCCCTTGAAAAGTGTCCCGTTTTCCAGATTTTTATAATTTTCAGGAAAACGATACAAGGTAGGACAAAATAGCCTGAGACTAAATTGTTTATTGATAAATTACCTATAAATAAATTCAAACATTCATTTTAATACGACTTATAGTTTCCAAGATATGATGTATCAAAGTTTACTAAAATCTGCGCGCAGGAGAAACTTGATATTTAACATTCAGAAATCAACAACATTTATTATTGTTTCCCAAGAAACGCTCGTAGCCCAGTAGCGCTCGCTGATCTCAACCGATCAGTGAGGTAAAGCAACGTTCACATATGCAGGGAACCTGATGGGTGACCAAAGTGGCAATTTGTCGCGAGCGTTTTCATGCGTCGATTGACTTAAGTAGTAAAAAACCAAGTCAGAGGCCATTGCGCGGTTTGAAAACTCTGACACCAGGGTTAGCCAAGTTCGCCACACACTTGACTATACCTACTTACACGATAAGAAGAAGATTGTTTCCCAAAAAATGTGTTTGTATTGTAATTATTGTTCAAATCAAATCAGCCTCGTCATTATTATCTTTTAGAGTCTTTTGAAGCAACTAAGACCCTGACAATGTGTGCACAATTGCACATGGTGGTTAATTTTTTTATATTATAAGATGGGTTAACTCTTGACTCCAATCTTCACCAAAGTCATAGATGAGGTCGACGATGGAGCGAGTTAACCCAGAAAATGCCAATTAAGGCACTGGTACTCCCACACACCGACGGAACACAGCAAGCTGTTTGACATTTTGTCCTAGCTTGTATAGTTTTCCTGAAAATTGCGAAAATCTGGAAAACGGGACACTTTTCAAGGGGGGGGAGGGGTGAAGCAGGGTGCAGAGGGGAGTTGTGTGTTATAACGTACTCACCTACTAAAGGCCAAAAAACTTAATAATAAATTTTTCCGCGTTGCCCATACATTGAAATCTAGAATGAATACACTATTATTTGTGCACGACGGATAGCAAAATAGCCATAAAACTAAGATAATCTCGTAGAATAAGGCATTAATTATTAAATCTAGGGCATAAATAATAAAATTAGGAATCGAAATGAGTGGAATCGAAGATTGACGTAGTGCAAATAAAATAAATACTCAAGCGAATTTGATTTTTTATTTTATTTTCTTTAATTTCTTTTTTTGCATACCGTAATGTAGTGAAGTAGTTTGACAGAATGACAGACCAAAACAAAGATAATTTAAATCCAAAGAGAATATAAACACTAGCGTTTTATTTAAATCACTACGTTTGACCAAAATGGCGGCGGTTCGATCCAAGTTCGATCCTATTCTTATTGTGATATAATTTGTGATTGTGATCGCATAGTACAAAATATAGAACTAAGAGGGTCAGAGGGCCGTTAGGAACGGTAAAGTCTCATCTCGTAGCAAAGAGCATTTACTATCATCCACCATCATCTTGCCATCATCTATCTATCGAACTAAAAACGAAGTAAAAATCTTTTATCACCCCGTAACAATGAGTATGGTAAACCCCCACTACTTGGGGCACTTTAGAGAGTCATATTACGAACATGCTTGCAAAGTGCAAACAGAGAAAGATGTATTATATACAGACATTCAGGGCACAGGTTTTCGCGTGGCACTTCGCCGTTGGTTTTACGATTTGTTCTTACTTTCGTACAGAGACGTACGATGCCGATTTTTTTATACCAGCTCGCACGCCTTGCGTTTAGATCGTCAGCGGCAATTCCGACGGTACCGCAGTCGCATCCATCCCCTTAGCAAGTTCTGGTAAGTGGAAACAAGTCTAAGTCAGTAATTGGTCAGGTCATATTAGGATTTTATTACTGCAGTAGTTGTACTGAAAAACCACAAATCTGTAGGAATATTTACAAGATACATACTAGGCTACAAGATACACACATACACCCATGTTCCATCCCTCTTTGATACAGTTGTGCAACGTACTGAATGAAGCATACATCTAGCAATGTTTCAGTACCTATTATGTAACATTTCTTTTTTTTTCTGAGACTATACGGCATCACATCTCAAACATCACGCGCTTCTTTTGCCATAACCAGCATCACTCACTATCACACATCACCAGACTGACGATAAGAATATTGAACATGCCATTTTAAAAAGATTCAAAATAATTTTGATGCCTTTCTTATTATGTTGTTATTTTTTTTGTGTTTTTACAGGGTCAACTGGACAAAATTTATAATGATTATAACGATCATGAACAGAGTGATGTTCCATCATAACACATCAGTGATTTATGGACGCCTCGACCCGATTTGTCTCGTAACCGGCATTGTTTTTGAATGTATTCTGATTTTTGACTTCTTTATCAGTTTAAAAACGGGCTATCATGATAAAAAAAGTCGTATAGTCACTTTAGATACAAAGAAGTGTTTGATGCGCTATTGCTCTACAAAGATGTTTCTACATGTTGCATCAATGTTGCCACTTCAAGCTATACTGCTACTTAAGCTTGGACTGAAGACTTGCGTGATGTGTAGAGCAAACACATTCGTATGTGTTTTGAAGCTGCTAAGTATAATGGGCCTGTTTCGATTATACGACACTGCTTGGATTTGGAATATGGAGGGAACATCTTTTAAAAAAGGCATGGTGTTAAGACTACTACGCATTTTGGTATTCACTTTCGTTACGATGATACAGTTTTTGAACTTGACTGACTTGACAAACGTTTGGGTCATCATAAGTGAACAGCAAATATACCAAAAATCGTACGTGAAGTCTATATTGGCGTTACAAAGAATTATACCTCATGAAATGTGGGACTGGCAATTACTCGCACTGCAATTCGCAATTATTTGTAAATCCGTTTTCTTATTTAATTACAGCCAATCCCAATCACTATTTTACATAGATGCAATTAATTGTATTGGCGGATATTTTATAATGAATTCTTTTCTCGTATGGGCTTTCACAGAATGGTACGCAATTATATATCGCTCGAAATCCGCGTCCGACCATTTCATCGGTCACAAATATATGACTATGCATTTGTTGCAGTCAAGACAAGTTTCAGATGCTATAAGTAGTAAAATTTTGAATTATTACGATAACTTATTGACTAGGCATAAGTTCGTAACTTTGCAAAATGAGCTCTTGTCGACGTTACCGCAGATTATCAAAAGGGAAATGACGCTAAGCTCCCACTATGCTTTCATAAAACGTATTCCTTATTTTAGTAGCTGGCCGGTTGAAGTTGTCGAAGATTTAACCGTGCTAATGAAAGTAGAAGTGTTCTCGGATATGGACGTGGTAGTTGAGGTGAGTATGTCTTAGGCATGTTGTATAACTTGTCCTAGCTTAACGAATCATAACTTCTACTTTTTTACTATCCGATAAAACTCCCACTACCTGGCACAATGTAGGAGAATTTGCTCATAGTATCCACACTAAGCAAATTCTGTTTACGATCGCAGTAATCTGGTGCCTTTTCTGCCCTACATAATAATAAGCTATAATGCCGTTATCGATAAGTGTCGCAAAAAAGGCGGCCATAAAAAAACAAATTATAAACATTTCTAAGTGTCCTAATTTTTTTTTGTTACCGGCATTCTAGCTTATGGACGGCAGTATTATCAGTTATATTCTTATATTCTAATCAGCCGTCACTATTTAGATTACTTTGGATTCTTCAAAGTAGCAATTTGATGTAATCCCTGCCTACCCCAATGCCTACCCACATGGATGCCTTGTGGCAAAGACTGACACTTTTATATCTATACAAAAATAGGAAACCAAATTCTAAGATGATCTTTTGCTTGCCCATTTACTCATTCGGGGTACTTTTGTTTGACCGAGATCCAGAATTTTGTATTATTTTACTCTGAATGGTTGCGGTTTCGATCCTCGGTCAAGGCAAAACTTTAAAAAAGTCCCAAGGGAGCCGGAATTTAAGCTCTTATGTAGGCTGAATTAATGAAAAACTGGGAAGCTATCTGTGAGTTTTCAGAAATGGACACCTGGCGACGGTTTGATGGTACTAAGAGTGGGAACACTGGCTGTGTACTCTGCAGACGGTAAAGAGCTTGGCCATCTCATCGACGGAGACTATTTCGGCGAAGTGTCTCTAATAACTGATAGTGATGTGCGCAGCTGCTCTGTTATTGCCATTAGTAACTGCCTTGTAAGTTTTTTTTTTATTTGGGCATCAGCATCATGTCATTGTCATCCAATAGAAGTGTCACTCTCTGTAGAGCTGGCTTCAAAGGATTCTCCATTCTAATTACCGAACCTGATAAATCCTAGATCATGATCATTGGTCATGCGCCCCAAAAGAGAAACGGAAGGAATTATAAGAAAGAAGAATAAGATTAACCGCAAGCCGTCTTCATTGATCGGTCCAGCTGTGCCACTGCTGTGTTTGGTTCATGTCGTTAATCAAGGTCTCCTTATAAAGAAGCAATCGACAACGTTCCATTCGTTTACCAGCATCAGCTTCGCTTAGGTGGTAGCCCCCAGCTACGTTTTAATTGCGATTCAATCCACTTTTTTTAGCGCGATTGCCCTACTGTATCCAGCGGCTCCCCGCAACCATGCGCCGAGGGTCTCTTTATATTAGTGCAGCTGTAATGTCTTGGTGCAGCAAATATCGGTCACAATGCTACTTTCCTCCCAACGACGTTTCAATAGCGAAATTTTGTGAGGATGGATAGATGTTTGTTACTCCTTCACGCGAAAACTACTGAACAGATTTTGATGAAACTTGGCAGTTATATAGTTTAGACGTCAGAATAACATAGGCTAACGCAATCACCTCATTAAACACCTACGACGTGGTGGATCTTTTGTAGCCCAGGTCGTGCGCCAATGTTGTGGATTTTTCAAATATAGTGTCATCTTGCACCATACCCTATATATCATTTATCTCATTTGCTTTAAAGATGTTCCCCAATTTACAGATATTAACGTTACACAAGAAAGAATTCAGACGATACATGCGTAGTTTTCCAAGGCTATTCTTCAATTTAAAAAGTACTCTGATAAATTTGTTTCTGGATGAGAAACCTTGTGACGAAGAACCAAAGGAAAGACCTAGAAGCAAAGATATTATAAAGTTATAATAAAAGATATAGAATTCTCAGGTGGTTACGACTAACGTTTATGTAAAGCCTCAGCAGCTCGAGCACGATGTGCTCATGCGCGAAATGCACCGCGGTCATAGACATAGAAAAAATAACTTAAAGCCGCGATCCAATGTCAAGTCAACATTGACAACGCCAGAGGGCGAGCGAGCAAGCCTTGCGTGGGGCCCTAGCGCAATCAAAGTGAAGTAAGTGAAGTTTTTCACCGTCAGCCGAGGTGCTGCCGCCGCGCGAGTTTGTCGCGCATCATGCTCGAGCTGCAGTGTGAAACATGCTATTTCGAAAAAAAACATTGGTCTGAAGTGATATTTAACTCAATGCCACATATGTTCGAAAGCTTGTACCTTTTGTAGATTTTCGTAACCGGTCATAAATACCAAAAGCTTGTGAATGCCAATTTGTAGTAGCGAAGCTTAATAAATACTTATAAGTAACCAAGTAATTTTAGTACTTACTGCGCATTATGTTTCCCGCCTAGACAGTAAATGTAATGGACATAGGTACAGAAGCAGTCGGGTTATCCATTTGCGCCACGAAAGCCAGCGCTATTATGGGCGAAGGGCGACGCGACGTCAGTTATGTTTGTCGGGCGTTTTCCGCACTTAGCCTCTCAATTGGGCCACTGTGCGTGATATTGTTTGGGCTAGCTATTCCAGCCAACCAATGTCCTCCCAGAAGCACGCAAGACTTCTTACGTTCCTGCATGCCTCTGATAGGGATCCCGGGTTATGCAGGATCTGTGCCCGTTGTGCTTCCACGCTGTGGCATTAGTTAACTAGTCACTGGGTAACGATAACGTGGCGACGTCAAAGACAGTTTTGCCCTGAGGTAAGAAGTCAACATGTATAGCCTGATGTGCTGCCGTGTGTACTAGGTTCACAGCCGCGTGGCTATTCTACTTATAGTAAGTGTGGATACGCCTTAGCTCAGTGTTTTTCAATCTTTTTGAATTCGCGACCCCTTTGGATCTTATAAAGTTCTGGCGACCCCCTAAGTTCATTTTAGGCTAAATCTATGTACTACTTCGGAGATTTTAAAATTAAAACATAATAAAAGAGATTGCCGCGGAGTAGACGCGGAAGGCGACGGGAGGCATCATTATACAGACACAGCCTTTTCACTGAAGTTGTCTAATTTTAGTGTAAGATTTTAAAATTATTGTTTTTTTCTTTTACCTGCGACCCCCCGAGTAAGGCTTCACGACGCCCCTGGGGGTTGCGACCCACAGTTTGAAAAACACTGCTTTAGCTTATGGACTTAAAAAAATATGGTAGGTAACATTCATAGATCACAACATAAAAATAGTACTTATCACATATTTCGCCGTTTAAAATTTCGGCATGCAAATTTTTTAAATTATAATACAAAATGACCAAAAAGCCTACTTAAATAAAACAATAGATAGTTTTAAAATAAGCCTGAAGATCACATTATCAATCCATTAACTCCCGAGTAAATATAGAGAGGACACCACGAATCGCTAATTTGTAGCACGCGTTGTGGTGCGCGCACAACACATCGTTTATTCTGCGCAGGACGCTTGCCGCGACGACGTGACGTGTTTTGTAATGATATTTTTTAATAAAGTTGCTCAAAAAGTGGCATATTACAGGGAAGTGGCATATTAATAGCCACATCCCGGCTATTACATACTCTAGCTTCTTTACCTTTCCCGAACTCGTGCGTTTTCTTTCCCAACTGTCAAAATAATGTCTATTAAAAAGAAAATTAAACAACCACGGAGTTTTTACTAAAAAATATTCATAGAAGTTTTTATGATTCATGCAAGTATTTCTAAAATAAGCTACTAATTTGTTTCATTGTCAGATTTAAAAATAATTTTAATTAAAAAATTACTTTAAAATCTGATATTGAAATTAATATTAGTATCGATCGGCCAAATTAAATTTGTAAATATAAAAGTTGTCTGTATGACGTGCACTGCCATAGTCTCTGCTTATATTCTTTTACGTTTGGCGCTATTTTCCAAAAAAAATTCTTTGCGAGTTGTTTTTTTTTTATTAAATTACTTAATTTTTTCGCAACTGTATTAAAAATAGTTGTTCAATACAACGTGTGAGACTGTAATAACCGAAATCCCACACTTGTATTGAAAACTACTACTATATAAGGTCCAAATTTATTAGTCACTTACCTTCTAAGGCGTTATTGTATAGGTTGGTAGTATTCCAAAAAACAACATAAAAATTAATTATCTGAAAATTAAATTTTGTAAAAAAAAAATAAAACATTTAAAGATAAAGGAATGGTTCTCTTTCGATTATAGCCGTCCACTCCCCGCTCGCCCGCTCTACTACTGCCATCATTATTTACGTTTGAATGGATGGGTTTATTCAGCATAGTAATGAAAAAATATCATAACAAAATTTTTCAAGACCTTTTAAATTTAATATTATGCTTTTGTTTTTTGACTCAAATGATATATTTTGACCTACACAATAACGTGTTAAAAGGAAAGTGACTAATAAATTAGGACCTTATATACCTACGCCAGTCGCCGCCGCCGTAGACATATAAATCGCGTCAGGTCGCAAAAAATAGCCCCGTTCTGATTTTTTGGGATGTTGTTAGGATAGATACCAATATAGTGGAAAACCTTTGCAACCTTGAAAGACCTGTGCTAACTTCGTGGTGCTCGAAAAACCAAGGAATTTTCGCCCTTTTTTTAGTTTTCCACTTACAACATCTAAAATATGCATTTTACAGCAAAGCCATCTGTCACTTTTAAAGAAGATAAAATCGAAGCGGTTCGGGTAAATAGTGCACGGTGTGCGCGCGGCGGCCTGTGCTTAGAACTTGGCCGGCGCACTATCGTGCGCTTTGATTAGCAACAATTTAAGCGCAACCACAGCTCTGTATGTTTAACAGATTTCTATAAATAACAGGTCAAAAATAGGGAATATCACATATTTTTTATTGTTTTCAATATCATTTTCTTTGTTTAAACATCTGATTTCCTTATTAATGTTCGTATTTTAACCTGATAACATGAAAACTATTGGTCCTCAAGAGTTTCTTTTACAAAATGGACGCGCCAATGTCTGGTACCGCTCGGACGCGGTCGCTCACGGGTGCTGACGGAAGAACAGCGTTGTCCAGTGGCAGCACACGCTGAGTCAGCACCCTTTTATATACAGTGTTCCTTTGTCTTAATTATTAGTTATAAGTTGTATTTAGTTTTGTTCTTTTTTGTTATTAGTTTGTCCATTTAACTGTGTATAAATAAAGATTTTATCTATCTATCTATCTATCTAAAAGTAAAAGAAAAAAAAAACAGAAAAAATATTAAAATTAAATAACTGCTCTATAACTTGACTTCTAATAACTTTCCCGTAGAATGAGTATTTTAGACAGTGTTTTGTTCGAAAGCTAACTACAACTTTATAACTTTTTGGTAAAAATTGCATATTTTCGAACAGTTAATTCTCGGGATCTGTTAGACATACAGAGCTATGGTTGCGTTCAAATTGTTGATAATTTTATCTTCTTTAAAAGTGTCATAGACGACTTTGCTGTAAAATGCATTTTTAGATGTTGTAAGTGAAAAACTAAAAAAAGGCCAGAAAATGTCAGAAAATGTCATGGTTTTTCGAGCACCACGAAGTTAGCACAGGTCTTTCGAGGTTGCTTTGGTTTTACACTATTGGTATTTATCCTAACAACATCCCAAAAAATCAGAACGGGGCTATTTTTTGCAACCTAGAATGTTTAAGACCCAAACATGCCTTCTGGTGAATTGAGATACTACAATCAACTCTATAAAATTTAATAAAAGTCAGGCAGTAACGTTTCACCAGAAAGATTATCGTATGATGCGTAAAACTGGCACTAAATCGTTTAAATCTATAACGCGCCGCACCGCTTACCCTCGCGCCGCACCGTCCAGCCATATTTCATAGATCACAATCTATGAAATCTATACAGAAGAGACTACTATTTTACCTACTCTTCTCTATTAATGAAACTACGGACGCGCATGTTATAACAGTTAATTACATAGATATATTGCAGTGAAAAATTTCAATTAGATAATGCATTTACTTAACTGTTATTATTTTAAATTGTCTTAAAAAAAACGAGGTTCTCAGTATGTGTGTCCACGATTATCTTACGTTTGGCTCAACCGATTTTGATGCGGTTTTCAGAAAAGTACTTGTTATATCTAGGAAAAGATTTTGGTATTTTAGCTGACCTCAAACAAAGGAGGTTCTCAGTTTGACCCGTATGTATGTGTTTGTCTACGATTATCTCACGTTTGGCTTAACCCATTTTTATGCGCTTTTCAGAAAAGTATTTGTTACATCTATTTAGCTATACTACTTTAAAAAATAATGGTAAGTAAAACATAAGTGTAACATCTGGTACGGCGCGGCGGCAGCGGCGAGCGCTAATCTATGACACTATGACACTCCCTGCGCGCGGCGCGGCAGGCTCGTTTGTTTCCTATGGTCCACCTCGTAGTCCTCCCAGGTGAACCACGGGGATTTTTTTCCCCGTGGTCTACCTGCATAGCCATACGTTTCTAACAGTAAATTATGAAAGAAAATTAAGGATCTTCTTATAAGCAAAAAGTTTTTTTTATCATTTATTAATTGATAACATATCAATTATTAGCGTAGTTTTTCTAATGTGCATCGCATCATACATAAGTATTGTTATTAATTAACTGCATCTGAATAACTTTTATATAATCATCGCTTTCTACATCTAACTTGCGCATTTTTTATTTAGAATTTGTTATTGTGCATAAGACATTCAAGAGCCACAATAAATTTGTGCTGTTTTAACAGACTTCAAAAAAGGAACAGGTTCTATGTTCGACTGTATGTGTGTATGTATTTTTTTATGTTTATTAATTTTTATTGAGTTTGGAATGAAAGCCCTCCAAAACGTTATTAGTTCTAAACCTCCAGCCGAAAACACATAGGAAGGTCTCAAAATATGTGTTAACGGCCTGAGGTTTAAAACTAATAACGTTTTAGAGGGCTTACATTACATGCCAAATTCAATAAGGCATTCAAGAGCCGCAATAAATTTGTGCCGTTTTTATTATTTTTTATAAAATAATAAAAACTGCTAAATCAAAAAGGCCCAAATTAGGTAAAGAAAACGATTATTCTATTTTTTTTTATCATGAGATGGGTTAACTCTTGCCCCAATCTTGACCAAGGTCATAGATCAGGTCGACGATGGAGTGAGTTAACCCAGGAAATGCCAATTAAGGCACTGTTACTCCCACGCACCGACGGAACACAGCAAGCTGTTTGGCGTCGGACTTCGGTATAAAAGTTATTCAGAATGCTGTTAATTAATTCAGATGCCATCTCGATATTCATTTGATTTAATAGATGTACCTGTGTACTATACAGATCTTGATACGAAGAGACTTGCATGAAAAGGTTATCATTATCACAGTCTTAAGCGTTGATAGTAGAGCGGTTAGTGTCAGGTGGACCACAGGTAAAAATTATTTCCCGTGGTGCATCCAGGTGAACTACGGGGTAAAAAAAATTCCCCATGGTACACCACGTGGACCACTGGAAAAAAAAATTCCCCGTGGTTCACCTGGGTGGACTACGAGGTGGACCACGGGAAACAAACGGGCAGGCTGGCTGGCTACACAACAGTGACATACTCTTTGGCTGGCTAGTATTATTCGTTTCTCCCCCTAGACACTACCGTTTGGTGCTACGAGTAGTGTCTTGGGTAAATTTTCTCTCCCATGACACTACCGGTATTGAACATTAGTATAATAGGGAAAATAACATCTCCCGTGGCACTACTCAAATATTTGTAGTGCTCAGGGAAGCGATCTTCCGTCAGCACTATCGTAAACTCATGTTGTCTGTTTTTGTTCTTATTTTATATATTTTATCATAATAATTATCCTATCAGTCACATATTTGTCACATTAAGGCAAATTAAGTTTCGGAATGGCGAAAACGCAGTTGCTATAATTTTTAATGAATTCCATCGTCGACCTTATCTATGACCTTGGTCAAGAGTTAACCCATCTCATTAAAAAAAAAAATATAATATATGCATGTGTGTGTTTGGTTGTGTGAGTGCGTGTATGCATGCGTATTTGTGTGGGAGGGTTTCAGCGTAATGTGCTTTTATAATGGGTTCACTTTTACCGCAATCTAGCCAAGGGGCAAAGTTATTATTATTTTAGTTTAATATTGTTCCTAATATCGGGGGGTAGTGTGTTTAGGAGCGTGGGCGCAATGCCATTTAACTAGTTTTTTCCGTACAGATTTTTTTATTTTATTAATGAAGGGTTCGCTCTTGACCACAATCTAGCCCAAGGGCAAAGTTGCGGTCGAGGATGTAGCAAGCTCACCCAGAAGAAGCCTATTCACTCGAACTTTAAAGAGATTCGGGTTAGAGATCGGCAGGGAGTTCCATTCCCTAGCAGTGCGCAATACGAAAGATGATGAAAAGCGCTCAGTGCGAATCCGGGGATATCAACAAGATAGGGATGGTACCCCGCGGTGCGTCTGGACGTCCGATAGAAGAATGGGGCAGGCGGAATGAGCTCGTGCAGCTCCTGAGCACACTCCCCGAAGTACATCTTATAAAAAATACCTAGGCAAGCTACTTTGCGTCTGAGCTGTTGTAAAGTAGAACAGTCAGTTTATTTTTGGACAGGAAGTACTTTGCAGTAAAGACAAATTGCATTGTGATCACCATCCATTAACATAATAATTACCTAGTCAAATAAATTTAGTTCTATTATTCGGTTGTATTACTCCACATTCACGTTGCGCTGGTAATTGAATAAATGCACATCACACTGAAACCCTCGCATATAAAGATATGCACGCATAGGTACAACCGCTCACGCACACTTACACAGACCCAGATATAAATGACAGATAGGTATAAATGTGAAAACTAACCTCCAAAGCCTAGCTCATAGGCGCAAAGTAGCTTGCATCTGTGTTTTTATAAGATGTACTTGGGGGAGTGTGATCAGGAGGTACATGCGCTTATACCACCTGCTAAGTTCAGGCATCTTCTGGGTGAGCTGGCCAAGTTGCTACATAACTTTGCCCCTTGGCTAGATTGCGGTCAAAAGTGAACTCATCCTTACTAATATTATAAACGCGAAAGTTTGTAAGTATGGATGTATGGATGTATGGATGTTTGTTACTCTTTCACACTCAAACGGCTGGACCAATTTTGATACAATTTGGTATGGAGGTAGCTGACACTCTGGATTAACACATAGGCTACATAATTTTCCCAAATTCCCACGGGAACGAAGTCCCGGGCAGAAAGCTAGTTATTCATAAAAAGCACATTACGCTGAAACCCTCTCACACAAATACGCATGCATACACGCACTCACGCAAACAAACACACACATGCATATTTTTTTTTATAATGAGATGGGTTAACTCTTGACCAAGGTCATAGATAAGGTCGACGATGGAGCAAGTTAATCCAGGAAATGCCATTAGGGCACTGGTACTCCCACGCACCGACCAAACACAGAGACCATAGGACGACACCACAGATTCAAAACAAACTGAGGTGTCGTTGTCTCAGATGGATTAATAGGAGGCAGGTCTGATTTGTGTTAACTTTGTCGCCTTTTACGACATTCACGGAAAGAGATGGGGTGGTGTTTTTCTCAACCACACTGCAAAACCACTAACAAATAAATAAACACATAGGTATACTTAGTTATGATCACATACCTGTGTAATTATGGTTTAACCAAAATTTATTTTTGATGAAAGAAACCAATGATATTATATGTAAAGAAACAAATTATTATATTTTCAAATAGTAGTGCAACTTGGTCAGTAGTGCCATGGGAAATGATGATTTTAGGGTCTGTTGTGTCACAGGAGAACAATATCTCCTTCAGCACTACTTATGTTTAGTAGTAGAGTCATGGGAGAGAAAATTTACCCAGGACACTACTGGTACCTAGTGCCAAACGGTAGTGTCTAGGGGAGAAACGGTATTATTACCTCAATGCGAGTAAACAATTTTTCGAGCAGCCAATTGTAGATAACTTGAATTTAAATTAATCATATGGTATGTGTTTAAGCTCATCAGGCAGTAGGGTGGGTCACGAATGTACATCTCTTTCTAGCTTATTACGATACTGGGTCCTTCTATTTGGGACCAAATCTTTTTTAGGTTTAAATAAGTATAAATTTTGTTTAACCGACAGTAAAGTTCATATAATTATGTATAAACAGGGCAACGGCAGTATTCTAAGTTTTCTGAAAAGTGGCCTTAATGATTTTTATGGAGCTACTCCACAGATGGCACGCATACATTTTTTTTGAGTAATATAGTAGATTGTTAACCGAGGGTGGAAAGAATCTCGGGCGGCTATAGTCCGAGTAGGAATTGATTCCTTTATCCGTGTTATGATGGGTCAAACGTCAAACTAGCGGCTATAGCCGCTAGTTTACCCTACCAGTGGTAGCAGAGCGTGGTTCCGCGGACCTCTGTTAAACACTCTACTTTTCATTTCGAATATGAGGAAAATAAAACTAGTTGTTTATCTAAACTATTTATTGATAATATATAGTAATATTAGTAGTACATACAATACCTATTTTTTTTGGATTCCGTCACAGATACATAACAGATGTATCCCGCCAATTTATGTCGACTTTTTTTAAATATGGAACTCACAGCGTAATTGTTGCGGCTTATTCCGCTCAAAGAAGTTTGCGCTAAGTTCACACTGGGTGTTTAGAAACTCACATGGCCGCAGCATTTTTTAAAATTAGTTTTTTTTACGTAAAACTCTTCACAACTGACAGCAGTTCTATTTTTAAAGTTAATTCCGGCCCTTAGGTGGAAAGTAATTTGAATGAGTTTTTCCCTCCATCCAATAATCAGATCAAAATAACACTACTTTCTGAATATGAGAAATGAAATAGTACATTGTTAACCGAGGGTGGAAACAATTATTTCCCGAGGCGGCTATAGTCCGAGTAGGAATTGATTCTTTTACCCATGTTAAACACTCTAATCTTCATTTCATAAAAGGAAAATAAAACTGGTTGTTTAACTAAATTATTTATTGATAATATTGAGTCGTATAGAATCAAAGGTTGCAATCTGACGTTTATAGTAAAAATAAGCTGTGAATGTGGCAACACTCAGAATTTTAAATACTTTCTACCATTATTCACAGTTCGTATCAAAGACTGCTATTTCCTATAGAAAAACCACTTCAAAGACGTCAGTATCATCTACCTAGTCTGTGCTTCAAAGTATGAAGTCAGTTTCAAATCCTGCAATCTGTAAAATTTAAACTCATTAAAAAAAACTGTTGTCTTAAATTAAACATTATTGCATATTGTATATTAGTGTGTCTTACTTAATTAACTAAAAGTAATAATGTTTACAATACATAATTTTAAGTTTGCGATGAATAATTCGTAAGTGAAAATTTGTATGGAATACTTCTTTTGACATTTGCCAATAATCACCCCAAACGTTTAAATCTCAGATTAATGAAATCCAGAATGGATTTCATTAATCTGAGGTTTAAATCACCCATTAGTCAGATTGCCGCCTTTGATTCTATACGACCATAGACATAGAAAAAATAAGGTGTATACGACTCAATATAATATTAGTACAATATATTTTTTTGAATTCCGTCACAGATACATAACAGATTAGTTAATATCAGGATCGGCCCGACTAAGTTGGTGGTGTACAGTATTTTTAACTGTGGCAACCCAAATGTGACAGATGAGATGGATAACACAAAAAAAATAAGTAAGAGCAAGGCAGGGCCCTCCATCTCCCGTATTAAAAAGTTAACACAAATCCCGATCTTGTCTCTCTATCGCACTTGTAGAAAATTCCATGAGGAACATTCCATTTCATTCTTACTAAAATGACCGGAAGTTGCGTAGGTCCGCCATATTTGGAGAGATTGTTTTTGTTTATGTTCTGTGACGCCATTATGGAAATGTCAATTTGGGTGTCACTCACTTCACTTGAAAAGTTTTTTCTGGTTGAAAAGTTTTTCGCGCTGCCAAGATCGATCAACTTAAAAAGAAGTAAAGTGCTATGGTACCGATTGCCATAAGCTGAGTATTAATTCAAAACAGTGTAATTCAGTGGTATATCCGTGCTTCAGGTGTTAGGTATTTCTAAAAATGGTTTACTGTTGTGTACCCGGATGCCGCAACAAAAGTGTTAAATCAGGTCCTTTACATTTTTATGCTGTTCCTGGAAGTATATCCCGAAGGAAGGTATGGGTGAATCAGTGTCCATCCTGCTTAAGTACTGCTTAAGTAATTTTAATCGCAGAATGCACAAAGATGATTCGCGTCACAAAAGTGCAGAAATGGAAGATTTAATCCGCACCAAAGTCTCTGAGGGCTCTGGCTGTAGATCTTCTAAGAAAAGAAGGCTCAGTAATGAAACTTAAGTTATTCTGAATCATTATGTTTAAGTTATTCACCACCACGCTGGCTAAATGCGGGCTGATGGACCCACAATTGTAAATAGTGTTAATAAAAATTCTTTAGAGAGTGATTCTGCTCATAAGACTGAACAACAAGATCTCCTAGAAAAGAAGGTTCAGTACGGAAACATAAGTCATTCTGAATTATGATAAGTTATTCACCACCTGTGTTAAGTGCGTGCATGCTGAAGGACCCGCAATTGTAAATAGTGTAAATAAAAATGAGAAATTGTATTATGTTGTGATTCTACTAATGAGACTAAAACCTTTCCCCAAAGAGCGCTCGGGGGGTGCACCCAAGTGGTGTCTGCGTTAAGGAAAAAAAAATCTACCATATAAAATAAAAATATAATATTATAAAAAACAAGTGTTCTGTAAGTGATACTAATTTTACTGGTTCAGGATTTTGAATATAGCTAAGAGGAGGTTTTTTATCACCCTGTATATAAGTACAGGGCTTTAGGTATCTCTCTTTCAACCTCTCGGGTGGTTAATCAGTCCATTAAATTGAACAACTTCCCCGAGGAACATAGGTCAAAATACGAAAAAAATATTTTGATCTCTCATTCAAAATGTGCTATATGCTGATGAAATTTGTATGGGAACTCAAAACTTTGTTTTCGTATTTTGACCCTGTGTTCCTTGGGGAAGTTGTTCAGTTTCATGGACTGATTAACCATCCCAGAGGTTTAAAGAGAGATACCTAAAGCCCTGTATTAAGATTAAGTGTATTTGAATAAATAATAATATCTAGTTTTATCATAGAAAATATATGCAATGTATTACTTAATATATTTTCGGGGTGCAATCCATGCATGTTGTTAATGTTAAAGTAAATTAGACAAGTAAACCTTAATTTCTTATTTTGGGTAAAAATAGCTCATTGTTACCTCGTCTCATGTATAATCTCGCCACATCGAAAAACAAAAGTCATCTCGTCACACCCAATTTTTGTTTATCTCGTCACAGTGTCAAATTTTTTTTAAATAAAGCCAATTTCATGTATATTATACAGGGTGTAAAGGACAGCTTAGCAAATACTTAAATGGTGGAATCTAGGTACCCATAGCTAGCATCAGCTCTATGTAATTTTTTTTTCTAGAAACGTCATGTTAAGGAGTTTTTATTATTTACCTACTTTGGCGCTACGCAACGTATCGTGATACCGCGCCCCGCACGCAATCCCCCCGCGCCGCGTTGCTACCGGAGTGCGATGTACATTGCTAGTTTTCGTGTTTTACGTTGTTATGATTGTTTTTTTATTGCAAAATAGAGTGTATTAGATTAAATAATAAAAAATGTAAGCAGAAAATATTAAGAAACATGAAAAAAAAAAAGAAAATTTTCCGGAGAAAAATTCCACTGGAAAATCATTCAGAATGATTGTCTGAGTCCAGGGTTTCAGTTTTTGCTAAGCTGTCTTTTACATCCTGTATACATTTTTCTGATCTTTCAATTTAAAGTTCTCCGCCCGTAAAAAAGCACCCGTTACCTCAAACCGTGTGCAACCACATACGCCTCACAACAGCTGCTTTACACCACTTATCGAGGGACTAAGCAATACCATGTCGTCGGCGTAGTGTTTGTTACTAACAAATGTGACGTCAATATGACACCCAACATGCTTAGTCACTCGATAAGTAGGTTGAAAAGCACAGAAGAGCTCAAACCACCCATCGCATACTGCATTCAAACCCATACTCATGCGACATCGTCGTACCGGCCCATCTCACCTGATTGATATTAGCCGTTGTTAGCTGAGACGAGCTTTTTTATTTAACTGTGACGGAGGTCTTTGGCGGGAACTCGGCGTGAGCGGTTGCTTTGTCAATTGAATTTTCGTTTTCGGCGTGAAAAAGTTGTTTAATGTGTAATAGTGATAGTTTATTATACAGTAAATTGGCTAAAATTCGTGTAGTGATGAAAAATTCAAGTGATAACAGTGTTTCTGCTCCGTTTGGTACCGACAAAGATCCTCGCGGTTGTGCTTCTTGCTGCCAGTTTTCGTAAAACAGACGCTATCCGGTTTTACGCAGAACATGAGGAGCTTAGGGCTTAGGTTAAGTTCAAGAAAGAAGATTTTTCACTGAAGACATGGCTGTATGGACATAGTTTCCTTTGCCTTTCCCGAAAGGGATAAACTTAACAAAAAAAAAAAAATTTAACTGTGACGACTTGTCACAAAATGTATAGAGTCGAAATGTTATGACGAGATTACACATTGTGACAACGATCCAAAAAAATACTATTTTTAAAACTGATTATATAAACGTTGTGTTAAAATATTTGCTGAGTTTACCCCCTGGATATGAAAATCAGTAAATATTTTTTCAACGGCCGGAATAAATCTTAAGTAGGTACTTAACTGAAATGTCATGTTTGATGTATAGTACCTACTTCATTTGTTTTGTCAGAAAATTACCTATAAATAATTGTTTTATCTATGTATGTACATAATAATAATTGTGAAATGTTAATAAATAAATACCCCAATATTTTGACTTTTTTTTCTATAAAAAAAACTAAAAAGGTTTTAATGGGCATTTTTATTTTTTAAAGAAAGATAGGCAAGAGAATGTTTTGGCTCAATCCAGAGGCCAACCGACAAATTGGCAAAAAGTCTAGATTCCAAGCCAAAAAAGAATATACATGACAGGAAAAAAGAGATGGAATGTTCTTTTTATAGCTGTCCCTTTCTCGCAGTTATTGCTTCACATTTTTTGTTCGAAGTTAACAGTCTTCTTTCGGGTAGTTGTATGTCTATGGAGCAAGGCGGCCATTTACTAAAATAGTGCTGGCTATATGTTTATTTGAAAATAAAATCTAGTAATTCAGACGCTAAAATGCCTAAAAACATAACCACCGAGGTGCGGGAGATAATTTTGAAAGTTAAAGAGTTCATGGATGAAGAAAAACGAATGCAGATTCCTATAATACCATTGAGTAAAGTGTATCTACGAGTTTCGGCTGCCACAGGTAAACTAGCAACTTTTACTCAAATACACTAAAAAAGCTAGACTAGAGTAATACTTTTTTACACTTTATATAGTCTAAAGTAATCTTTAGCAAGTTTTGAGGGAAAAGGAAATCTGCCCAAGAAGAAAACCACTAAACTTTAACATTTGCGAGTCGAGTTTTTGTCACCTACATACCTGTTTGTTCGTAGTTTACTTCCTCCCATCACACAGCTGTCTTCTATTTTTTACTATCTGCTTGATATTAACGGTCGCTGGGTCATGTTAGGGGCGGTTTTTACCTAACTCGCTCGCCCACGAGATTAACTTAAAAATATAAAAAATTCTATTATATTTCTAGAATTTTATACCCTCACAAAACTACATTAACTGTGCATATTATAATATTTCAATTAATATAATTATTTCTTTTCTGAGCAACAATAATGGGTCAGAGGGTCATCTTAGGGGCGGAATCGTGTTTCGTTTACAAGACCCGTTGTTATCCTTATCACAATAATAACTTTGTAAAACCATACTTGGTCTTATGTTAGGTATGTTTGCATTGTTCTGTAATTTGTATGCTAAGCAAGTTTTGTAAAGTAGATTGACATTTACAGAACAGTTGGTTTAAAGTGTAATACAGGGTATCCCAGCTGACGACGTCCAAAAAAATTTTTATTTTTTATAAGAAGTAAATTCTCAATAATGTTTTTGAATAAAAACTTAATAAAATGAATATTTTATTTTATTTATTTATTTTGTTAATATTAATATTTCCCTCATTATCTACCACAAAGATTTTTTTTAAATAATCTTAAACATAAGCGAAAAAAAAAATTGATACTGGGTGAAAAATTTCGAAAAAATTATTAAAAGTGTAATACTTCTAAACTACAAAAAATCGTGGAACATACATGCGAGTTATCTGAATGCCCCCTGGCGATGGGTATCCAAATTTTTCTTTTGGACGTTGCCCGCTGGGCCACCCTGTATAATACTATCACAAGTACAGGTAAGTATGCCTTTGATTTGTGCTTGTTAGCTTGCATAACACTCAGGTTTTTAAACCAAACTAATATTGAAAATTATAATAATTTTCAGGTGTGTCAGAAAGAACAGTTTTGAATATAGTTAAAGAAGCTCGTTTGGTGGAACAAGGTCTTGTTGATCCAGAGACACTGAAGAGACATCCAAAGAAACGAGTCCGAACAAAGGGAAAAATAGAAGTAGATGAATATGACTTACAAGTCATACGGAGGAAGATTCATGAATTTTATGCATTCAAAAAAGAAGTGCCAACTATAAATAAGTTGCTTCAGATTCTAAAAGAAGAAATCAACTTTAAAGGCTCCAGAGAAACACTTCGAAAGATCCTCCGTAAAAATGGATTTCAGTTTAGAAAAACTAAGAATAACAAGGAGAAAGATCCAGTTCCAGAGCCGACATCCTCTGTAGCACCCATGGTCTCTGTACCGCCATACATACACACTATGTTCAATCACAAAACCATTCAACCATAAACTATAACAGTAAACACACTATTTAAATGTGAATTGAAGAATATGTTCAAGTGCTTTTATAAGAATCTGTATGAACTTTTACTATCGTTAACACTTGCTACATTATTGCTGCCAAGCGAATATCATGGGTATTGACTATGTGACATTTGCATAAATCTCTACAGTCTTACTAATAATAAATTATACAGTACTTATAACATGTGCAAACACAGTTTTCCATAGGTTTTCGGTTGTTATTAGCTTGTACTGTGCTATGTGTAAGTATAGTTTGTAAGGCTGTGAGATTAATTACTGTGTCTTATACTTGAATTTCAATAATAAGCAGCAATGCAACTTAATTGTTACAAATCTTTTATCTATAAGTAATGCAGTATTAATATAAAAGTTGCAGATCTTGAAAGTAGCAACACTGGAAAGAACAAAGTTCTGCTGATTTCATTTAGTTAAATAATGAATACTTTTTGAAACCTGATTATGTACATTTTACAGTCAACTAACTGGTACAAGAGGTTACTTGACTGGTTCTTTAACAAAATTTTGGTAACTTTAAAAAAAAAATCTGCAGTTGACTGTAAGAGATCTCTTGTTTATCATTTACAGTTTTTTTTTTGAATATTTTAAGTGCTTTCCTTGTCGAATTAATTTAACTTAATTAGCTATAAATTTCTTTCATAAAGAATCACAATTTATGCCTATGTGTAGAGGTAGAGTTGGTTGTCTTAATTCATGGACTAAAACTTATGTGGGTGCACTGAATAAGGGAAAAATCTGATTATCTAAAAATCAAATTTAATGAGTTATCCTTATTAAATTAGATGGTCCCCTAGGGTAATCTAAATTCTCTATATAATTTTAGATTTAAAAAATTATCTGATCCCTACATGTAGCTTACTTATTCAGATGTACATTTTTCACTCGCTTTGTGCACCCTCACTAGTTTCAGTGTACTATTTTCGGATGTTTTATGTTCATCATAAATCCATTCATGTTTATCATAAATCATCACATATTTATGTGCCAACGTATTGACTGATTCAATTTTATATTACTTATGTATTTTAAATTCATGCTGTGCGACTGACATCACAATTATTTAAAAATTTTGTTAATGCAGAAAAGGGATTGTGTCACCGTCTGAATCTGACTCTAAACAGTCTTTAATGTGATACATAAAAGTATGCATTGGTCAAATGGATTGGTTATTTAGATTTAATGTATAAATTAGGTATCTGTTAAGTTCACTGATAGGTAATACATCCCGATAAAACTTTATGAAATCAACTAGCATTCTGCTCGGGACTTCGTTCCCGTGGGAATTCGGAAAAATTATGTAGCCTATGTCCATCGCGGATAATGTAGCTTTCTAATGGTGATAGAATTTTTCAAATCGGTCCAGTAGTTTCGGAGCCTATTCATTGCAAACAAACAATCAAATCTTTCCTCTTTATAATATGTATATAGATTACTATTACAACCTGGGGGGCTAGGGCTACTAAGTAAGCGAAGTCGATGCTTGTTGAACGAATGAAGAACGAAAAGAATGATGTACAGTCAGCGTCATATAGTTCGTAGCAGTTAAGATCACCAAATACTTGGAAACATTCAACATGGCCATTAACAATGGCTCAACCAAAGCGATCAAATTGTTCAAGCCATACCGGAGCCCGCACAACACCGAATATTTAATAACAAACAAGTCTGCATTAGTACCGTGTCAACCACAACGCCAGGTTGCCTACCACCCATAACATTCAAAAGTATGGAACACACTACTAAACTGAGCTTTATTTTGATAGTCCAAGCTCCAATGGGGTTTTCGTTTGCAAAATATGTAGACCGTAAAATGTTTTGTTATTTGTGTATCTGATACCTTTGGCTGTATAAAAAGCTATGTTGCCGAACTCACGCGCGGTCACCTCCCGCGCCGCACCCCCCGCTACTTTACCTCTATTGCTTAGTACGGGAAAATTAGGTTTTGACCTAGACATTGATAAATTATTGAATACCTTTTGGAATGTATTCGGGCACGTTCCAGGATGATACTCTGGAAAGTCCCAAAACCTCCCAGGTGGGATAGCCGAGATATCCTGGAAAAAGTGAAATTTCCAGGAGCGGGCCTGAAATTGTATCAAATAATGATTTTTTTTTCTTCATTCCATTCCTTTTTTTTTACAGACAAGACATAGAAGACTTCAGATTTACTTTCCAGTGTCAAAAAACCTGGAAAAACTGGAATTTTCTTTGAAAAAGCTAGAAGTCAGAATGCGGTCTGCATATTTTACATACGGATCTCCACTGGTAGTAGCCTAGTCTATGAATGAATTTGTGTTAAGCATCATTTGACATACATGACATGCACTTGACATTGGATTAATCAATAATTGTAATGGTTACTAATAAAATAACGTTTCATTCTCATCTTCATAATATTTCCTTATCGAGAAAACGATGCACAATGAACCTTATTTTATTTTATATAAAGTCCATTTTTCTTATGTGTTGCTATGTTTTTGGCTACTTGAATGCTATATATTTTTGAAAACTTTGGCTGCTTCATATTTATGAATATTTTAAGTGTTAGATAACCAGTGGCGTTGTGGTTGTAACGTATTAACGTCTGGCTTGGATCTGGTCAAGTATTCGGCGTGGTGCGTATTCCGGTATATTTGAACACGGTCTGAACAATTAGATAACTTTGACTGTGTTTAAATAAATGATGACTTAAGTTGATCTTAATTTTTTGATGATCTTCGCTGTCCTCTTCTATCTGATGCTGACTGTAATATTGGTTCATGTAGATAATCAAGGTCTCTTTATGAAAAAGCAATCGACAACATTCCATTCGTTCAAACAGCATCGACTTCATGTAGGTGATAGGGCCCCTGCATCATATGAATGAATGTTACCTACTTATGCTTCGGCATTTCATAAAATGTGAAACAGGTTGTATGTTACTTTTATTATACATAGTTCACATTAATACAATACAATATCTTTGCGATAATAATAATAAAGCCCTTTATTCTGGTAAGAGATTACATAGTTTCTAGATATATTAGAAATATCCCTTAACACAGTGTGCCTCTTAGCACAGGCCTCCTCCAACAATTTCTATAGGTGTTTATCTACCCTCCTCCAGTTTGGTCCAGCTGTTAGCCTTAGATGCCATCGCTTGGGTACCAATCCGTATATGCTAGGGCAGCTGGTCTCTGCCATAATCACATGCAAATTGCAAATGTCAGCAAATATCCAGTTTTTATACTACAAGATTGGTCTCGAATAACCGCTCTCATCAGCCGTTTGTATGGAATAAAAAAATCTGAAGCAATCTTCGCATATTGTTGTGAAACTTGTGGTAATTTGGATGTAAATATTTGTATAAGAACTGACTCAACTAGCCCTAAGAATTACTTAATAGTGAGTGAATTAGGCCTTATGTACAGTTATAACATTTCACGAGCGCGTTTGGAGCGATCTCCGTCGCGCACTAGTGTCATGAAACAAAACATAATTTATAGGATCGTGGTTAACTAGAACTAGTATAATGGATTGTAGGTGCAGCTGCGTTTCGTTTTTGTTAATATAGGTCATATTTCTCGTATGTGCTGTCAAGAGCATAAAAAGCTTACAATTGAATAAGTGTTCTCATTATAGATTAGATGATTTATTCCAACATTATCAATTTCATAATTACAATATAATATGTCAAAATGTCAAAGAATAATGTTTTCGTCAAAGATATAAAAATAAAATCAAAATATATGTGAATGTCAAGTAGGTATAAAAGAGATGAAATAACAATGTCAAGAAAATAAAGAAGATGCCGAATGCATCTTGGCTCAAATTTAAATGTAACACCTTTACTATACTGTGTTCTTGCAAATAAATAATTTGATTTGATTTAAAAATAATAATCAGTACAAGATTGTACTTCTCACAATGAAAAATGTCAAACAAATACAATAACAATAGTTTTAAATACGTTATAAAAATCTAAATATCAAATACTATATCAGTATACCTACTCATTTCTAGAGTAAAATTCAGATTCTAGTAAAAAGGATTCTAGTACTTATAGTAGGGGAGGCCAAGATGCTAATTTGGAATTTACTCTAGTATCGTGTAGACCGAGTGGATTTTGAAGATTAGAACGAAAGAAGGTTATCTTCAGCGGTGGAGAAATCCTCTACAGGTTAAAAAAATATATATAGCATGGAAATATTCGAACACGACAAATATTGATAGAGTACGTTTACCACCCATATTCTAAGATACTCAAGATTTTCTCAACCTCAGTTAAGGTGATCTAAAGGAACTCCTCGAAACGACCTCGAGATTGATATTCAAAATGGTCTCTTCTACCTCAAATATGATTGGGAGGAAATGGTAACCTTTGTTGGTTTCATTATGTCACTGTCTATATAGCAATCAAAATCAACGATAGTATATTTTCTTTCGATAATATAGCGTCACAACAAGAAGCTCTGGTTCATAAGACTGACAAAGCTCGTCGCGGCCATTTTGAAATATTCGAGCGCGTCTGATTTTCATGCAGTGGACGGTTCAACTTGATGTCCCGGTATTGCTAAACATTAATATGACGATTACATGCAGGTATTTTTTAAATTAAATTTTCGCAAGTTTCTGATCCTCTCATTCCCTTGCGTCACGCTCAAAAAAATATTAATCTAATGCGCTCGAGTGTTTCTAAGGATCATTTTTTTTACTATTCTGATCGGCAGTGTCCTACAGGCAGAACGCTAAGATTTTGCTGACAAGGTACTCAATCCGGTCTAAAGTATCCTCCCTATGTTAATCTGACGTGCTCGAGTAAATCCCAAAATTCCTTATTGGCCTCTCTTACTATTATTACTCCCTCCGTAGTTATGCGCAGCGTAGTAGTATGCGGCTTACTTTTTTGCACGCTATGTAATTTAATATTTCTTATTAATCTGATGTGTGATGGTGGTTAATAATAATTTTTTCATCCCCCCATCTCGGAAAGAGTATTCTTGCACTTCGATATCTGAGTGCAAAAGCCGTTTTTATCCGCTAGAGGATAAAGTAAATTGAATTTAGAAAATTGTGTGCACTAAGTTTGTAAATTCAAAACATCATTAAACCTATTTACTTCTACCTCCATGGTGCCCAATTTATCATACAACTTTTTTTTTTTATTTGTTATAAACTCAGACTCGGAACCTCCTTGGTGTACTTTTTTAATTTGCTTTGCGCGCCATTTTCTTTTACGTCATATTGTTAAAACCTTTTTTTTTGCATTTAGTCATTTCCTCGCAGAGGTGGGATGAAAAGTTACGTGTTGCACTCGACTGCATTCACCTCGTGCTCTTTTGATTCCCTCGCTAACGCTCAGGATTCTAATTTTGAAATCACTCGCTGCGCTCGTGATTCAATTTTAGAATCCTTCGCTTACTCGGTCATCAAAATTGCACGCGGTTAAAAAGCAACTTTTCACTCTTGTAAAACAAATAACTATTATTAGCTACAATTAGCGTGCAAAATACGCCGATTACGCTCATAACGTGTGTACTTTTTTTAGGAGAATTTCCTTTTTTAATGGCCTGTTATTTTTTTGCTTGTGTATTTGTCATTTTCTCTTTGTGGTTAAAAATGTGTTAGCTGAACTCATCACATCAGATTGTTATTGTAGGTATCTTGCAGCCGCCTACTATTTATTAGACTTAAAAACTTAGAATATTATATTTTAATATGCTTAATAGTTAGACGAAAAGAGAATAAAACTCAATATGGTACATGACTACGCTTTTATTTTCTGATGCGCCTATCATACAAATGCTTTAACTTAGCGTTAAAAATAAATATTATACTTAATATAATTGCAACAATAATAAACTCTTAAAACATTTTTTATAATTTAAACAGAACAGTTATCAGCAAGTTACATTTGAGAAGCTTCGCAGTGCACCTTGCACGAGCATCGTTAGCAAACGCATTCTACCAAAGTTATATCGTATTTGAAACTAAGTCGAAAAAAAAGAGATGCTTCTCAATGCGATTAAGCACCAGCTTAACATTAAGGCATCCAACACATAATATGAACGGTGCGTGATTGGAAAACAAAAATAGCACGACCTTCCTCTATAGTTAGTACATGATACTTACATAATTTTGCTTATCAAAAATGAAAATAGATCTACGCTACTTGTATGCCTTTACATCATAATGCAAGGCATATAGTTTTAAGAAAGCGAAATTTTAAGTCTTATAGCATGTAATTAGAACTGAGGAAAGTTTGCCTACCTACCTACTGTAAGAATGCAATTATATTAGAATATTCTACAGAGACAATCTCACAAGTTTATTAATATAAATTGTTATCAATTGACCGTACCTGTACTTGGTTGGTCTACCTTAGTCTAAACTGAAAAGATCAAGGTTTACAATTGTTTTCAAATTACTATGAACGAAAATGTTTTAGGTATAGGTACTTATTCCAATCGCGAACAGTAAACTAGTCAAATTTAGTGAGGAATTTTCTGTTACAAGTTAAACAAGCACAAGTATATTTCAAGTGCATTTAAGTTAAAACAATAACACTTTAAACATGATCTACGCCTATACACGTCGCGAGTAATTGGAATTATACATTTTATTTCATATAAACCACATACATTAATGTCTTTATTTAACTAATATCTAAGTTAATGATTTTATAAGAATTGCAAACTATACCCGAGCTTAAAGTATACTTTGCCAAACAACGATAATTTATTATCACTTACCAACCCTAGATGATATCCATCTCTTTCTCACTGCCTTAATCACAAAACCACGCGTCTAAAGCTCGAATTTAAATAGACATCTTTTTTTACATACATTATAAATACTCCTTAAATATACGTATAATAGTCTTATGTACCTATACAATAAATACACTCAATAAAATATACACCAGTCAAGAGCACAGCAAGCTAGACGCGTTCTTGATTGTACCTACTTTTGACTAACATTAATAAGTTAACAGTATTTTACTCAAACACGGATGAAATGTGTGTATAACGTTTTAAGAAAGCAACGCCGAAACCAAATAATTTGTAAATAAAAATAAACTTTAGATAAATAAGGTGACTAATAAACTAGACTCATATTGGGACTCATATTTAGTACGTGCAAATCAACAGCCCCTCTCATTTTCAGTAAATTTTAGGACATATCTAGAAGTACAATAGTATATAAGTGTAAACAGATTTCAATTATATGTATAGTAGTAGACAATTTCTATAAAGTTTACATAATATGTATAAATGCCCTCCTGAAGTTCAATTCCTGAAGGGTTTCTCAAAATAGCGTAAGCTGTCAAAGGTTCGCCAACTGATCATGAAGGTTATGTAAAAATATGTTATTGTGACCTATATGTGATATTAAAATCTCTCTTATGACAAGGAAGTATTATTAATGACTTGATTTTTAAAGTGAATCAAAGTCGTCTACAATGGTACTTCGGATTGAGAAACCCTGCATTACAACATACAAGGGATCAACTTTATCCCAAAATGCAACTACGCTTAATTTTTTAAAAACTTACCGTAATATTATCAACTATTCGATGTTACGTTATAGTAGCGAAAAAACGCGATCATAGAAAGAAATTAATTGGCATTAATTATAGGTAGGCCATTCTTAAACGTCATTTAATACTATATTATAACTATAATGACGCCAAAGGGCCCCCCAACTCAACATAGTTGTGGTTTTGGAAGAATCCACAACGTTGGTCTTCCGTGGGAACCCAGAGATCGCTACTAACGCGCGGTCAGATAATATAGAAACTCATATTTTACTATGAGCACATAACAATAGCATAAAAGTAGTGAATCTAAAACAAAATATATTTTACAAAAATCTTAGGAACAGTACAATAAAAGAAAAGGATATGGACTTGCCACACAACACAATCAGCCACATAATTTTTTTTAACTGTCGAAGAAATATTATTTTTATTTTTTTCTCAATTAGTACAGAGCTGGTTCTCGCAGTTTTGTTCTACTTTAAAAACGTATAAATTTTAATTTCAAACGCACACTTTATGATTTATATGGAGAATACTAAAACAAGTGCGTAAATTTCGCGGTTTTTCGAGTGCTGCAAAGTTAGCACAGGTCTTTCGAAGCTGCAAACTTGGATATACGATACTGGTAGTGGTTCTAACAACATATGAAAAAATCAGAACTAGCCATTTGATTGTTGGTTTAGACATTTCTCGTGTTAAATATGACCGGCGTATTAATCAGACATTCTTACATAAACTGTTTTATATTAAAATGTTACTGTACCTTATTTGTGTTCGAGTGCAATAAAGTATAATGTATTGTATTGTATTCTTTATATTTTAAGGTGGAGTACGAGTACGGATAATTTCAAATTGTTAAGTGGCAAAATAAAGGGACCAGCGCGAATTCATTTTCATAAGGTTACTACGGCTGAGGTATGGTGTAATGTCGACTCTACGTGGAATATAAAAGCTAAAACGTGCACATGCATTCTGTACTTTCTGAATGACTTTATTAGATTAAGACAGAAGACAGTTGTCAATAGCAGAGTCAATAGAATCCTAAGTTAACCCTAAGTTATACTCATTTTTTATACAACTAATGGAATACAACCTTTAGCAACTCCATTGGCATAACTTGCCGAAAAAATAAAATTACATATGTACATACAATAAACTAAAGTGAGACTATCATATGAAATTTATAATCATCTAATCCTAAAGACTCAATTATTTTATCCTAAGTGAATTTCATTAACTGGTTATTCAAAGTCATCTGTTAGGTCCAACAGCTTTCCGACATTAACAAAAACTTGGCTCAAAGTAGCGCGATAGAACCGAAATAAAAATCGCTCCTAAGCTAAGGGAAACAGTACTCCAGTAAACATTTCATCTTAAGTTTTACCAGTATCCCGTAAAAATACATCCGACACGAATACATCCAGTATAACAGATTACCGATTCCTTATTTAAAAGAATTCATAGACGACAAACCTTGATGCTGTCACCACGCATAACATTGTAACTGGCCTTGGGCTGTGCCTAGAGGATTCCTGGATGACCCCAATAAATTTGATTCAATACTAAATAATTGATCTTCGCGTACTCTAACCAACTTCGTTCTAAACCAACTGTGCAGTGAATACAAGGCTACTTTGCCTTCCACCAAACTAAACTAGTTCTGCCTACATTTTACATTGTTGCATTGAACGGGCCGCAAAAACAAGTTCGTTTTACTTATTATTGCAGTTAATATGAATGACTTTCAATTGAAAGGAAAAGGTAAGCCAGTTTTTTCAAAAGCATTATTTGTTGTTAATTGTACGTCAGTTGGTTTGGAATGAATCATAACTTCTTAAAGGCAGCTTCTATCGCGTAACTTTCCTTCGAACCTCTCAAACAACGTGAACTAAACCGATTATCCAATTCTACGGAATGTTAACATATCACTTAAAATAACCATACAATGATAAATATTTAAAATAACCAACAATACATAATGACAATACAATACATATGACTATCCCAATCGTTTTAATAATAACAAATATTTTATTTGCGCCTATCTAGTCAGTTTTAATTAATAATTTGGAATTTATAATGTTTAAAGAAAAACTAGTCAATGATAATTATAATTAATAAATATCAGACAGGGATCCAATAAAATCTAACAGAACGATGTCCTACTATTTTATAACCTCATTACCTATACTATCAAACGAGCTAATCTTGTATTTATTATATTTTTTTCAAACACGCACATTCGACGACGGCCATGCCTTGATGATTGTTTTTTATGGCTACGTTTTTCAGAAACGGCTTTAAAGATTTTGATGAAATTCACAGGCAAGGGGTGTTTTGGATCAAAAATTTGATTCACCATACTTTTACTGCCAAGAAGAATGTGTAACACCACTGAGGTTAGTTTCCCAGAACACAATTTATTGGAGCTCATGTGACTCCGTCCAGTCAAACAGTATAATTTAGTAATTTGATTTGTGATAATGATAAAATTTGATGTCTTTAATGGCTCACGAGAAGACGTGGGCTTTCGCTTGCCGTAGGATGTTTATGAACCATTATTTCTCTTGAATTGAACTAATTTATAAAACACGCACTATGTCACACGTCTCGAGGGCGCGCACATATTTATGTAATCAGTTACAAAATTAGCTCGGTTTAATAAAATAGAATTACTTACAAATATCACGAATTAAACATACTTATAGTCAAAAAGTAGATCCACATTTTAGCAATATTTTTATTTAAATTTACAACTCGGGCATCTGGGGCCCGTTTGTTAGTAAAAACAACTTAAAACTATGTTAGTACTTAGTCGAATCTTAATCCTAATATTATTAACTTAGCAAGTGCTCATTACCCCGAGTTCGGTTTAATGAGCACCTGCGCCAGATGCTTCCAGAGGCGATGACCATGACGCGGTGGCCTCTCGCATGATCGAGTAGAAATCGTCAGTACGAGCGAGTTACGTTGATAAAGACTCTTTATAATGACAAATCATCATAACCAGCACCTTTACATACATACAGTGCTTTAAAATTGCCATCTAATTATTCTAAATCTAAACACAGAAGCAACATTAAGACGGTATTGTTCGTAGATACTTGACAAAAACTGTAACAGTAGTTTTAAGAGTTACAAGGACGTCGCCCTTATTTCGTATTCACTTTAACCAAGAAGCAACATTATTTTAATTTTAAGTATCTTAAACACTAAAAATCTGTAGTTTTTACTTTACATAATGACATGGACAATTTTAGCAATAAATCAGCAGAGATTGAAGTCGGTTGATAACCACCAACCAAAACGTCATTTAAGTTGTGTATGTGTTTTTAGTCGATTTTTTTAAGCGCTGAATTATCAAAATCAATTTATAATTGGCAGAGTAACATACAAAAAAACAACATACAATCGAATTAAGAACCTTCTCTTTTTTTGAAGTCCGTTTAAAAACTAATATTTATATAGCAACAAATATAGACTATAAAAAAGGTAGAAAACAACAAAAAAGTTGTTTTAGCACCAGTACAAAGTGCTAAGAAAAATATACCCAAAACTAGATTGACTAATGTAGACTCATATTTAGAGCGCAAATGAAAACGCTGTGAAAACAAAGCTTTCTTTGTTTAACATAAGTCGTCTTCGTCATCTGTCTTATTCGCTTTAGGTTCATCGGAGCCTTCTTCATTGTCTGTCTTATTCTCTTTAGGTTCACCAGAAGCTTCTTCCTTACCTTCATTTGAGAAGCTCCTCGGTACTTCCCCACCAGCCTGTAATTAGCCAAATAATAACATTATTAACAATTAAGTAAAAGTGTTTTTAAAACGTTTACCCGCATGAGGGATGATATTCTGATATTCACAAATAATTTTAGGGAAAGAAAAATTTACAGATTTCATGCCATACATACATGATTTCAGAGTACATTGGAAATGAATTTCATATTTTAAATAAAACGAAACTAATTTTTACAATTCAGCCCCGCGCGAACTAAGAATTCACGTTCGACCACCTTTATGTAAGCGTTGTGGAAAAACTAGTTGACCGATTTTCATTTTTTTTGGGCTTAAAATCTATGTCCCCAGGGGTGTTTTTTTCGAAATTTCGATATCTCTTTTAGTTTGCGAGATATTGGACTCGAAAGGAAAAAAATGTCAAAAATCCAAAAAAAAAACGGATTTTTCGTCATAATTTTTTTGATTTTAATCATTTTTCAAAATTCTTTTTTGCATGATGTAGCCCTTGCAACAACGCATATTTTGAGCTCTCATACACTATCCTAGCTATATTATCAACGGAGATATACGCAGATCACACTTTTCCGTAAAATGAGGCTCTACACCGACATTTCCAATGCATGTCAAAAAACTATACCTGCACGATAGAAAAAGAACCCATTGAAAAATTCATACTTACAGTATTAGCACTGACGTAAGAAGCCGCAGCATTTTCACGAACAGTAGCTTTGGGCGCGGGTTCAATGCCCTCAGGCAGCGGGATCATGCTCGCTAGTCTGGCGTACTCAACATCCATGCTCCTAATAAACGGAGAAGCCAGGGCCCGCTGGGCATTCTCTCTATCTTCTTCATCGAATGCTTGGAGCAACATTTCGATGGTCTGCATTTCAGGTACCTCGCAGTTGTTGCCCCATTCCTGAGGAAAAAAGATTTGGTTTTAAGGTGTTTTTATTATCGTGCAAATTTCATCACACACGAAGGGATTGTCCCGCATGCGTGACACCCCCAAGTGTCTTTTTCATACAAGTATTTAATGTAATGCGTGGAATACGGACGCGGGGCGGGGCGGGGCGGGGCAATCCCGCCTTATTCGTTAATTAAAAACAGCCTTATTTCATTCTTATCGTGTATGCATAATAGGGATGTTAACAATTTTTTTTAAATGTTTATCTTAAAAATAAAATGAATCCAAAACCCAAAACCGAAATAATATTTGAAAACTATTGAGAAATAAAAAAGTTACAAGCTTTTAAATTTCAATAGAGGGGGAAACTGTCAAACAACGAAAAAGAGATGCACTTACAGGCATGTGACGTCACCGCCATTTGTTTGCGTAGGTAAACCAATTTTAATGCTGTTTTCGGATATTAATATATTTCTAGCATTTTTTTTTCACATACAAAAATTCATAAAATCAAACACTGAGTAACAAAAAATGGTCATTCTGGGAAATAGTCATTTTAAGGACTAGTCTTCATAAAAGCTGTTTCGGGTTATGAATCAATTTGAGAAAAACAAAAGTAGATCATGGATCTTGGGAATGGTGATAATGTATTATACTTAACGACGAGTGCTAGGACATACAAAAATCTATCTATCTATGCACTTTCACACGTCATGTGGTTTTCTAGAACCACTTGACGGTGCATTTGATATTCATTCTTCGGGCCATTCGCCCACAATACATCCTAAATCTCCACGTCCCTTTTACTGGTTTCTACAGTATGCTTGGAAAGAGTTGGCAGCTGGAACATTCTACGTTTTTCTTCCAATCCCAGTCCAGCGTAAAAGTACAAAAATGTTACTTAGATTTCTGGTAAAAGATTTCTTTTCATTATGAAGAGTTGAGATTTATACCTTTTAAATTTGGAAAAATGGAGAAAATTAAACTTATTTTACTGTTTCAACCCTGACCAAGAAAAAAGTTTTTTTTTCTTTTATATAGGAAATTCTTTGGTTTTAAAAGTGCATGTTTTTCTAGAATTTTCCGTTGACCTTTTAAATCGAGCTTAGAGGGTAGAGTAACGCATTCTGAGTAAAGCAATTTATTTAAGTTCAAAATCGCGTGTTTTAGTGAGTTAATAAGGGAAACATACAATCAGTTTCACATATGTATTACGGCCAGACTTTAGCTGTGTGCTCAGGTTTGTTGGGTAGATGTGAAAGAACTCGATTTCTACATCTCCGCAGCGAATGTCTGTAGATTAGGGATCCGGCGATACAATGTGTAACAATCATTCGTTCGAATCTGTAGCCATGAGCCAATTCAATAAAGTTTACATGTTAGCAGGTTTACAGACGTCAGTGGCAATCACTCCAATATAATTATCAAATCCTGGATCATATTTTCACGTATCTTAACCCGTCGCGCGCTTGTTTACGGCGGCGGCGCATGCGATACACAAATCTTGCACACACAGGTGTGTAAGAATCGCGCTAAGGTTTATTGAAATAAAAATGGGCCAAACAGTTAGGTTTGAAAACTGTCACCAAGGTCATCTAACCATGTGGTGATCGATTGAGAATAACATCATCCCATCTCTTTCCGTGGATGTCGTAAGAGGCGACTAAGGAAAAACGAATAAGACCTGCCTCCTAGTAATCCATCCCAGGCAACGACACTTCATTTTTTTCTGAATTTGAGGTGTCGTCCTATGGTCTCATGCGGTGTGGTAGGCTCTGTAAAGGGCCGTCTGGTTCGCGACCACCCTCCTACCGAAGTCCGACGCCAAACAGCTTGCTGTGTTCCGTCGGTGCGTGGAAGTACCAGTGCCTTTGTAGGCATTTTCTGGGTTAACTCGCTCCATCGTCGACCTCATCTTTGACCTTATGGTCAAGATTGAGGTCAAGAGTTAACCCATCTTATAATAATAAATAAAGACAAGTTCGCCACCCACTTGATCATACTCACACGATAAGGATTAAGGGAAAGCAGGAATGGGACACAGCTTTAGAAAAAAGAGTTAATTACCTTATAAGCCTTTTCAGCGGCGACGGCATCTCCCCTGGCGAGCTGAACGAGCACTATGGCAACTGTGAGTCGGCCCACAGCGCCAGTGTTGCCAGCCTCCTGGTGGAAACCGATCTCACGGCGAAGACTGTCCACAGCTTCATCATACCTTTGCCAAAAAAATATTTATCTACATGAGTGTTGCAAGCATAAATCTCAGTATGCATGAATGGCGCCACTTGAAAAAAAACAGCCGATGTGCCGACTGCGAAACATCCCCTTACCCCTACTATTGAATATCGAGACAAACATTCTGTTGTTCATTCTGGTAGCCGTTTCACACAAAGCTGAAGGCAGGCCTCACAATAAAAGACTGCATATTTTGATCAAGGTTCTTACTATTATCATAAACTAAAATATATATAGTAGGTATTTACATAATAACTGAATGGCTAGACTAAAAGAAACCCGGCCGCAAGCAAAGGAAGGAAGATCGAAATTTCATTTTCACACTGTTAAATTAATATTGATAATTGATAAACAATTGTACGTACCGTTGAAGTTTCACTAAGATTCTGGATGCCTTGCTTATGTACTCCGAACCTTGATGTTGACCACTCTCGGACTGCAAGCAAATGTGATAAATGTTAATAATAAACATCCGCTCGTAGCCCAGCGGCGCTCGCTGATCTCAACCGATCAGTGAGGTTAAGCAACGTACACAGAGGCAGGGAACCTGATGGGTGACCAAAGTGGCGATTTATCACGGGCGTTTTCGTGCTTCGGAGGGCACGATAAGCTGTCGGTCCCGGCTGTTGTCGATTGATTACAGTCGTTAAAACCAAGTCAGAGGCCATTTGGCGGTTTGAAAACTTTGACACCAGGGTTAGACAAGTTCGCCACACAATTGAGTATACCTACACGATAAGAAGAAGAAGAACTTCAGTTATGTACTGCCCATCTTTCAGTAGGTACATTTGATTTTTATGAACTCTCTGGCAGAGATAAGGCGATGTATTGTTATTTGTGACCGAAACCAGACGGTAACTATACAATTGACTGCGCACTAATTTTTGGTTTTGTACAATGCTCTTGATCGTATTTTGTAGTTCGAACCGGAACTATCAGAGCGACGTTCACAGGGGTATCGAAAAGTGTCAAGATTTCTAAAAAACTGTAGTGTAGTGGAAGATGTTATTTAATTTTCCATGTCACTTGTTTCCTATTCTCCTGCAATTTTAGAGTAGTTAGAGCGTGGAACCAACTTCCTGATGACATCGTAGCATCACAAAGAGTCAACCAATTTAAGAAAAACTTAGACAACTCTTTGAATACCACAGTGAAGACAAACTAACAAACATAAGATACGTGAATAGCAGGATACAGGCGTTATCAGTTGTTCAACTGCCTGCCTGATCATTAAATAATAATAATTTTAAACTTCCATCCATCCATAAATTCACGCCTACAATCTCTGATAGGGTAGGCAGAACGTCATGTGATTTTGAACCACTTGATGCTAGATTGATGACATTTGTTCTGAGAGTTATAAGATGGAATATGATTATAGTGATAATACGTTGCGAGTGTTTCACCCACTATACAGCAAAATCCTCACATCCCATTTACTGACTTCTGCAGTATGCCTAAGAAGATTTGGCAGCTGGCAATTAAAATAAGAAGTAAGAAAATTTATATGATTGACTTAAAAAGAGCGACCCTCGGAGTTTCTTGCCTATTCTTCTCCTGAGGAAGACCACCGTTGCGAATAGGCGGAATGTCAAAAATGCTAATGTAATTCACTATTTTCAAGAAGCACTTTGTATGTTCTATGAAAATAAAGTATTTTTGACTTTTGGCACATTCAAAGTTTTTCCTTCACTCCCAGTCCAGTATGGAATTAAAAACTTCACTTTTAATAATTTCTCTTTCTTGTAGTTTACGCAGAATACAATACTCACTGAAGATACATCAGCAGCTTGCTGGTACAGCTTGACAGCCAGATCCGGAGACGTGTGCTCGATGATCTTGGCAGCCTTGTCCAGGACACTTGCACCGGAGTCACCAGAACCATGTTGCTGGAACAGGCTTGCAGAATCTGTTGCCAGTTTGTACAGCTGGAAAGTGAAAGCAATTTTAAAGTTACAATTTAAGTTATTTTCCAAATAATTAATTTAGTAAATAGATATTGCCTAACACATACAAGAATTTGGCAATCTACTATTTGAATATGATAATAATTCCTACTTCAGTGCCTATGAGAATATCATATAAAATCAAAAACAAGTTTCTGGAAGATCAACCAAAAACATAAGTTATATCTATGACTTATATTATAATGTTTTCAAATTATAAGTCACATGACAAAAAATAAAGTTGACAAATATTTTCTTACAAAGTTTATTAACTTAAAAACTATCAAAGACTAAGTTTAAAATTTGGTGGCCTATGTGGCTTGAAAGCAATTTCTTCGAGGCATATGTTTAATTGATTTAATAGTCACAAACATAAATAACTAGCATTCCACTCGGGACTTCGTTCCCGTGGGAATTCGGGAAAATTATGTAGCCTGTGTTACTCAGAGATAATGTAGCACCTAATGGTGAAAGAATTTTGAAATCGGTCCAGTAGTTTTTAAGTTTATTAATTACATACAAAAATACAAATCTTTCCACTTTATAATATTCAGAGGCGGCGTTACGCGTGGGCGACGTGGGCCACCACCATTGGCGTATCTAGGATTATTTTCTAGGGGGGGCCGCGAAAATTAAATGAACTCTAGCTTAATACGCTGTGTATTCAAAAGTAACTAATACTGTATTATAGTATGTAATAATATCTATCTATGGAGGGGACGCCCGTCAGACACAGGCGGGTGATCAGTCCACTTACTTGGGACCATTTCACCCAATTCCCCATAACAGCGCATGAGTTTTACCTCTTCACTGACAGTTTCACCTCTTTGAACCTACCCGAAGCTTTAGCAAACCCGATTATATCCTTTATGTTAAGTACCTATGTAATAATAAGTAAGTATGTAGATTTCTCAGCTGTATATATTTTTTTCTTTTTTTTATGATTTTTGTGTGAAGTATTTTGGTATCAATTATAGAATTTCGAATTGGTAGCCCAATATTTTGGGGTGGGCCCTAGACCATACTGGGGTGGGCACGGCCCACCCGGCCCCCCCCCCCCTTTATACGCCTATGCACCGCCTACGGCCTTGCGGTCCGAGGGGCCTCGCGCCTCTAATACTATACACAACGTAAAAATGTATTCGTTACGAAATAATAAATAAATTGATATACCAAATTTGATTTCTTTAGGCTAGCAATATTTGTTGGCGTTGCTTAGCTATCGCGGGAAATGAATGGGGAAGCTCCTCTGACAAGTTTTGTTTTTATTTAGTCTAGTAATGTTCGTTGGCAATGCGTGCTATCACGGGGAACCCATAGTGACCAGACTTGGGGATTTCCCTTATGGTTTGGCTTTAATGTTAGAACATAAAATGTTTAATGGTATATTTCAACGGTTTTTTAAATTTATTTATAACATTGCTTCTTGCGCCATCAGAGGGCCTCGCTAAACGTATCTTGCCCACATCAAATTATGGTCTTGCCCTGCCACTGATAATATTATTAGTGTAGATGTAGATTTAACAATAAGTCAGCTTAATATTAACTAATGTTAATAAAGTCAGTATTAACTACTTACGGCCTAGACATTAAATATAATACATTTAAAACAACTTCCTTAAAAAATTACCTCATCAGCTGTGGCATTTTCTTTGCTCACAATAAGTGCATTCTCAAGAGCCTTGGCAGCATAGAAGAATGCTTGAATTTTCTCGTAGTGCTCTGCAGCCTTTATATGGCACTCCTTGGCCATCTTGAGGTCCTTTGCAATCCGGTAACATTGTGCTAAACAAAAGAACACATTATTACAAAACCTTACATCAGGGATGGCGAACCAATGGCATGCGTGTGATGAATGGCACGCGTATGATGAATGGCACACGACAAAATATTTTGGGCACTCCACCGATTGACAAAGCATAGATACTTTACTAGTACACAAATTAGCAAAACTCCACATGCAGTGCAGAACAAATTTAAGTGAGCCTACGTTACGGAATGAGTAGGCGTGGTGGGCGGAAAGCGCGGTTGTTTTGGTTTAATTTTAATATTTTCACAATTATTTCATGGCACGTTTATGGTCTCATTAAACATTTCTTTAAAAAAATGGCATGTTCATCTATGAAGGTTCGCCATCCCTGCCTTAAATTAATGCTATGAAATGACTTATAAATGTTTTCACTGATGTACTTACCTGCTTGACTGTACTCATCAGCTGCCGAATCATGGTCAGGCTTCCAACGGAAAACAGATGTCTTTAAACTGAAACAAAGGTACATAAGAGTAAATACACAAACAAAAATGTATATTTTGGAACTGCACTGAATAAGGATTGCAAATTACAGATTGCCATACCATACATACACACATACACACACACACACACACACACATAAACACACACACACACATACAATACACTCACATATACTCCAACATGTGCAACTGCAATTTCATAGCCCATCTTTGAATCAATACCTGCAGCCTCAAGCCCTGAAATGTCTGTACTGTGTCTATATTGTGACTCTAGTTGTGAAGCAGACACTTATAGCACAGGTTTTTCTTAAACCTATTTTAAGTGGCTGCTGTCCCTAATAATATAGCTCATTTGACAACTTTGTAAAATATTTTAATGTACTGGCTATTTTTTTTGTATCAAATAAACTTATTATTATTATTATACTCATAATCATCATAATCCCTGTTGGGGTAGGCAGGATGTAACCATGTCTCACAAAATTTTTTGTTCTATATTTTTTCGAATGCTTATATGTAGTTACATATAATTATAAAATCGAAATTTTAATCTTTAATTTTGTTTTTTAAATGGCACATTCTAAGTTTTTCTATCACTCCTAGCGGAGACCCATCCAAAAACGCACACAGAACTGTGGGTTACCATTTAACGAACCTTCTTTTTCTTATATGTATACCTTCTTTTCATATAAGTAGGTATAATCAAGTATGTGGCGAACTTTATTAACCTTTGTGCCCAAGTTATTCAAACCACCAAATGGTCTCTGACTTGGTTTTAAGACTGGTCAATCCACAACAGCTGGGATCAATAACATAATATGCCCTCCGAAGCACCAACACTAAGTAATGAACCAGCAACATTGTAATCAAACTGTAAATACACCCAAAAGGCTATTGAAATTGAATCTTTGACATAAATATGATCTAATGAGAATTGACAACTGTTGGACAATTGGTCATAGGCCTACACCAACGGTTTCTACATTGATTGATCCTATGCCACCGGCATCCAGCAGCTTCTCACAATCTTTGCCAATTCAGCGATAAACTCTATGAGAATAGTCTCTGTTTCTCCTTCAAGATACCACCTCACAAGGTAAAATGAACACATTTCAGTGTCGTTAGCCATCACTGGGAACATATACCGGTTCTACCAAAGGCCTTACATAAATACTCCATTATGGATTATACGCTCATGCCTTTAATCCCTAATGGAGAAAGCAGAACATCAGTGGTTCTAGTGAACTGCTTAATGCCACATTTGACACACAATTTCTGGTCAGTGGGTCATGTTAGTTTCTGAGGGTTACCAGATGGAACATGGGGTGGGCATTAGAAATTCAGATCCTGAATTTGGGGTTAAAAAGTGGTTGGAGGGCACCCCCCTGCCACTCCCCCCCCCGCGGAGATTATATCGGGGCAGAAACTGTAGGTTAACTACTAAGGGTTGGTTAGAACTGCGACCCCCAACGCACGAGCCGAGCGAGCGAAGCGAGCGTGCCGCGGCAGCGGCCGGCGAAGTGCCAGGAAAGACTTTGGTTGAGTTAAACGGTAAGCACAACAACAACATAACCCACAACATAACCTCAATTTTTAAATATTTATAAAAAAAAAATAAGAATCTCCACGGGGGGGAGTGGCAGGGGGGGGTTCCCCCCTCCCCCCCAACCACTTTTTAACCCCAAATTCAGGATCCGAATTTCTAATGCAATCCCGGAACATGTTGTATAATGGTGAGAGGTGGTCAGCTTTTCGCTCATTATACCGCAAAACCCTCGTATCCCTCTTACAGACTTTTACTGTATACTTGGGAAGAGTAAGTAGCTGACACATTCTTCTAAGTTTTCCTTTTACTACCAGTCCAGCGTGGAAAGAACGCAAATGTGTACCTACTTACGAAAATAAAGAATTGCTAACATTTCTAAAATTTTACTTACAATCTTTCGGCAACTCTGCAATGATCTTCCGCTTCTAGAATTTTAGCAGCCGGTGCATTTCTGCTTGACGACATGGTAACTGTGAGAGATAACAAATATCTTCAATACCTTATTTCCTTGCGACAAGTACACAAAACTGTATTTTCGCAACACTTTTGCAACTGACACAATCACAAAAATCAATAAAATTGAACACGAAAACCCGTGTGACCATTTTATTTAAATGTCATATTTGTTTCGTTTCTTTTTTTAAAAGTTGTTCCTAGCTTGGAAACGACACCTTTGGCCGAAGGCTTTATAACGTAGACGGAGAAGCTTTTTGAAAATATTTTTCTTTCTTTCTCTAACACTTCAGTCTTCTCGTTGAAGTTGCTAGACCAGTGTTGCCATATATACGGATTTGTCCGTATTTGTACGGATTTTGCGAGTTCAATACGGATGAATCAAGATTACGGATTTTTATACAGATTTACTCTAAACACAGAATGAGCTTCAAAAGGACACCGTTTTTGAGCCTTCTTGACCTAATTTTGAACAAATTTCGTCACAACGCTGGTGAGTTTGCTCCACTGTAGTGCGGCAGTACAGCAAAATTTCTTCAATGAAGACGAAACCTAGAAATAAATTAAGTATCTTGACGATAACGGTCCCGCTACTACTAAACAACTTTTAGGGAAATCACCCTCTTTTGATTTAAATCTTGACTCAAAAATGTTACGTTTAATTTTTATACAGAATTCATACGGAATTTCAATCAAAATACGGGATATTTATACGGAATTTCAATAAAAACAGAAATACGGATTTTATACGGATTTTTGTAATGAAAATACAGATTTCACGTCTACTTCATGTGGCAACACTAGCTAGAGCCAAATAATTATAGAACTTGTTTCACTTCGCACATAATAGATGGAACTACTAGTTCTTCTATAAAAATTCGCTGAGTACAGAAACGTTCAATAAAGTTAAAGCTCCTTTAAATGTAATGTTGCCTTTCCTTTCCGGAGTACATACATCTTCAAAGTTCTAGTTAATAGGCATATTCTGGGTGAGCTTGCTACATCCTCGACCACGGCCACATACAACAGATTGTTGTAAAGAGCAAAACCACAATCCATATACTTAGGTAAATATATTTTGCAAATCAATGGCGTATCAATGGTAATTAAACGACGACTTTGACTATTGTATCCATTTAAGAGAGTAATCAAAATTTTAACATTGGGTGGCTAATATTTCTCCTAGCAGCGCCGCGCCACCGCCAACCGAATACGACAATATGTCATTGAAACGCCATTGATAATCGGAATAGCCGCTCCGCTCTAACGATTTTAAACGCAGATACCTGGGTTCGATTCCCAGTCTAATCATGAGCAAACATTGCGTATACGTATTCAAGCAGATGTTTGTTCTTAGGTCCAAAAACCAAATGTGTTTTACCTTGCCCAACGTTAAACATGTTAATATCAATGTTAAAAATGATAAACTAGAAGTTGTAGAATCTACTGTACCTATTCTTAGGTTAGGTATCACTCATGATGCTAAGCTTCAATGGGGTCCTCATATCGATAAGTTAGCGAGCAGACTCAGTTCAGCAACTTGCAGTTAAAAAAATTCGTCAATTATCGACGTTGAAACCGCGAGAAACCGTATAGGTATTTCAGTTATTTCCACTCCACAACAAATGTAGTAAGTATGGCATTTTACTGTGGGATAATGCTGCCGATATCAATAAGATCTTTGTTCTGCAGAAAATAAGTGTTCGCGCGATTTTATCAAATGATACCTAGAATGTTTCTTAGAAATGATTTGAGAAAGTAGGTTGATATTTTGACTTTTGCTTCCCAGTAAGTATATACCTATATAATAAACTATTATATCAAAAAAAATTGTGAAAGGCACAATTTAATACTAGAACAAAACGTAAATTGGATATATTTCGTTTCCACAAAACAACAAAGTATTTTATGGGTCAACATTTCTATCATAAGATTCCCAAGTGTAGGTATTCAAAACTTACCTTTAGAAAAATGTAAGACAATGATTAAACAAAAACTTTGTAAAAAGAGCTATTATAGAATTTCTGGTTATCTGTTAGACAAGCAATCATGGGAATAAATTACTCAGCTCCAGAGTTATTCAGAAACTAAGTCAATTAAAATTAGAAATAAGGTTATATGCGCGAAGAAACTCCGAGTTTCTTGCCTATTCTTCTCCTGAGGAAGTCTGCACCTTTGCCAATTAGGCGCAAAGTTAAAAATGCTAATGCAATTCACTATTTTGACCTTTTTTAATTAACATTCTGTATATTCTATGAAATAAAGCTATTTTTGACTTTGACTTGAATTCGACTTTGTCCCTTGAGACCTCAAGGTACCGCGATCTCTTTTTCTCTTATAGAGGTTTCTCACTAACCTGGAGTTTCTAGCTTACAGAGTTACAGGAGGGGTCTATGTCACTTATAGAGGTCTTTAAAAATACGGCTAGTGACAAATAAGACAACATGCACATTTAGCTTTTTGAATAGAATGAATTCCTCGAACTTATAATAAAACAATAACTGACGCACATTCGGTCGTCGTCATCAGCCCATATTTATACGTCCCCACCGAGGGGCACGGGTCTCCCTTCGAAACACGAAGGAGTTTTAGGCCATAGTCCACCACGCTGGCCCAGTGCGGGTTGGTGGACGGCTCGTCTTTCGAAAATTAATTTTTTTTGGACAGGCTGGTTTCATCACGATGTTTTCCTTCACCGTTAAGCAAGTGATAATTAGAAAGCCGTACATAAATCCGAAAAGACGAATTTAGTGGTACAGGCCCGCACCAGGATTTGAACCCGCGACATCACAAGTCTAGTTCATTACCAACTGGGCTATCACTGCTGCGCTTTTGGTCATTGGAATACAGTGTAAGTTTCTAAATAATAACAGTCGCACATTTGGTAAATCGAACAGAATAAGAGTTCCTCGAAGTTAAGGAATGAGTCAATAAATAGCAAATGTTAAATAGGTTTAACTGTCGCTTATAGAGGTAGAGGCAAGTAAAAATCTGAGAGAGGTTCATGCGTGAAAAATTAGTCTCACTTATACAGGTTTATGTTTCTCACAGGTTTCAGGAGGGCAAAATGACGGGGCCTGGCAAATAAGTACTCTCATTAATAGAGTTTTCTCGCTTACCCAGTTCTCACTTACTCAGTTTTGACTGTACTTAATCTAGATTTTTACTTTTCATTCGTTAAATACATAGTTTTGTAATTATTTAGACCTTTTTGTTACGGTCCACTTTCCTGAATTGGCACTGACACATGTTGCTGTGTGATTTTTATTAGCAAACGTTTCACGTCAAGAACAAAAATTAAGTGCCAGCAGTGGGACTTTGAGCCATGTCAAAGCTTCCCGGAATAAAGTTTACCTACAATAAAGTTTTAATCAAGAACTTGCGCTTGCGCATTAATAACATTTCTTTTGTATCTTCTGTGTAAGACGACTTATTTCCACATCTCGCGCATATCCACTTATAATATCAATAGCATTCCGCTCGGGACTTCGTTCCAGTGGTAATTCGGGAAAATTATGTAGCCTATGTTACTCAGGAATAATGTAGCATTCTATTGTTAAAAAAAATTTCAAATCGGTCCAGTAGTTTCTGAGCCCTATTCAATGCAATCAAACAAACAGACAATCAAATCTTTCCTCTTTGTAGGTATTAAGTATTATGTAGAATTGTAGATAAAAAATACCTCTAAAATTAAACATTTTGAATCACCCCCGACATTCGATTGCTTATAACTTTTAAACGGCTGAACAGATTTTCATGAAACATGGCTAAGAACACTCGGGATAAAATTATCTATGACACCAAAAAACTAAACGAAAATCGGTTCATCCGTTTGGGAGCTACGATACCACAGACAGATAAACAGATACACAGACAGACACGTTGAACTTATAACACCCCTCTTTTTTGTCGGGGGTTAAAAATACCTTTAGCTCTACACCAATCGAATTCTTTTTACATGTTCTCGTAACAAACCCGCACGGCCAGGCGACACGACGGAGATCGGCAAAGTCGCTAGCGTCGCTGTACCTTCCTACTACGAACGAGAATCGGGAAAATGTCTTATGCCAAGTACAAAATACACAGTATTCCCGAGAACCGTTATTCTGATTCTTAAATCTTTTCATGCTTCCCCCGACTTCAACGCGGCGGGGGATTACACGAAGGGTGGCAGGCAATGCTATACAATTCAGCCATTCAGCAGCTTCAATTCACTCCAAGTGGTGGACGGTCGTGGTTCAAAAAGCAGCTATAAATCTAAGGGCGATTATTCTCACGGCGTGGAATTAGGGAATTATTACCATGTCATTTAGTTTGCACACCTGCAAAATGTGCCTATGCTATGGGACAAGCGAATCAATGTAAGCTCTCTTATCTGTATTAGTTAGTACTCGTACATGATAGTTGCTAATAGATATTGCTCATAATATAAGTAAGTAGCTAATTAAATAGCCAAGTAAATCGCGTAACTATACCATCTGAGGCCCGTGACAATTCATTGGATGGGGGCCCCGGATTAAAAAAAAAATTGCAAGGATGCATTCTAAAATTGATCAACATTTTTAGGGATGCGTTGAAATCTGATTCATTTGAATTTTTAGGTAAATCTCTTTCAACCTCTGGGGTGGTAAATCAGTCCATGAAACTGAACAACTTTCCCAAGGAACAAAGGTCGAAGTATGAAACATCGTGATTTTGCTAATAAGTAAAGCATTTTAATGAAACTTAAAATAGAGAATGGCGAAGTCGTCAAAAGTTGTATATCTACGTCTGAGTCTCTTTCGTTATCGTTAGTCAGCAGGGTACACTGCTAGCATTTTGGGAGCAGTAATAGAATATAATAGAAATACTTTATTAAGTGAACCATAAAATTAATAACATATTATGTAAGACATTATGATTAAGATGCCAGACCACACCCTCGGCCTCGTAAAATACATATATCCTCTAAGTACACACGGCAGCATATCAGGCTATACATGTTGACCTTGACATCGACCTTAACTTGCTCGTAATAGAGTTGGTTTTTTGTCTTTTAATAATAGAGTTGGTTTGTGTGTGTGTATGTGTGTGTTAAAATAAAGAATATGTATTGGGTGGCTTAAGGTGGCTTGGGTGGCTTTGGGTGGTACCTATAAAGGTATAGTTAAGGTTGAAAATGAATCTACGAAACTGAACAACTTTTCCGAAGGAAAATTGGACGAAATTTGAAAAAAATAATCTTATGCGATCACCTGACTTTTCTTACTTTAAGTTTTATTGCTGCACACAAAAATATTAAATATACATTTTACAAAGAACAGAATACACAATGGCGTGCTTAACTCAAAATGAGTTCTCTTCTAGCTAACCTAAGTGACATGACAGAGAAATAGGTGTATTAAATTTTGTATGAGAAGCTGAATTTACTGTGCATACGACATAAAATAGCAGAAAAGGTTTTGAAAAATGTGCAATACAATAAAATAAAAGAGAAATTGTAAATTTGACAGCTAGCTAGTGCATTGTAACCCAAAGCAAGGGCCACCGATTACTTCTAGTATAATATAATCTATGCCAACGATATCATTGATAGAGTCCTATGGATTATGCGTTCCCACGGGCTTGACCATGGACATTCATAGGGCTTCGTGTGCAGAGATATGTAAATGATAAATATGCTACTATGATAACGTTGATATTATGATAACGTTTATATTTTAACACAACCCCTATTTTATGAATCATTTTCATTTTCCTTACCTTTCTTCCACGCTGGACAGGGATCGAAAGAAAAACTTAGAATGAACCAGCTGCCAAATCTTCCCAGGCTTGCAGTAAAAGTCAGTAAGTGAGATGCGGATATTTTGTGTATTAGGGACGAAAGCCTGACAACCTCTCATTATTATACTTCATGTTTCATCTAATAACCCTCAGAATTTATGTCAAATGTGCAGGCCCTGATTAGCCCTTAGGCTAATTAGGCTGCAGCCTAGGGCGCGAGGATCAGGGGAGCGCGGTAAAATCGTTTCTTTTCATTGCATCTACCCTACATACATACATTATATCTTATAATGCGTGAGGTACTTTGCCTCTATGTACGGTCATCTTAAAAAATGGTTTGCCACCCTAAGGTTGAATGTCATGGCGGAGGAGCGTCCTCGTAATTAGCCTAGGGCGGTCAGTACTCTTGATCAGTCGCTGCAAATGTGGCATCAAATGGTTCGAGAACCACTAATGCTTTACTATCTACCCCGATAGGGATTACAGGCGTGAGCGTATGTTTGTATGTATTTTCCTTACACTTGGATTACCAGAATCTAAATCCCTATTCAATACGATCCTGCAGTTTCTTGTATTTATTATTTTGACCTTCAAAATTAATAGACTTAAAATTACTTCACGAAAACTCTCGCAATGGAACTGAAAAGAAGAAATATATGAAACTCTGAAAACATTCGATTTCTCACACTGCGGCTGGGTCGATCAACTTGTATGGTGACGCGCAAATTTTTTTCAGACTTCGACCTAATTGTTCTCATCCTTAATTTTTGTTAACTATTAATTTAGTCACCCGATGCAATTTTAAAAAGTTGCAGAATGTTATATGTTGTAGGTTAGTTGCAGTGACCTATTGATAAATATTAAACTACGACTAACTAACTATACGTACTCTCAATTGTAACAGTTGGTTGTAACAGTCACTTGCGTCCTGCTACATGGGAACTGTATTTTACCAAATATTAGGTCCCTTATCAGTGTTACTTAGATGCAAATATTTGCAAACATGGCATGAAAAAACTTACCCTATGAATTGGACGAAGGTGAACGATCCCCACAAACAGGCTTTATTAACATTCGCGGAGAAGTTTGCACAATGCTTTCTTCATTGCGCAAAGCAAATAAGTTGTTCAAAATAGTGTGGAAATTACATACTTGCTCGTATAACAATAAGTATAAGTAGATATTTTCAACAACTACCGTTGTAATTTGCCGGTGAGTGTGTCTGCGTGTATGTAGCTATCTGACAGTGAAGGAATTTTCATGAATCGGTTAGCTTACAATAAAAAAAACTTAAATAAAATAAAATTAAACCGATTTCAAAAACTGAAAAATGAAGACAATGGCATTTAATGTGCTACGACTGCTACGCTAAGTTATACCTACTGATTTGTTTGAAGTCGGTGCAAAGGAGATCTATCAAGCTTATTTGGCTGTGTATGTGCCGTGTCTATCTGTGGCATCGAAGCGCCTAAACAAATGGACTGATTTCACTACGGTTTATTTTTTTGATTGAAAGCTGACATAGTCGAGATGGTTCTAGTTATATTTGATCAAAATTGGTTTAGCCGTTTAAGAGTTATAGGCAATCGAATGTCGGGGGTAATATAAGTTGTTTAATAGAGTTATTTAGCGTTAAAATGTACTGTTGCCATATCTTACAATGTACTGCTGGTAATTCACAGGTAAATCCGTGGGAATCGCGAATCCCTCCGCCCGCCTTCGTCGTCGGAGGGGAGCTGACTTCTCACGAGTCGGGGTGCGCAGGCGCACACCTGCCCTTTCAATCTCGCTAATAATACTTACAAGATAACCATTAAGTTTAATTTTCTGGTTGTAAACAGTTGAACTAGTTTTAGGCCCGTATTACAGAAGAAGATTCAAGTCTCGATCTATACTTAAGTATTGACTGTCTCTTTCTTTCACTATCAAAATGACAAAGGACTGCTACTTAAGTATAGATCAGAGTCTATTAGGGCCGGTATTTCAATAGAAGTTTATCTCAAATTGATCCAGGATTGAAGATAGGTATCGACACTTATTAAGTGTATTTCAATTTAGGTTTAAAATTAAGTGGCACGCTAAGTCGATCCTAACTAGCCTTAATCTAAGCGGAGGATTTCTGTAGCTTAAGAGGATCGTCTCAGTGTTTTTTTCCCATACAAACGGCGTTAATGGATTCCATCCCCTAAACGTCAACGGATCCCTGGGAAATTTTGGTATAGTATCAGAAACACCAAAATCTAGGTCCGTACGTTTTGATTTTTGTGATATTTTTAGTAGACAAAAAGATATTTGAGACTAAATAAATAAATAATAAAATCATTTATTTTCAGGCAACTAGGCCCATAGATAAATACCTTACAGACTAACATACATATAAAATATTATTTAACAAAATTAAAACTTAATTAACACTATTTCCCGGGTGTTTTTCCGGGGGTGTCTACCGGGAATCTCCCTCGAAAACGGCGGAACACCACGCCCTCCGGCCAAAAGCTCTCCTTCATGACTGTCTCCAGCATGAACGTCGAGAACCGCACCACAAATGCTTTGAAAATAGCATGGTGATGCGATTCCAACGGTTTCACTCTCTGGAGACCTAAGGGAACTTTCGTCTTCTGCCGTATGTACTCGACGACGTCTTGCACCTCAGTGCTGTAGTGCAGTCGCGACAAGTACACAGACGTGCTCGGAGCTTCAGCCCGCAGACTCACTTCCGGGTCCGTCAGCATTTTTCGCCAAACAAATTCTCAACATTCAAGGGGTAACTGTTGAAAAACTAAGCCCAATTTTGGAAAAAAACAAAACGTACAAACCTCGTTTATACGCTTACAAATCGATAGAAATCAAAAACGTACGATTTCATTAAGTTTTTGGGGTAGGAATTCATTGACGCCTAAACTCATAATTTTGGAAATAAAACTCGGCATTTGACGGAAAACTGCAATTGTCCCTTTTGCACAAGTATGAGGCGGGTGATCGACATCGAAACAGCATGAAAAACAACTAAGACGCTAGTCCAAACTGAGACGCTCCTCTTAAGTTGCAATCTGTCATTGGCATGCGGCTAATTCCGCAATACGGACGGACCTTAGTCGAAATGTCATTTTGGGTAAAAAAGTAAAATGATCAGTCGATAATATAGTGCTTCTCTATTTTTTAGGGTTCCGTACCCAAAAAGGGAAAAACGGGACCCTATTACTAAGGCTCCGCTGTAGACAGTTGAAATTTTCACAGATGACTTATTTCTATTGGTCCTATAACAACAAATACTAAAAACCAGAATAAAATAAATATATGAGGGCGCTACCATACAAAAAACGTGATTTTTTTGCTCGTTATTATAGATAAGTCTGTCCGAGGCTGTATCTCATGACGCATGATCGTAAGCAGGTGAAATTTTCACAGATGATGTATTTCTGTTGCTGCTATAACAACAAATACTAAAAAGTTGAATAAATTAAGTGTTTAAGGGGGCTCCCATACAACAAACGTGATTTTTTTCCGTTTTTATAGAGATAATGGTTTTTATAGAGTCCGACTTGCACTTAGCCGGTTGTGTAGGTAATGGTACGTAACCCTTCGTGCGCAAGTCCGACTCGCACTTGCCCGTTTTATTTTCTTCCATCGGGTTTTCCTCGCTAGCTTGAACACCGGCAGCCGTAAATCAAGCAAGACCAGTAAAAGCCGTTGGACTGAATATTCTAAAACATTCGAGTGAATAGGCATCTTCTGGGTGAGCTTGCTACTTCTTTGACCACATCTTCGCCACTTGAACTAGATTGTGGTCAAGAGGTGAACACATTGGGCCTTTTTATAATTCGAACGGCACGGCACGGCACTTCGAAATTTGAATTACCATGGCTCCCTATGTTCTCAAAGCAGCTGGACTACTGCACTACCTCATAAGGAATAATAAATAAAAAAGTTTTGATTTGTAAGTATTAAGCGGTCACGGCACTTTTTTGAAGACCTTGGAGAGTGGAACCCCATAAGCTAAATTTTTTCAATGTAATCTTTCAACATATATATCCAAAATTTTAAGTGTCTTCAAGGCATTTCTTAATACATACTGCAGCATTTCTGCTTGCGATCTTTTTTATGTTATCTTATTCTTTCCCGTCTAGTTTTCTTTTTAATTCAATAGATTTCAAAATATTAGAACTTGCTCCATTTTTGCATTTTGTTTGGGATTGAAGTTGTAATTTTCATTCGACAAAAACCTATTCCACTAGGAAACTCGTCCACTTTTACTCAAAACGACACTTTTGAGTAAAAGTGGACGAGTTTCCTAGTGTAATAGTCTGTTTTTTTTTTAATTGAAATGATGTTTTTAACCTTCTGACTATAAAACCATATGAATAATTTTGGAAGTTAGGCCTTCCCATCTGTTAAGTTTTAGTTTACTACTTAAATTTAATTATGCAATTTTTATATTCTTAAATTGTGGTCTGTGTCGAATTTTTGTTACTGTTTGTTTTTAATTAAATCCTTTCTTTCATTTTAAAACTCGTCTACTTTATTTTGTGTTTCGGCGATACCACTTCCGTAAATTTATCGCTGAAATACATAGATATCCATAGACTTAAGCCCGTATTATTACAGAAGGAGACTTAAATCTTGATCTATACTTAAGTATTGATTGTCTCTTTCTCTTACTATCAAAATGACAAAGACGACTGCTACTTAAGTATAGAGCAGAGTCTGAGTCGCGCTCTGTAATACGGACCTTAGATTTAATAATGAAATTTAAAAAAACAAGTAGTCATACAAACTTACACCCCACTTTACTACGCTGCGGTCGAGTAACTTCATGACTTGTAAGGGTAAGAACTGGCAGGTGTGAATCTTGGTCCCCTCCGCATAGGCGGAGGTCCCGGGTTCGATTCCCACGACTTGCACTTCGCACACAACACGGACTCCTTTTGTGTGAAAAATAGGTGTAGTTTCCTAAATATTCGCGGGCTTGTTATAAGATATAGATAGATAAAAGCTTTATTCACTGCTATTACGAAAACTTGTTTATTGCTACAAAACTTATTACCATGGGCGTAGCCAGGGGGGCGAAATTTTCAAAATCTTGAGTATCTCCCTGCCCTTATCCTTCTACGAAACACCGTAGAGAACCTAGTATCGGCAAAAACCCCCCCGAAACAGAATTTTGGCTACGCCCGTTACACATACTGTGGGTAATCCACTCAGGATTTACCACAGAGCTAATCTTCTGCCAAGACCAAGTGACACAGTGAGCGCTTATCCAATGGTGTGAATGACTTTCATGTATTTAAAAATTGAATGAAAAAATAAAGTAAACATATGAGCAAAATCAATGAATAGAGAGAGATACTGTATTAATTAATCATCAGTAGGAGTAGACATAGGTACAGTAGAACCCGCAATTATCAGATCAGTAGGCAAGGTAATTACCAACAGGCTTATCAGGTCAGTCACCGAAAAATAGCCTTCGGGAAGGTATATGTCAAACGGTGTAACCTAATAAAATTAAAAAACAAAAATTACCCCCGACATTCGATTGCTTATTACTTTTAAACGCCTTAACTACTTTTGACCAAATATAGCTAAGAATCATCTTTGTAGATTACATCAGCTTGCGAACAAAAATAAACCCCTTCGAAATCGGTCCATTCGTCTAGCAACTACGTACACAGATATACAGACATACAGCTGTAGATACCTACACACGTTTTTTGTCGGGGGTTAAAAACCAAATGATACTCCGACAGGGATACTCGTACTGCCCACACGTACAAAACAAATTATTGTAAAAATGGAAATAGATTTACTATATTTTACTATTTTGTAACAAAGTTTGTAAAATTTCAAGAATAACAATCACTGTGGGTTCTAAACAGCGAGCGCCACAAGAGCTCCGAGCGCTTCGATCGGATATTAAGATTATAATTTTCTTAAAATGGAAATCGAATCCAGCAGCTCTAGCACGATAACGACAAACTCGCGCTCGGCTCACGCTGAAACTTCACTTTGATTGCGCGAGAGTCCCGCGCAAAGGCTTGCTTGCCTTATGGCGTTGTCAATGTTGACACTTTGACATAGGACCGCGGTATTGTCGCGGCACTGTCACTATCGTACTCGGCCTGCTGTACCGTTAAATCAAGGTAGGATCACTGATGATCTCCGAATCCTTAAACCCGCACAAACAGTCAAAATGAGCAGGACATAAGTATATTTTAATGCATACACATCGCGCAAACACAGACGCAATCATTGGTCTTTTTTTTCCAAACATTTACAACATTATACCGAAACCCCATCGGGATTAATATGTGTCGCGTATGACATAGTAAAGGATGATGGGCACATTAGTATAGAACTTGGTACCGGCACCAATAGAAATAAATTATACATCGTTAAAAAGGCAATTTTCTCTAGAATAAGAATAACCGAAGCACTAGTCTTTATTCATTGTCCATTTGTCCAATAGTAATTAGAGTAATCCTGCCTTGAAAGTTATTATTTTTATTTTTTTCTGCGACGTTATTCTTCATTTTGGTATAGTATTTTTATTTATTATATTATTACAAATGATCATCATTAATTATTATAATTGGTTGTTTATTCTCGCAGTAAATAAAACAAGTTGAAAGTAGGTTTTTTCATTTAATGTGTAAAAAAATTAATAATTAACGTTGATCATTTATATTATAATTAATATGATAAATAAAAATACTATGCCAAAATGAAGAATAATGTCGCAGAAAAAATTAATAAATGATGAAAAATAAATAAATTTCAAGGCAGGATTACCCTAATTGGACAATGAACCAGGACTAGCGCTTCAGTTATTCTTATTCTACAGAAAATTATCTTTTTGACGATGTATCATTTATTTCAATTGGAGCCAGTACCAAGTTTCATACTAATACCGATACCAAAATGCCCATCATCCTTTTATTATTTAATATGTCAACATTTATTAGTATATTTTTCAAATTAAACGAATAAAAGAAAAAAACAAGTAAAAACTCAATGCATTGATTAAAGAGTCGCTACGACCGGTGAAGAGATAGAAAGAAGCATGTCTATTACTAGAGCGGGACCCAAGGAGAATGAGTTCGTTTCCGTGGGACTTACCTCCGCCATACAAACTACTGGTATGTACTTATTCGGCATATGTTCCTGAACACAAAAAGTGCGGTAGTCACTTTCTAAGGGTATGGAGGGGGTAGCTATGACGTAACAAAGATGGCGGCCGGGCCTATTTTATTTACGCTATATTTAGATAACTACTGGGCAGATTTACTTAAATAGGGTCTCAAATGAAAGATAATTTAATATACATTGTTTTATTCTAAAGATGCATTAGTGTAAACCTAGTAACAAAATAAATATTTTCGAAAAACGACATTTTATAAAATTAAACTTTTTTTACTGTGTGAAAAGAACAGAAACCGTTAGGATTACGGTAATTTAGCTTATTATAAAAAAATAGCTACACTTATCAGCATTCTAATGGATCTAAAAACGTTTAAATCGAGCTATAAACAACGGAACTGCAGTCGTCTAAGTGAGCGTGGGTAGCGCCGAACTGACTACGGTACTTAGATTTTGGTACGAATAATCTTGAAAATAACGTGACAAAACGGGTAGAATCACAGCAAAATGAAAAAGTATTATGAACAGGCATAATTTTTTTTAACAGGCAAAATTTTTTTTGTCAAAAAATTTTTCTTTATTTATTTACGAACTATTTTCAAAAATTCTCGTAACAAAAATAATGCTTCGTATCATACCGAAATAAAACTTTTCATACTTGCACGTACTTGCGTTATATTTCAAAACAAAGGACTCAATGGTACTGGTCTGTATTGATGGACATGAGAGTGTAAACGTACGCACTCGGGACGGAGTGCGTACGTTTACACTCTCAGGTCGCTGACGTGCGAGAGTGTACAGCCGCCGTTATATTTTTTACATCGGCAACACTGAGATTCATTCCGAGAAATCCCTGCCCCGAGGAATTTGGCACTTGTCAATTCATTCATTTGAAATCATTTGGTCAGGCCTATGACACTGTTAGTACCAATAACTGCGAAATGGCGCTGCTATCGCCTTTTAAAACTAAAAAAATAGTTGATGTTTGATATGGGTTCCTTTAAAAAAAGTTCTTTAGCTTCATGAGGAGCCCTAAATTTTGCCAGTTTAAAAGCATTAATAAAGCTTTTTTTGTTTGAATATTTGGCCCATTTTAATAAATCATACATGAGTTGAAACAGACTCTTGAGTAGCTGTTGCCTTTATGTTGTTGCTACGTAACAGCTACTAGGTTGGTGCCCTCTAAGTTAAATTTTTTGTCTGTTCTTGGAGGATGATTGCACTTTAAAAAGACATAGATAAAAATTCAAATGCAATCTAAATAAAAATGCAAAGCATCTCCTTTTCAGATAACTAGATTATGTAATATAACATGCTATGGTTAAAGTTACATTACAAGAATCAAATGTTTTTGACCCTGATTGATTCTTTAGATATATAGTTTCATTAAATAATAAATATACGTACCAGCTCTTCCAATCACCAAAGTCATTTCTGGGGTACCACCCTCATTTTGCTCTCGAAAATAATTATAAATAAACAAATAAATAAACGCTACACACTCAAAGGCCCACACTAAGGTTTTCCCTTGTGTCGTGGGTCCCTTGAAACACACATAAAGAAAAATACAAACATCCATGACCCGAGAACAAACAAATAAATCTTTGACATGCTGCTGCTGGGTAGTAATAACTAACATTACTTAAATACTTAAAAGCAGTAGGTACAGTTTTAAAGTACAGTGTGTAATAAATATGACTATTGGGTTTCTTCATGGGACAGACTGTCAGCCGACTCACCCTGCACTAGGAATAAATCTGTATTACAGTGGTAAGACATCTAGTCAGTTCACGAGAGGCAAGGTTATGGTACTTATAGTTGAGTTGTTATACAACTGAATAGGTACTTCGCTAAAGGCTTAACCAATTTCCAGAACTAGTAAATAAAAGTGAATAGATAGATTCTCAAATATAGACCCATATGTGTTGCCACAATTCCGTCAATATCATGTAGCGCAGAACACTTCACTTTATATAAATGGCAATCAGCCATTTTGTGAAAAAATTGTGGATAAGAACTTTTTTGAGTGACGCCCAGGTGACACCTTTAACACTCTCATGTTTTCAAAATGGTTCAATGATAATCTTTGAGTATGTAGTATTTGTTTATAATGATAATCAATGGAAAAGTAAAAGAATAAATAAAAATTTTCAATGACTATCAACGTCTGACCTTTTTGGCCGGAGCTGTCAGGCAACTTGAAAGACTACTATAATTATTGAATTGTTATCTTTTTTGGTGACCCCAGTAGTGTCATTACACGGTTACACATTACTCTTTCTGCTCTTTGTAGCTGACCCACGTGATGGAAAGTTTTGAATTTGAAAATTAAAATAATAGATATAGTGTGTCCAATTAAGAATAATACGTAACAGATTTTATGGACTTACCTACTTTACTCAGTGGTTCACCCAGAGCAATTCCGTTTTCAGTGAAGAGACATGTGTAAGAAAAGCGAATTCTCTTGCCTTCTTCATCGAATTGGGTTTAGTCAAAATGTTTTTGACAAACGCGTTGTTTCAACAATTGCTCTTTAGAGAGTTCAAGGAGTACAGAATTTGTTGGCGCGAGAAAAGACATATCCACAAACTTCTTAGATAACTGTTTCTCGGGAAACAAAAAAACCGTAGCGTTTCACCTGTTGCAGTGCAACCACCAACACAACACTTAAGCGTTTCCTTGTTAAAGCAGGTTGCAAAAATAACCTAGATGAAAAAATCGTCGACGGAGGAGGATTTGTGACAAGGATCTCAACTTCAAACTCAACATAAAATACACGAGCACTCAACTCGAGCTCGCAAGGGTTCATAGAATTACTCTTGAACGATATAATTGTATATAAAAATCACTGTTCGCCGACCATCGGCTGAAAGAAAAAATCTTCAGCCGATACCTTGTTGTGCCGACAGCTCAATTCGCCGAAAGGACGTTCTAAATATATTTTTTTTGCCGATGGCACGATTTGCAGATAAGCCGGTTCACTGAAAGCTCGACTGAGCGAATTAGCTATTTATCGATAGAAAGAATTGCATAAAGCACTGTTCATATTTTCATTTACTAATACTTACTACGCTATTTGTTGGAACATAAGGTTTAGTTTTTTTTTGAATAAAAAATAGCTTATTTATTAATCTAGAGCAGCACATTCCATCAAAATCAGTCCGTTAGTTTTAGGCATAGAATAAATAAGGTGTAATTCACATTTGTTTGTTTAGATTTATTATAAAGTAGTCATAAAAAAACTAATATAATTTGCAAAACAAATGTATTTATTTTAGATATAAAATTGTTACCAAATGTTGTTGATAGTTTTGACACTCGAAAATATTTTTTTACGTACCTACAAAATAAATATCAAAATTTTATATGGAATCAAAGCTAAATGGTAATAATACGGGTTACACATGGCAAAATATGCTTATGACAATCATAAAATAAAATAAATATAAATGCATTTTAGTCATTTCCGCGACGAAAACTGATAATAAGTACTGCATTTATTTAGCAATGCACTTCAGTAAACGCCTGTGCGAACCACGAGAGCAATCATACATAATACCGTACTTGTACTTGCTCAGTGACAAGACGCCATCATGACAGTTTGAAGTTATCTTGACATACAGCATGACGTCACAAGATGGCGAATTAAAGGCGATAGCAGCGCCATTTCGTAGCTATTAGTGCTAACAGTGTCATAGGCCTGACCAAATGATTTCAAATGAATGAAGCGACAAGTGCCAAAGTTCACGGCGCAGCACGGTGCAGGGATTCCTCGGAATGAATCTCAGTGTTGCCGATGTAAAAAATATAACGGCGGCTGTACACTCTCGCACGTCACCGACCTGCCTCTGTCTCGAGTGCGTACGTTTACACTCTCATGTCCATCAGTACAGACCAGTACCATTGAGTCCTTTGTTTTGAAATTTAACGCAAGTATTCATACTTGCACAGTATGAAGAGTTTTAACGAAGCGTTATTTTTGTTACGAGAATTTTTGAAAATAGTTCGTAAAAATAATGAAGAAAATTTTTTTACAAAAAAAATGATGCCTGTTAAAAAAAATTATGCCTGTTCATAATACTTTTTCATTTTGCTGTGATTCTACTCGTTTTATCACGTTATTTTCAAGATTATTCGTACCAAAATCTAAGTACCGTAGTCAGTTCGGCGCTACCCACGCTCACTTAGACGACTGCAGTTCCGTTGTTTACAGCTCGATTTAAACTTTTTTAGATCCATTAGAATGCTGATAAGTGTAGCTATTTTTTATAATAAGCTAAATTACCGTAACCATAATGGTTTCTGTTCTTTTCACACAGTAAAAAAAGTTTAATTTAACAAAATGTCGTTTTTTGAAATTATTTATTTTGTTACTAGCTTTACACTAATGCATCTTTAGAATAAAACAATGTATATTAAATTATCTTTCATTTGAGACCCTATTTAAGTAAATCTGCTCAGTAGTTATCTAAATATAGCGTAAATCAAATAGGACCGGACGCCATCTTTGATACGTCATAGCTACCCCCTCCATACCCTTAGAAAGTGACTACCGCACTTTTTGTGTTCAGGAAAACATGCCAAATAAGTACATACCAGTACTTCGTATGGCGGAGGTGAGTCCCACGAAAATCGTTATTTGAAGACTTTCTTATGAATGGGTCCCACTCTATACTCAAACAAACGGCCAACTTGACCCAGTGTAACGCAAAAACTATGGGATTCTAAAAACTATGGTCTTGACGTATGAAATTACCGTTTCCCATACAAAATTATTCAAAAAAATAAATTTATTCAAGCAGATATTTTTGTTTTTTTACAGGAATGTGAAATCCAAATGTAGGTACTTAACAACATTTTGCAGGGAGGTATCGACATTTTTTATTAAAAGTGCCAACTGAAAAACTAAAAACTGAAACGGGCAACAGATCAAACAAGCTGTGTTTGAGCTTCGTTACTAGTAAATAAGTCCAAAGATAAACTGCATACTTACTCAAAATCTCCGTAATACAGCCAAGTTTTAAAGTAAACCTGAATTTTAGAAAAAGCAGCTGGATGAAAGAAAATATAAACAGAAAATATATCTACTTGGAATAAACAGTATAGTATAGAGTATAATTCTAGAATTAAAAATATTGTACAACCCCCGCCCGACATTTAGGGCCTTCACAAAAACTAAACCTTAGACAATTTTTCAAACCGCTTAATGTTTTCGAGATTGTCGAAGTACGTGGTTTTTTAATGTTTTGTGGTAATGTTATTGCGTATAACTCTTAGACGGCTGAACCAATTTTGATAAAATAAAATATAGCTAAGATCCAACTCGATCACGGCAGCTTTCAAACAACAACAAAACCGCATCGAAATTGGTCCATTCATTTAGGAGCTATGATGCCACAGTCAGACCCATACTGATACACAAGTATACACGTCAAACTTATAACATCCCTTTTTTTTGTAGGGGTTAAAAAATCTACGGTACATTAAAGTACGGTAGAGTCTTTAAATAAGCGCCATCAACATAGTCCAGGTGGCAGAGTGAGGCTGTGACGTCAGAGGGAGACGAACAACAAGTGAATGTCGGTGTATTATCTCTTTTGAAAGGGGAGTGCAGTCCCGTTGTCCTTTCACGGATTACGGTATTCGTTGTGGGTGAAACCGAAACTAACTTTTTTCTAAAGTATTTTTGACGTGAATAGGTTTTTAAAGCTTCCATCTACACTTTTAAACTAATATTATAAAGAGGAAAGATTTGATTGTTTGTTTGTTTGCATTGAATAGGCTACGAAACTACTGGACCAAATTCTACATTATCCCTGTTTTTTTTTATGAGATGGGTTAACTCTTGACCCCAATCTTGACCAAGATTATAAATGAGGTCGACAATGGAGCAAGTTAACCCAGAAAATGCCAATTAAGGCACTGGAACTTCCACGCACCGACGGAACACAGCAAGCTGTATGGTACATTATTTTTACAAATTCCCACGGGAACGAAATTCTGGGCGTAAATAAAATAAACACTACACACTCAAAGACCCACACTACGGTTTTCCCTAGTATCGTGGGTCCTTTAAAGGCAGACACGAACACCCATGACCCGAGAAAAAACATCTGCTTTTTACACAAATGTTTGCCCTGACTGGGAATCGAGCCCAGGACCATGTGTCATGATCATAAGACATGAGACAGCGTCACTAACCACTCGATCAAACCGGCCGTCAAACTAATGATAACAAAATCGGGGATACAGTTTCGTGGTTTTGTGTTGCAGCTACATATTATGTACAGACAGCAGCAAGTCCAGTTACCCACTTGCAGTACGAAAGCCGCCGCTATTACAAGCGAGTCACGTTTTCGCAAAAAACCTAACTTTTTAGTAAGATTAAAAAATATAATCACCATTGTCTAATTATCCGTGTTTTCATAAAATCCCTAGAATTATCGCGATAATTCGAATTATCAAATCATCCTACGACATATACCTACACAGTAGGGAATTATTGTAATACTGTGACATATTATGAGTCGAATAGAATCAAAGGCGGCTATCTAACATTTAAAGTAAAACCAATCGTCCCGGTCCTTTGCTAACCTCATCCATAGAGGTCCCGTCAATTTGACGAAATCGTAAAATTTCACACATTTATAAGTATTAGTCTTTAAAATAATTTTTAGTGTATTGTTAATGTCTTACTGAATTTGTGTGTGCTGAAGATGCAAAAATAAACGTTGTCTATGTCTATGTCGTCTGACCATCGGGCTGGTGGTCTGCCCACTGGCCTTGTCGCTCCCCTTGGCCACCATTCTGTGACTGCCTTGGTCCACCGTCCGTCGTCCCTCCTAGCCAAGTGTCCTTGCCGGGGGTTAAAAATTAAAAACAAATTTATCACCCCTGGCCACAGATTACCCCCTACAAGATAGGTACCGCATTTAACATACTGTAGACACTATGTCTGGGGGCGTTTTAATTAAACACTGCAAATCTGGTATTACATCCTTACTAATATTACAAATGCGAAAGTAAGTCTGTCTGTCTGTCTGTCTGTCCGTCTTTCACGCCTAAACTACTGAACCGATTTTGATGAAATTTGGTACAGAGATAGATTAGACATTGGGAAAGGACATAGGCTACATTTTATCCCACAGCTGGGCACGATATAACCTGTAGTCCACGCGGGCGGAGCCGCGGGCGGAAAGCTAGTATGATATAATCACTTTAACGCGACACGATACACAGATTAACACATAACGTAGCGCTTGTGCGCACCATCAACACCTTCCAATGACTCTCAAGCGAATGGCTCTAAACCAATGGCTCTGGCCCGGATGGCTGTCACCTTCTTTTTTTTTACACGCTTCGCGAATCTTTTAAATTCAATTTTAACTTTTTAAATCAATACTTGACAGCACTCCGACCAGCCAGCATCGTCTGTGAAACGTAGTCCCATCACGGTGAAGACTACATTACATATCAAAATACCTAACCACAAGGCAAACAACGCGCGCCACACAAATATGATTTTGCTCTTGCATAGCGTATACTCCTAAGGTGTTCCCATGTTAATTTTATCGAAATTAATTTAGAGCATTTTAAAAAAAAAACAACAAAAACAAAAAAAAATACAAATCAAAACGTCATCCAAATAATTAAATGAGTGTTTCGTTTGTGGTCATCTGCTAATAAACATTGTAGTCCGCGAAATATAGGAAAATTATTGAGGAAATGAATCATGTCGTTTCAGAAGTTGGGTCATCCAACTTGTGGGAAGCTACCCCTCCCTGAATGTTTTTGGAACTTCATAAATTAATTCCTTTTTTGACACTACTTATTTACTTTAAGCGAATTATTTTTGGGATTGAAGTCGGTGACTCAATACGTTTTTAACGTAGAAAACTATTCAATTAAGTATTATTATTTATTACAATCGGAAAGCGTGTTGTTCTTCTGGAGACCCCCTAAGGTCCCTAAGACTCTTTTAAGCTAAATCTATGTACTACTTCGGAGATTTTAAAACACATAATAAAATTGTTTGCCGCGGGGCAGACGCAGAAGGCGGCGGGAGGCATCATTATACAGGCACAGCCTTTTCAATGAAACTGTCTTAGTTTAGTGTAAGATTTACAAATTTTTGTCTTTTTCTTTTACCTGCAACCCCCCGAGTAAGGCTTCACGACCCCCCTGGGGATCGCGACCCACAGTTTGAAAAACACTGAACTAGACTAACCCTGCGCCCTGGTGTCAGAGTTTTCAAACTGTCAAAAGGCCTCTGACCGTGACCAAGCTCTGACCTGTTTCTACGACTGTTGTCAATGGCAATATCAGCCTTATTTTTTAACCCCCGACAAAAGAGGGGTGTTATATCATAAGTTTGACGTGTTTATCTGTGTGTCTGTCTGTGGCATTGTAGCTCCTAAACTGGTAGACCAATTTTGATGCAGTTTTGTTTTTCTTTGAAAGCTGACGTAATCAAGATGGTTCTTAGTTTTATTTGATCAAAATCGGTTCAGCTGTTTAAAAGTTATTGAACCTGATGGGTGACCAAAGTGGCAATTTATCACGAGCGTTTCCGTGCTTCGGAAGGCACGTTAAGCTGTTGGTCCTGGTTGTTGTCGATTGACTATACAGTCGTTAAAATCAAGTCAGAGGCCATTGTGCATTTTAAAAACTCTGACACCGGTTTAGCCAAGTTTGCCACACAATTGACTATACCTACACGATAAGAAGAAGAAGAAGCTATCGAATGTCGTAGGTTATACAAAAATTTATTCAGCTGAGGGGATGGAAATAATTCAATACGTCGAACCTAGCACGGTTCTCCAGAATGTACCTAATCGACAAAGCTCAACAAAACAATCTACATATTAGCCTGTAGTCCGTCGAAACGACGGTTACTTTGTTGGAGTACATAAGCTGTTTGTAGCGCGAATAGATCTCCCGACCTATCTAACAAAACTCGTTGAATCCAATATTCGAGGAATCGAACTGACGGAAAAGTGCAATGTGGGTAGATCAATGCAACTTTTTTAATTTAGATGGAGTTGCAACAACGTTTGCTAAACCGAGATGCCTATGTCCAACAATAGACTGATAAATTAGCTTGATAGTGATGACGAGTTACTCATATACAGGGTAATTTTTTAATCAGTACACATATTTTTTGTACGTAAACTTTATGAAAATCTAACAGACCCGTATTTTTTTTGTTTTATATCGTTTCATATAAAAATTTCAAGCCAGATCGTCTGAAGCATGAAAATAAACCGTGTGGTAATCGGCTGAGAATAACACCACCCCATCTCTTTCCGTGGGTGTCGTAAGAGGCGACTAAGGAAACACAAATGAAACCTGCCTCCTAGTAATCCATCCCAGGCAACGACACTTCATTTTTTTCTGAATCTGAGGTGTCGTCCTATGGTCTCATGCGGTGTGGTAGGCTCTGTAAAGGGTCGTCTGGTTCGCGACCACCCTCCTACCGAAGTCCGACGCCAAACAGCTTGCTGTGTTCCATCGGTGCGTAGGAGTACCAGTGCCTTTATAGGCATTTTCTGGGTTAACTCGCTCCATCGTCGACCTCATCTTTGACCTTATGGTCAAGATTGAGGTCAAGAGTTAACCCATCTTATAATAAAAAATAAATTAAAAAAAAAAATTTTTTGTATGGAAAAAAAATAACTTCGTCCAATTGACTTGAAACTTGGTTTTTCTGCGTTTTACAAAATTCATACTCTAAGACGTAAAGGGGTATCAAAATCTGAAAATTTTGGAAAAAAAAATTTTTTTTCTTTCTTATTTACGTTCTATCAACGTTACTGGCACCGTAAGAAAAATTTGTGTACTGATTAAAAAGTAACCCTGTATGTTTACTTTTTAAGCTTTTGATTTATTATTTTTCTTGGTGAGGCAATGAAATGGGTGGTTTGGTTTTGCAATTCAATGATGATGACTTCTTCAGCCGAATACCGACATGGACCATCTGTCAGATGTGTGTCAGATCAAAGATTGAAGAATTTTTTAAATTTTTTTATTATAAGATGGGTTAACTCTTGATCTCAATCTTGACCATAATGGTCAAAGATGAGGTCGATGATGGAGCGAGTTAACCCAGAAAATGCATATAAAAGCACTGGTACTCCCACGCACCGACGGAACACAGCAAGCTGTTTGGCGTCGGATTTCGGTAGGAGGGTGGTCGCGACCCAGACGGCCCTTTACAGAGCCTACCACACCGCATGAGACCATAGGACGACACCTCACATTCAGAAAAAAATGAAGAATCGTTGCCTGGGATGGATTACTAGGAGGCAGGTCTCATTTGTGTTTCCTTAGTCGCCTTTTACGACACCCACGGAAAGAGATGGGATGGTGTTATTCTCAACCGATCACCACACGGGTGAAACCTAATATCACTTTTCTAGTAAGCAGGTCCGAGTTCTTGCAGCTGAAAAACAAGCTTCTTTATTACCATCTCTATCGACTCCATAATAGTAACAGTAGGTCCATGATAGGCTCGGATTAACCTCTGTACAAGATGTACTTCGGGGAGTGTGCTCAGGGGCTGCATGAGCTCATTCTGCCTGCCCCTTTCTTCCATCGGACGTCCAGACGCACTGCGGGGTATCACCCTTATCTTGTCGATACGTACTGAGCGCTTTTCTTCATTTTTTGTATTGCGCACTGCCAAGGAGTGGAATTCTCTGCCGACGTCTGTATTTCCGAGCTCATACAACCCGAATATCTTTAAAGTACGAGTGAATAGGCTTCTTCAGGGCGAGCTCGCTACATCCTCGACCGCATCTTTGCCCTGAGCTAGATTGTAGTCAAGAACGAACCCATTCTTAATAAATAAAAAAAGGCCCAATAGAAAATATACTTTAAGGTATTAATGATACGGTTAATTTTCCTAAATTTTTTTTTTCAAAGTTTTAGGTCCTTTTACCATACTTCGTCCATGTCATAGACATATAAATAAGAAGAAATTGGACAAATATCTTCAATGAGTAAATAATTTAAAAAAATTAAATAAAATTGTAATTTAAAGGTATTAATCAATTTTTTTAATTTACTTCAACGTCAGTAATTACGTACATCCCTAAAGGCTCCAATAGATTTATTTTTACATACATTTGAATAGAGCTGAGCATTAATCTATTTTTGTTATTTTTGGATATTCTCTTTATTGAGTATTTGTATGTATGTACTTATGTATGTAAATCCTTTATTGTAAATTTTTATATTTTTAAAGTTTGTATATTATCAGTTACCACGCCCTACACCTGCTTGATGCCATCAAGCAGAATATATATAATTGTCATTATTAAAACTCGTTGTACAGCAACGAACCCGACGCCGCCGCCGGGATACGTGTAGGTGGTAATTACTTCATGTCAAACTCGATACTTTTATTAATACTTACTCTTAATTTAATTGGCAAATGCAAACTGAGTAAATACGTAATACACAGATTACACCGTATGTATTTGTTCTCACAGTGGGTAGAATAGTATTTATGGATTAACAGTTCCTAGAATATTTAGAACTAGCATTCCGCTCGGGACTTCGTTCCCTTGCAAATTCGGGACAATCATGTACCCTATGTTCATCACAGATAATGTAGGATTCTAATGGTGAAAGAATTTTTCAAATCGGTCCAGGACCTAGTTTCGGAGCCTATTCAATGCAAACAAACAAACAATCAAATCTTTCCTCTTTATAATATGTATAGATATTTAACAAATACTTAAAAGTAGAACAACAATCAAATCTTTCCTCTTTATAATATGTATAGACATTTAACAAATACTAAAAAGTAGAATAAATTAAATATTGAAGGGGGCTCCCATACAAAAAACGTGATTTTTTTGCCGCTTTTATAGAGATGATGGTTTTTATAGAGTCCGACTCGCACTTGGCCGGTTTTATAGGTAATGGTACGAGGAAATAAAACCGGCCAATTGTTTAATTTCCTCATTGTTCTCAATAAACATGAGACAGCTAAACTTCTAGTTCAGAAGACGGTGCAATTTTTAAGATTCTGCCAATGCAGAATCTTAGAAATGTAAAAAAGAAGTTCAAACTTAAAGGAGACGTTTCAATTTCTTGGCTAAACATATTTTTTACTTTGCTTTTGCTATTAGCTGTTACCTTTCATCGTCTTCCTAGAGGGTACACGTCAAAAAAGTACATAAACGCGTGTCTTAGGCTTAGGTGAAGACAATTGAAACAGCTGTAAGGCACCAGGCGGGGCGACGACGACGCGCGACGTTCAACAGTTAGCCGCCCCCGTTCCCACGCCTTACCCTGCATCTGCCCGCGACCCTCGGCCCACCTTACATTGAATATCATACTTTAAATTATTTTCAACCCCAGCACTGATTTCATCTAACGGTACTTTTGTACGTCATTCGGAGCGGCGACGTCGCTCGCTGAACACCACCCGGTGCTACGGGGTTGTTTAAATATTTTCAATTTTAGTGATTCAGTGCTTCTTTTTTTTAAGTTACAAATAATTTGGAAATATGAATGCTTTTATCGATCCCCAGAAGCATAACATCCCTTTAACAGGTGAGTGACTTGATTATCTTTTGAATTTGCCGCGAATGAAAAAAAATGATTTTAATTCCTAAAAACTGCTGTGCGTGTGTACAATTTTGATTTTTTTTTATTACTATGCGAAAGATTGTTAGGAAGAATGTTTGATATCCTTTTACATAAAAACTACCAGAAGGATTTTTTGCAATTCCACCGTAATACCTATTAGTAGAAAATTGTGGCACATTTTTCAAAGAAATGCTAGTTTTCCATAAATCATAAAAGTTGTTCATCAATTGTTCCACCCACGCGAATGCATTTTATTATAAAACGATTCATTTGTGTTTTGTATATTTTTATATTTTATGTAGGCACCTAGGTACAAAGTCTAAACGACCCAGTGGTTTTTAACGTGATGCTCTTTCATTCAAAAAACAAATATACTTACAGACAGACTAACAAAAATCATGTTAATGTTAATTTACTGATTCTAATTAGTCCTGGATAGCTTTTTGTTCGATTAAGTAGGTGATAACCACGCTTTTATCTATTTTAGATTTACATCCAGTTGTATAAAAGGCCATTAAAGTTAATGCTACTTCAAATATATTGTTACTTTCCGCCTATTTAGCGTAAACAAGAACAACAGCTCTAGCACGATAACGACAAACTCGCGCTCAGCTCACGCTGAAACTTCACTTAGATTGCGCAAGGGTCCCGCGCAAAGGCTTGCTCGCCCTATGGCGTAGTCAATGTTGACATTTTGACATAAGACTGCGGTGTTGTCGCGGCTGTGGCTGTCACTATCGTACTCGGCACGCAGCATTACATTTAAACATCATTTAAAGTAGCTTTAACTTTATTTAAGTTTTTTCAACTGAGCCTAAGGATCGTATTTAATCGATCGACAAAAAATGTGGGAAATCAAAAATATGGAATTAGCTTTCATAATTAATTAGTTGGTGACTAAAGAGTCAAAAAATCAAAATACCGGCGAATATGAAATTTTAAAATTGTATTGAGTACCTATGTAACGTTTTATTTTATACTGGCGAGATTTATGTTTCGGCGAAACATAAATTTTATCAGGCGACAAAGTGATAGCAGCGAAAAAAAGAACTTTGGGCTTTTAAAATCCTATGGTATACTTATTTATTAGTATTTATTTTTTCTTGCTTTGTGCCGTTTTGTATTAGGTACTTGTATTTTGATATTTTTTTAAGTAAGTTTTTTATTTTTTATTACTTTTAGGTTACAACCCATAAGTATTATTTTGGCTACCCGGCTAGTAATATTAGTCGCCATGTCATTATTATAAGCAGCTAAGTCATTATTTTTGGCAGCCAAGTTATTATTTTTAGCCATGATTATCTCGCGACAAGCTTTTATCTATCTATACTAATATTATAAAAAGGAAAGATTCGATTGTTTGTTTGCATGGAATAGACTCCGAAAGTACTGGACCGATTTGAAAAATTCTTTCACCATTAGAATCTTACATTATCCGTGATAGACATAGGGTACATGATTTTCTCAAATTCCCACGGGAACGAAGTCCCGGGCTACATCTACATCAGCCCATATACGTCCCCACTGCTGGGGTACGGGCCTCCCTCAATAATATGAGGGGTAAATGCCATACTCACCACGCTTGGCAGACGGGTTGGCGAGGGTTTTGATACAATTGCAGAGTTTTCCTTCTCTGTGTGCAGATGAACTTACTTGCATATTTACCTTAGTCGCCTTGTACGACACCTCGGTAAGAAAGAGGGTGGTCCTATTCTACTCTGCCGGGGACTCACACGGCTAAGTCCCGGGCGGAAAGCTAGTATTATTTAAATTGTTTAAAGACGTTATATGTTGATATTTAAAATTTTAAAGGATTTTTTTGTTTTAGCACATTTAAATGAACGGAATTTATATTAAACGTGGCATCAAGTGGTTCTGAACCCTGGTGCTCTGCCCATTGCCCACCCCATATGGGATTACAAGTCTGAGCGTATGTCATGTAAATAAAAGATTTGTCTTTGTGTTAAAAAAGTGTTTTTACTTTAAATTTATTAGCAGCCCATTCATGATTTTGACCGCGCGAGGTGATGATTTCCATCCATAATTTTTGCTAACTAATTTAGAGCCACGTGTCGGAAAATATTGTGCACCAGTGCACCTGACCAAACTATGAAATGACGTTGTAGAAACTGTAGGGCAGCGAATTAATTCAACTCTCGTAGGGTTCAAAAGCTTGCCGGCTTGGTCGAGTGATAGTGGCGCTGCCTCTTGATCGACGGGTCCTGGGTTCGATTCTGTGTAAAAATCAGATATTTGTTCTCGTGTCATAAGTATTCGTGTCTGTCTTTGCGTATGTTCCAACGGACTCACGACACAAGGGAAAATCTAAGGCCTGTATTACAGAAGGAGACTCAAGACTTGATCTATACTGAAGTATTGATCGTCTCGTTCTCTGAATATCAAAATGACAAAGACTTAAGTATAGATATGAGTCTGAGTCGCGTTTTATAATACGGGCCTTTGCGTAGTAACCGGGCAGAATTAGCCGATCACAGTGCTAAAATCTGGGAAATTGTAACCAGCAATTAAAAATGTTTTTCTATAGATCTTTGCGTTACTATAAACATATTTATTTTGTACAACTTTAGAGTTGCAGCGCGGCTATCAAAAAAAATGTCCAAAATTGTCAAAACAGGGTTTTTTGCGATTTACCGATAAAAAGTTTTATGTAACAAAAAACTGCAATAAAAAGACGAACAAAATGAGTTTTGTTGAGTCCCGATCGGTTTTGGTAGTTTTTGCGCAATCCGCAAAAAACCATGTTTTTAGGGCATTTTTTCAAAATGTAATAACTTTCGTTGTCTATACATATTATAAAGAGGAAAGATTTGATTGTTTGTTTGTTTGTTTGTTTGTTTGTTTGCATCGAATAGGCTCCGAAACTACTGGACCGATTTGAAAAATTCTTTCTACATTCTTTCTACATATTATAAAGAGGAAAGATTTGATTGTTTGTTTGTTTGTTTGTTTGTTTGTTTGTTTGCATCGAATAGGCTCCGAAACTACTGGACCGATTTGAAAAATTCTTTCACCATTAGAATCCTACATTATCCGGAATGGACATAGGGTACATGATTTTCCCGAATTCCCATGGGAACGAAGTCCCGCGCGGGAAGCTAGTATATTATATAAAGAGCTGAAATTTGTATTGAAGGTAGATATTACAGATATTACATGTGTTAGACACAAACGTTATAAACTTTTTGCAAACAGCAGCAAAAACTGAAAAATGGTCCTCTCGTAAAATGTCCCGATAAAAGTTTGTAGACTACATAGAGACTTTTGAAACCTTTCATTCTCTTTCCCTAATCCCTTTTTACAATATGTCAAAGTTTCATAAAGTTTAAGTGAGTGCAAGTCCCGAAAACATTGATCACAAAGAGGACCATTTTTCAGTTTTTGCTGCGGTTTTTTTTCGAAATTCAAAAACTCTCGTTGTATATTATACAAAGAGCTGAAATTTGAACTGATGGTAGATATTACAGCCTCTAACATCTGTACCAAATTGTAAAACGATCGCATTTAAACTTTTTGCAAACCGCAGCAAAAACTGAAAAATGGTCCTCTGTGTGATCAACGTTTTAGGGACTTGCACTCACTTAAACTTTATAAATCTTTGACATATTGTAAAGAGAGATTAGGGAACGAAAATGAGAGGTTTCAAAAGTCTCTACGTATTCCACAAACTTTTTAGGGCCATTTTACGAGAGAACCATTTTTCAGTTTTTGCTGCGGTTTGCAAAAAGTTTAAATGCGATCAAGCTAAAATTTGATACAAATAGTAGAAGCTGTAATGTCTACCTTTAGTTTAAATTTCAGCTCTTTATATAATATACAACGAGAGTTATTGAAATTCAAAAAAATGGCCAAAAAACGCGGTTTTTTGCGGATTGCGCAAAAACTACCAAACCGATGGGGACTCAACAAAACTCATTTTGTTCGTCTTTTTATTGCGGTTTTTTGTTACAAAAATTTTTTTGTCGCCAGACGCGTAGTTTACCGGTAAATTGCAAACAAACTGTTTTGACAGTTTTGGACATTTTTTTGACAGCCTTTTTTTAACTCTAAAGTTGTACAAAATGAATATGTTTATACTAATGCAAAGATCTATAGAAAAATACTTTTTTATTGCTGGTTACAATTTCCTTGACGCATAACCTAACTCTGCCCGAATATACCGTTTATATTCATAAGCCAGCGTATAGTTATAACCGCTCTTTTCACAGTCAGCATCATAGGTAAATTGCTCTTGATATTTTTAAAATTGTTTGCAATGTTCAAACTGCCATCTTTAAACTAGGTACCAGTGTACGACCTTTATTTATTTACCTTTATTTACTATTTACCTTTTCTAGAGTGTTCTGAGTTATATTTGCTTTACTGTTCAAAGGCAAACGACGCTAATTGATAGAGATGGAGTGGTTTTATTCGCAACCACCACATAACGTTTTGTAATAAAGTAATTTAGAATAAAAAAAAAATGATTCCAGTTATTCATATTTATTTAAACTAAATATTTAAATGTAAAATAAATGTGAATGAGGCCACTGGATGATGCGACAGTTGTAATTCCGACATTCAAAAACAACTACAAAATCAGTATATTTGGGAAAAGGTGATTGTTAGGATTTTAAGTAAAATTACGCGGATCCACAGTTGAGGGCACGACGGTGGGCATATCCACAACCCCATAGATTTGTGACGTCACTCTTTTACGGTCTATTGAGATCGATAGGCTGGTTATATGATATATTAATAAAATAAAAATGCACATGCACAATATTGATCACGAGTGAGTTCCCAGTCCGACTCAAAAATCGGCAAAATTTTCGATTCTTTTTTGAGGACTGGATCCGCGATTGGTACATGGTACAATATGAAAATCAGCCCAAAACAGACCGCAGAGTAATTAACTTCATTTTTTAAAATAATTTAATAATTACAAAAAAAATATAAATTTGACGGCAACAGTGTCGAGAAGTAAATTAAGGAAGTTATTCGCACATAAATATGTGGGTGACTTTAAATGAGTCAGCGAAAATTAAGGATGTGAATCAGCCCCCGAAACTGAACAACTTTCCCAATGGGCATAGATCGAAATATGATTTAAAAATATAAATATAAATAATGATTTTACGTATAAGTAACTTGTTTGAACATTTACAAACACCTCATGTAAATAATGGACCAAGTGTTTTTTTTTTTATAATTTCAATTAGGTTCCTTGGGAAAAGTGGTTTAGTTTCGTGGGGAGAATCATCACCTTTTTTGCTAACTAATTTACAGTCACCCTATTTCAGGGGAGCTACCGCCGCCGATAGGGAACCTATAATATATTTGATTGCCATTGAAGGATGTCGATTGGTTAAAATGTTCTATTTGGATTACATCCAGTCTTGCCTAACATTTTTATTTCTGTTTTTTTTTTCTTTCAATTCCTTATTAACTTTCATATTGCCTTTGTTATAGAGCTCCTTTCTTCACATCAAATTGACGAATATTAATGCATGCGGAGTTTACTTGTAATTGGTTAAGCATTTAGTTAGTAAACATAGATGTAATAATAGGTCTTTAACTATGAAATTGCCGTTTTCCGTACAATATTTTTGGAAAACTGAATTTTCCATACTAACGTTTTTGGATTTTTCTCGGGACTGCGAAATCCAAATTTAAAATTTTGTGCGAAGGTTTGGACAACATTAAGTTAATTTTCATCATACTTACTTTATTGAAAGTTGTTACCGTAACAATGGCACAGCAAAAATAAGCAATGAAACGGGCAACGGATGAAACGAGCTATATTTGTGTTTCTTTTTCAGCAAATAAATCTAAAGTAAATATGTATTAATTTGACTCAATATCTCCGTTATATGGCCAAGATTTTAAATAAAAAACAATTTTAGTAATAGCTGTTCAATCAAATAAATTATGAATAAAATAAAGCTTGAGAAAAAATCGGCAATTTCATAGGTAAAGGCTATTATTTTTATATATTTTATATATATGTATTATCAATATAATTAGTGTAGCGTTAAAGTAGATATTATTAGTTAAAATTCCTTATTGCGCAAGTACGCCGATCCTGCGATAGGCTCCTTTCGTTTCTCTCGAGGGTTAGCTGGAAGAAATCTCTCTAAGGGATAAGCTCGCCTTTGTACATAGTTTTCTTTGTATCCGTCTCTTTTGTTTTGTAATTTTTATTATGTGCAATAATGTGTTTACATACATACATTTTTAAGAAGGTAATAATTTATTAACCGTTAGTAAACCTAATAAATAAAATAAATAAAAATAAACATCTCCAATTAAAACCACTTCGTGTTAAAGCAATGTACAGAGGCCAGCGCATCAGGTTACTCCATTTTCATTGCAAAACCGCTCTTATCACAACAACACAGATTGCACGCGTGTGGTAGCCTGAGTTGCGGCCGTCCGTACTTACCAACTTTGCTGAATTTGACGAATTTGCGTTACAACGACATGACGTGTAGCCATGCGGTAGTCGTGCGGTAGCCCCCAGATTGGGATATTGGAAGTTTTTCATTAGATTCCACTTTCATAAGCTGTTACTGTTATCCCATTGAAAAATATCTTACTCTTTCTTAACATTACTTCATGATTCATCATTTCAAAAGTCTTAAGTAAGTAAATTTTATTGTAGAAAAACGAAACTATTCAACTAATTTTATAAGAGTTTATTGTTTTTTCTGCATTTTCACATTTATATTTTTTATTCATTGAAGATTACAATAATGTACTATTATTATTAATTATCTTTGCCTGAGCCCCGATTCTGTAACTTCAGTTGTGTGTCGATGGAATGCAGGCAATTTTATCTGTTCAGGTGGCGAAATTGAGAACTATTTAATTTTCATATACTTGCTGACAACCGCCCCGACCAGCAGCGCCACCGCCAACCGAACGTAAAGTTACAAACTACCTAGCAACTGAAAATTCAGTTGGTGATGGCGCCACCAGTCAAATTAGATGTATGAAATTTGGATAGTTCTCAATTTCGCTGCCTGAACGGATAAAATGGCGATCATTCCATCGACACACAACTGAAGTTACAGAATCGGGGCCCTGGTGTGCTGCCGTATTTAATTATATGGTAGGTACTTATTTATGTTTAAGTAGAGGCATCCAAATAATATTTCACCACTGATACTATTCTTGTACTATTTCAAGTGAGTACAACCCACTCTAAAAATTTTGGAATTACTAACGTGATTCTACTTATTAATACCTACCTACTTATACAAAATGCGGTCCAGTGCAACATACAGTGATTTGTACCAATTGTAGGGTGGGAATTATGTTCTTTTTATTATAGGGCTTTAGGTAAATCTCTTTCAACCTCTCGGGTGCTAAATCCAGTCCATGAAACTGAACAACTTTCCCCAAAGAATATACGTCAAAATATGAAAAAAAAAAAATTGTTCTCCCATACAAAATGCGCTATATGCTGATGAAGTTTGTATGGAAACTCAAAATTTTTTTTTTCGTGTTTTGACCTATACTATACAATACAAATGTAGGTACTTTATTGCACACCAACATTACAGAACATGATTCAAAAAAAATAAAAGAAGAAACTGACTGACTGACTGACATATCAACGCACATCCTAAACGGTTAAACGTAGGCATAGGCACTTGAAATTTGGAAGGGACGTAGCTTAGGTACCGTAGAGGTGCACTAAGAAAGAAATTCCCACGGGAACGGGAATTAGCGGGAAAATCCTTTTGTATGAAAAATCTAAACCGCTTAAGTTAGACGCTTGAAATTTGGCATGCAGGTACCTTAGTAAACTTAAAGCTTAGTTGCAACAGGATATTGCAAAATTCCCACGGGAACGGGAGTTAGCGGGAAAAAACTTTTGTATGTAAAAATCTAAATCTTAAACTAAATCAATGGACCGTCAATAAAGTGTAATCTGTTCAAAAGAAAAAAATTACACGCAAACGAAGTTGCGGGCATCAGCTAGTACATCATGATAAAAGTTACATTATGAACACTAATAATGTCGGACAAATTGGATAGATGCAAAAATGAGTTATTCCAAAATGTAGCAATTTTTGAGGTTGTTATCATCGAAACTTAATGGTATTCTTTTTAATAAGTACTTATTAAATTAATAATTTGAAATTAAGTTTAACTTGACACATACGTACTCGTACCTCTCAAGTATACCTGTGGTTATTAGGTACCTGCTTAGAATCAGGTAGCTACCTACCTAGGTAGACCACGTAGAGCATTTGCTATTTTAAAGCGCTAGATACACCTATCTGACGGATCCTAGATAGTAAAGTAGGTAGGTCCTTTACTGAAAATAGACCTATGGGTCTTTTTATAATTCGAAAACGGCACGGCAAAATTGTACTAGGTACCAAATTACCATTGCCTCCTATGTATAGTGACACTAGATGGTAATTGTAATTCAAATTTTGAAGTGCCGTGCCGTGCTGTTCGAATTATAAAAAGGCCCAATAGATAATGAGAAATTCTACATTAGGCCTTTTTACAAAGTTTTTGTTTAATAATTGTCTTGAATTTTTCTTAAGATATGTTTTGAATAGGACTCATGGGAATCTTATTATAGGGTCCACTCTAAACCTCAAGGAATGCGTAATGTTGCAAAACAATAATTAAAAAGGTTTCGCACTTCAACGCCCCTAAGGAAGGTTAGACGCGATTGGAAAGATTTTTAGAAATTTATTGTTGTAGGATTTGTAGTTTGTAAAAAATGTAAAAAGTTGAAAAAACGTACCTACCTAAGTACTTAAATGCAAAAAATAAAAATATGTAGCCTACGATAGAATTTTTAGTACTGGCACTTGTTTGATTGATTAAAATTTGTACGTACGTAAAAAGTGTGCACCTAGGTACCTATTTTTTTTAATTTTAGGACTATTAGGACTTTCTCCAAGATGCAACTGATGTTTAGAGCTGTTTACTCGCCGTGTCGTCGTCGTGGTAGGCATAAGTAGTTATAGTAGTGTGAGATGCACCGCGGCAGGTGCGGGCGGGGTGAGGGTGGCGCGCGTAGTGCGCGGGTGTCAGTCGGTCGCCGCACGCGCCGCAGTCGCACGTTGAACGCTGCGCAAACGCTTCTCATCCTTGTGAACGTCCAATGTTTCTACGCAGGGTGCGGGGGCGGCGGGACCGGTCGGTCGTGCGCCCGACCCGCCGACCTTACGTACCGTTCACTCCACGCACCTCGATGCTTGTGCTAAAACCAAGTGCATCTCACAAATGCGATAGATAAAAAGAACATAGGTGCCTATTTTGTGCTAGTGTCGGACAGTTTGGATAGATGCAGCAGATTTTATTTTATTTCACGCTGGACCATATTGAATATGTACTATCAACCCCAGTTCTGCCTGACCAATTTCAAATGTTTATCCCTTGCAAGCGAAGAGCAAGACAGCCCCGCCCTCATCATAAATTAAGCAATCACAGGACTGGACATTTTTTTTTGTTGCTAAACAAAGAAACTTCTCGTTTTTTTGGTGAACAAAAAACAATTAACAAGAAAGGAATAGTTTTTTCAACCCGCCTTTTATGATCTGAGCAAAGCACTATTAGTTGCCGAAAACGAACAATTGGGGCAAGGCGCCGAACGCTGCAAACAAAACTGATCCTTAAGGTGGTCAGGCGGAACTGGGGTTGATAGTACGTTGTTTTATTGTTAAGGATATCAATTGGGCATGACTATACCTAGTTGTTTAGTTTAATCAACACGTAGGTAAGCTCTGCTTGTAGAAACGTTGCTCGCTTAACTAATCCAAATAGGTAGGTACCTACTTATGTAGGTAAAAATAAGTAGGTACCAACGCCATAATTTTGGATACCTAATTTATTAATTGCATGTTAATTTGGTTACGTTTTTTATTAATAAAATAAGCTTAGCCCCATGTCATTGATTGCGAAATGCCTGGAAGTGAGAAATTTTAATTCACCTATTCCTTCTATCATTAATTTCATTGTAATTTAATACTGATCGACGGTTCCTGGAATCGATTCCAAGTCTGTCCAAATATTTATGTAAAAAGCTGGTTTCTTCTCGGGCTATGGATAATGTGTATGCTCCAAGGGACCCACACACAAACGAAAACCTTAGTGTGGGCCTTTGGGTATGTAGCGTTTATGAATTATTGACTACTACCATTCCGCCCGGGACTTCGTTCCCGTGGGAATTTGGTAAAATTATGTAGCCTATATCCATCAAAGAAGGTGAAAGAATTTTTCAAATCGGTCCAGCAGTTACGCAGCCTATTCACAAACAAACAAACAAATCTTTCCTCTTTATAAATAAATAGTATAGAAATTATAGATAAATACACTTGTTGTTACTACAACCAATAATATAAAGAGCTTTAATACTTATTTAATTATTTGAAAAATCTTAATTTATGCATTGAACCATTTATCTACATAAAACTCTGTAATTAATTAGTTAATCACTAGGATTTTATTTTCAAAACATCTGTATGACTTTTCGTAATTTGCTCATTTGCAATCTACCTTGGAAGACAAACTGTTGGCATTATTTTACTTCTTCTGATACAAGCTATTCGTATTACTTAACTTTTCTGTAGACGGTAAATAAATTATTATTATTCAAGTATAACACATAACGCTATCAACACAATTATAACTCAAGATTACTTTTTACCCCGTCCGCGATCAATAGCGAACTTTTTTTGTGAATAGTTTGGCTACGCCTCTTTCTATCAATGAGACGCAAGTACAGCAAAAAAATCTACCATCGCCAGTGGTACAAGCGAAGACTTTAGAACCTTTTATACCACCACAAACTACTCTGATTGGTCTAAAAGGGTCCCTCGTTTTGCCAATGGCAAGCTAAGGATAACGTTTACTCATAGTTTATAGGCAGATGCGCTAAAGGTGCAATGTATTGGAAATATTTGCTCATGTTTACCAACTTTAAAAAAAAAATGGTCAAAAGCTCACCTGCCTGCCTCAAAGTTGCTGTATTGTGGCTTACGACAGTTTTACGGTTCCCTTTCTGGTAAAAGAATATTGCGAACCGTATTATTTGTTTATTCTTTAACATTTTTTATGATGTATTGTTGCAGTACACAAGGCTATGTCGATGTATATTTTTTGCAAGTTCTCTTAAGTTACTTAAAAGTAATAGTTACCTATCACCTTATATCAAATTAAAAGACAGGAAAGTAAGGTTTTACGATTAAAAACGTTATCTTCCATCTTCTAATTAGGTACTATTAACTTACGAAGCTTTATATTAATTTTTGTATTAAGTAGTAAGTTTTTCTTTCAAAAAAATTACCATAAAATTTAGGAAATCATGCTTGGAATAATACACACAATATAACATTTTTTGCAACTCCACAGTCCCTTTATCTGTGATTTTATTGGGCTATAAATTATTATATATTGGATACAATACAATTTAATATCTTCTCTAATGATTTTATTTCTCTGCTCTATCAGGTCAATGGAAAGCAACGCTCGAAGGTACCGCTGCCGAAGCGGGCAGCAGTGTTTACGCGGGTAGCATGGCCGAGACAGTGCTGCGCAGTCCGCGGCATCTGCACAAAAGGCGACGGCTTTCTCGACTCCTTGATAAACTAGCTGTTCAGCTGAGGAATAATAATCATTACCCTCCTCCTCCTTGGCTCTTGTTTCGTTCACCATGTGTTGAAGAGCCACAAGAAGATGCACCTCTTGATTTGAGTATTAAATCTGAACAGACAGCTCCAGCAGCTGAAGAGCCACAATATACATGCGACGATTGTGGTCAAATATTTAATGTACACGACCGCCTAGCGAAGCACATTGCGTCCAGACATCGTTATCGGACGCCAGAATCAACGCGAGCATACGAATGTGAAATTTGTCAGCGACGATTTGCTCGATCCGATATGTTAACCCGTCACGCACGACTTCATAGTGGTTTGAAACCGTACTCATGCTTATCATGTGGACAAGTGTTCTCTAGGTCTGACCACCTCGCTACGCACCAGCGCACGCACACTGGGGAGAAGCCCTACCGTTGCCCCGCATGCCCCTACGCTGCTTGCCGTCGTGATATGATCACACGTCATATGCGCACGCACTCACGGCGAGCTCCAGCCTGCTTGAATTTGTGAACTGATAAAAAAAGTTTTTACTTGTGTTATTTACAAGCAGAAATTCGGCTTGATACGTTGGTGGAAAGTTTGTTACATTTTTTTTTTTAATTACCCTTTCTAAAGTGAGACTGACGTTTTCATTCCAAAGTAATTAAATTGTTCTACTAAATTGATATCGTTTATTCGGTCATAGGAAAGATGAAAATTCGTCAAAGTAAAAAAAAAGAATAGCTTGACTTACTAATCGAAACGTTGATCATTTTAATGTGTTAATGGATACAAATTTAATGTCTTGATATCATAATGGTAAAAATGACATGTCACATTGCACGCATACGCTACGCACTTCAAGCTCCATTTCACAAGAAAATTTATTGCGTGCAATGTGAACGTACAAAAAAATGCTGGGTGTAAGGTGACGTATCAATTTCCGCTATTTTATCATTACTTAATTAATATATTAAGTTTCTTGTTAAGTTTTATTATATTTTGTTGTATATATTTAAACATTTTTTTCGAATGTTTTATTGATTTTGTACGATGTAATTAAGTAAGTATTAGAAAATAGTAATTGTAACGACATGAAAGTCTTGCCATTATTTGTTCAAAAACAAATTCATACCCTTAACTAAATACGTTTTAGACACGTCTATGCTAAAAGCTTTGTAAAAATTGGCTTTGATATAATAGTTCTTGTTGTATTTAATTACATAGACAAACCCTAAATTAAATTAAAAATTCAATGTTGTTCGTTTTAACGATTATTATAAGAAGTAAGATTACTGGGTATAAGTCGTCGAAGTTGTTTAATTTTGTTTTTTTCTAGGGATTTTAGCTCAATCGTGAGTTCTTTATTGATAATTATTTTTTGTCTGATTGTTTTATTGTGCCAAAATATATTTTGATCTTATGCCGTTAATGTATGTGTCTTAGTTTAAATACTCAGGTACAACAATTTCACCACAAATAAGATTTGTAGGTTTATAGTTTTAAAAAAATGGATAGGTTGATAGGTATATGACTTGTGTTTATTTGCTTCACAATTAAAGCTACTTATTGATTTACGAACAATAATAAATAAATGTGGAAATATGTTATACTTGTTGTAATTATTTCATTCGCTTCTTATGCCTACCTACTAAATTTGGGTTTACCATATTTCGTGGAAAATTTAATAATTTTCAAATCAAAATCTCAATTTATCTTACTACATACTTTTACTTAAAAAAGAAATAATAATATTTTTATTTTAAATTAGAATTATTCCCAAGCTCGGTCGTCTAGGTCTTACTTATGTACTAATTAAATACCAATTCATCGTTGCCGTAAGTTCACTGTAAATACACACACCGGCGCAATTAGCGGAACAACTTATGTTTTTCATACAATTAAGTCAACTTTAGAGTTTATAAATGGAGATTTTTATTTGATGCTGTTATTAAAATTTTACGCATAGTTTAGGACAAAATGTTTGTCTGTTAAAATGAAATATAAAACATACAAGAAGTTTTCAAGAATGTGCCGCAAGGCCAAAAGATAACATTGCAAAAACCTTTTCATACAACTTCGTACCTATGAAAAGTTTAAAGAGTTTTTTTTCCTATTGACTACATGAGAGATTTTAGGCTTTTTGTCAGTTTTTGTAAAAAAAGAGAGAAGACCATTTAAAAAAATTATTTGCATAAAAAATAGTGCAGTTACGCACGTAAAACGTATATTTTTAGAACTCCCAATATAAGTCGATTGTATGAAAAACAGACGTTGTTCCACTAAATGTGTCGGTGTGTGTAGTTTCAATATTAACTTATAAAACTGATTGATAAAAAAATCGTTAGCGGAAGTGACACACTTACATACCTTTTCAAGAATTTTAGATTTTTTATCCATTAAGTGGACTATCCAGACCCAGGGCCCCGATTCTGTAACTTCAGTTATTTGCGTCGATGGAATGGAGACCATTTTATATCTGTTCAGGTTGTGAAATTGAGAACTATTTAATTTTCATATACCTATTTAACCACCCGAGAGGTTGAAAGAGAGATTCCTAAAGCCCTTTGTATAAGTAAAATTATTCCACGCGTTTTTTTTTCTTTTCGCTGTATTGTTTTGCTTTAACAAGTGATTAAAGATTTATTAGTTTGAGAAAGTCCGAGTTTTATTTATTTCCTCGCAAATTCAAACAAAAAAATACTACGGTTCCAGTTATGCTACTAGGACATGTGTGGTATCGTTTTTGTATAAAACGAGGACGTACAATTCATTTTTGAGACATTCTAGAAACATTTCCATTAAAAAAATGGTAAATTTTCACAAAAAAGTTGATTTTTCTAATTTTTCTTATGTTTATTTTTCTAATCAACCGTAAATAACTCGAAGAATTTTAAATTCATAAGATAAAAAAAAATGTATAGGAAGGTAAATTTTATCTGCTTTTAAAAAATATATATAACATAGGTACTTTCTACACAACAACTATAAGGAAAAAAATCGGAAACGCGCGGCGACAAAGTTAACGAAGACCAGTATAATAAGTAAAAACTGCTAGTTGCTGGTGATCGCTTTATTATAGCATAGGTAGGTACGATAAATAAATAAAACTTTGAATTTTAAAGTAAGTAAATACGTTTTTTATTTGACCCTTGTGTACTTACTTTAAATATTACAACAAAATATACCTATTTCTATACCTACATCTTAGCATCATAAAATAAAGCCACTATTTAAATAACTACATACCTACTTACCTAATAGCCATCCAATCCTGATAAGTACCTATCTACCTTCCTATTTTTTTATTGGTGTAAAATATACGACATACCTATGTCTATGTACCTATACTATATGGTTGAGTTGTATTTTACTGTAACTGTGCGTTTGGTTTGTTTTCGTTTTCCCTCCCCCGCACGCGGCGTTCATTATGCGGCTCGTCTCTCTAACGAAAGCAAAATTTTTTCACTGCTTAGATTATTTCATCCTGTTGACCACCTAAATTGTCATTGAAACAAACAGGCTAGAACAAGGGTGTACCCTTTTTTGCAGTTGTATTTAATTCATTCAGAGCACGACGAGGATGCCTCAGGAAGCGTTTTCCAAAAAGGTTGCCACAATCCTTGCTCATTGATCCAGCCCCAATCAGAGGGTTCAGGAATGGTCGGATTCTTATTGAGTGCCTGGCTCCAGCAATATGCCTGGTAACAAGCACGTTTAATGTGCTGGTGCAGAGCTCCCTTAGTCGGCGGGATGTTCTCTATGGCTCTTGATTTTTTTCGTGAATAGCTCTTTTCTTGCCTCATTGACAGTCGCCATTTCGCTGGTTCGGTCATACATAAGAACAATAAACCGCTCCAATAATAGTGACGACTCCTGGCTGATACTGATGTTAAAGCAGCGTTAACATCAGTAAAGGAAAAGATTTCCATGTCTCCTAGGCTGTCCATTTTCCTATGCCGGCAAAGGTAGAAACAGTATCACAGCCAGTTAGCTCGTGAAATATGGGCAAATTAAGGCATTGTGGATGATTTAATGCCGCAACCATTTCATGGATTGCTGGAATCTTCCCCCAACACCAAATGCGATCCACAGCTCTTCAGGCATAATTTTGTCGAAAAATGACACAGCCAGTACTAAAACAACTGTATCCACAGTTCGGATTACTACTTTTTTACACCCTTTTTCCACAGAATCGGCTAAGTGTAAAAACAATCAAGCTTTTCAACAAGTCTGATTTTGTTCCTGTCCGTAGTTGACCTCCACTTGACAACGACGGTGGTGCAGCGTGATTTTCAAAAAAGTTTTCCATATCGTCATTCCGTACTTGGCAAGAGATATACTTAAAGCCGCGAAAAGAGCGAAAAATCGCTCTTGAGGGCGGCAAGTTGTTCCTTATGTTTAGATTTATTTCTTACGGGTGTCTGCTGAACAGTGGTAAGTTATTCTTGGGAATTGGTTTCGTAATTGGCGTTGTACATTGTTCTAGCCTGTTTATTTCAATGACAATTTAGGTGCTGGGCGGTGCAAGTGCACAAAAGCTGCACTTATATGTACTGCTCTGTGCTTTTGCGCTGGAGATTGTTAGAAATTTAAATTTTGTTTGATTGACATAGGTACAATAATATTTATTCATTATATTTTTTATCACACATCTGTGTTTAATTTTTTTTAAAGCTTTTTTTTTATAAAAATTCATGCTACCCACGTGTTACATCTAAAAAAGAGGTAAATACTTATTTGTTTGTTCGCTGCCAAGCCAAGGGTTTATTGGGGGAACTGAAATTAGTAAACCGATTAAAAAATATATTACACTGGATAGCCAATCTATCCCGTTATAACATAGGCAACTTTTTTCTCGCGGAAAATCTTCTCATTTTTTCATCAAAAACCGAAGTTGCACAATAAAACAAATTTTTAACTAAGAATACTTAATTAAATTTAGCGTACGGCTAAATGGGAAATGTATTTAAAGCAGTAAGGTCGATATTCGCACAGATCAGCAGTCCTCTGAGTTGTACCTGGAGCGCTTTGGTTGCTAAATGGCAACGTCAGCCGTGGCTAGTTTCGACGCCGCGTAACGTTTCCGATTTTTTTACTTATAGTAATTGTATGACAGGTACCCATAATATATACATCATTTTGAAGCAGATGAAGTGTACTTACATTTATAATTTTTTTCATTCGTATTAATTTTCAATTTTATGAATTATTTACGGTTAAATAGAAAAATAAACATAGGAGTTTTCATATTTTTGTTAAAATTGACTACTTTTTGTATAAAAATGTTTCTCAAACGTATCAAAAATGAATTGTACATCTTTATTTCACACAAAAACCATACCACACATGTCCTAATAGCATAACTGGAAATGTAGTATTTTTTTGTTTGAAGCGCGGTGGAAGCATAATTCACCCCCTCCCCCCAGCCCCCTGTGGGATTTTTTTTTCCCTCCACATCTTAAAAAACTTTTGATGATGACTACTAACTATGGTCAAAAAGATTTGCTTGTCGGAAGAAGGGAACAATCTTTGCACTAACTAACTCTACTATCGGCTGTAATTTTCAACTTACCGCACTTATATAAAGTTGTGTAAACCAACACCCAGCTGCAGAATCGTCCATTATAGTTAATGCTACTTTGAGTATCTTAAGGTCACTTTCCGTCTTGTTGACATAAACAAAGGACAGCATTTTATTGTCATGTGTGTTCGCGCCCGCATGCGTGCCGCCTACAACCTGACATTTCATACATGTTTTTCTATCCCCGCGTGCATGTAGCGCGCCTTACAAAAAAAATATGTATGAAATGTCAGATTACGGGCAGGAGACGTATTTTTGAAACAATAGAATTCCAATTCGCATACGAATTGACAAGATTTGTACTCGATTCTCATGCGAATCTTGTCAAATCGTATGCGAATTGGAATTCTATCGTTTCAAAAATACGTCCCCAGCACGCATGCGGGTGCAACACGCATGACAATAAGAGAGCCCTAATGAACGTTTCTGCAACTGAGTGCAAATATACTTTAAAAAAGTAAAAATATTAAAAATTTCTTAAGTGGTACATACATTTTACCGCCTACCCTATGAGAGATGCCTAGCCTATTAGACTAATATACTATGTACCGTGGAACGTGATATGATTCCACTAACCCTTATTTGTAATTGGGTGTCTTGAAGTTATATGCAGCGCTGCTAATCCGGGCGATTGTGTATCTGCATGAGGTTTCGATAATTCTGAATTTCATCACTTGAACGAATAAAATGCTTAACATTGAAATTCTGCAATTGAGGCGCTATTGATTAGTGTAATAGACGCCCTGTATATGAGTGAATCTTTATAGGGTGATTCTCTCCATGAAACTGAACAACTTTCCCTAAGTAGCTATAATGAGTCTTAAAAAAAATTACGCCCTCATACTGATCAACTTAGGCGCGATTTGAAAATCTATGATTGACTACAAAATATCTGAGTAGGTACTGAATAATTTGACACAAAAATAATTTCAAAAATTAAATACAAACAACCGAGAAATATACATAATACCTACTTATTTTACAAATTACAATACAATGTTAGTTACTTTTGAAATTACACAGCAAACTTATTACCTAAGTACATTTAAAGGGTGAAAAAAATCTTAGACGGGGCAAATAGGTATTTGTGTAAAAAGCAAATGTTTTTTCTCTGGTCATGCGTGTTCGTGTCGTTCTTTGTATAGGTATGTTCCAAGAGACATGCGACACAAGAGAAAACCTTAGTATGTGTGGGGCTTTGAGCGTGTAGCGTTTATTATAATAAAGAATCTGATTTTTTTCGTGACACAATTTATTTTCCAGGCGAACAAAGTTTCGAAGCTCTAGCTTATTTTTAATTTTTTTTTTATTTAAGTAAATTTTTATTAATAATGGTTTAATAAAATAAAAATAGTTAATTTTATTAAATTTTAAAATTGCAGAATAATATATCTTACGTATTTTGTTTTATATACCTAGCTGTTTAGGGGCAAACATTTTTTTTTTTCTTATTTCGACCTATGTTCTTTGGGGAAAGTTGTTGTTTCGTGGGCTGATTCACACACTTAACCTTCGCGCAATTTTTTGCACTGATTTTTCGGCAGTAATTTAAAGTCACACAATATTCTAGAACTACCAGAATCGATATATTACGTCCATGGGTAAACTTTCGTTGATACCTACAATGTATGTAATAATAAAATTCTGTTGATGAGAGCATGACGAGAACTTTTTATTTCAGGCCTTACTACGCCATCTAGCTTGATTAAAAAGTAGCATGAGTTCAAAATTCTAACCTGGCAACACTTACACAATGTGAGTTGCTCTTACTTTTAGGCTGGTGGTCTAGTTGCCATTGCCAATGCAAAGCAATAAAAAAAAATAAGAATTAGATAGTTCTCTTTTGTGGCCGCCATTTTGGCGTCACTATCGCTCACCGAATTGATCGAAACGCCCTCGTTGTAAAAAATTAGAAGCTTCAGCAGCAGGTAGAACAAGAATTCTTTGTTATTTTTCTTAAGTTATCGGTGTTTTTAAGATATTTCCAATGTTCTGCGTTTGCAATGAGATCGAGTGAAGTGCAAATGGTTCATGGAAACTGTGTGACTGTCTGAATCCGGCCATCCTAATCGACGGAATCAACTACTTGGCATTGACGACAGCGCCGTCTGTGATTTCTTTTTGGTGTTTGCATTTTCTGGCGGTAGGTAATTTATTGAAAATTTATAATTATTGAATTGAACCTACCTACTTGAATATTTTGAATTACCACTGGTTATAAGTTTAGAGACACTTGGGTTGAACGTAGTAGCACCTTCATAAGATGGCGGCCTGTGTGCATTGATTTTGCGTTTTCCCATTGAAAATCGTTCAATAATTTATTTCCTCTAACCTAATAGGTACTGTTTTTGGGTTCGATTCTGTGAAAATGAATGTTATTAAAAGACGGTATTATATGTTTGACTGGCACTTCCATTTTATATTTTCTAATTCCAATAATCATTTATTTGTTATTCGAAATTTTAGCCCTCAGTGGCATTAGCCAACCCTACATCCAAAAAGAGTTGTAGTCTTGGTTCTTTGATCAACCAATTTAAAAAAAAATTGAAGATTATTCCGATTCCCAAAGCAGGTACTGTGTTAGTCTTAGATATACCGGGATACAATCATCTTATTTACATTTCAATGTGGAACAAGGTTACTGTGTCTTTCATATAGTCAATGTTCATGCGGAACCTATACTTTTTATTGCTGTATGCCCAATGTTTGTATCAGTAATGGACCTATTTTTCTGTGATTGGGGAGTATTATGGAAAGTTCATACTGTCAAAACGGTACCGATAATTCTCTCATCTACAGGAATCATCCCTCGCACACTTCACACCAGCCTACAACTACTTAACATACATTGCCTCACATACATTCTTTTACAAAAGGCAGTTATATTAAACACATGTAGAATAGTTAGGAAGTTTCTCTCTCAGGATATGTAAAAAATAAAACAAAAAACTCCCCTATCATTTTGGCCGCAAGCTCACGATAGAGCTTGCGGCCAAAACGATAGAAATGGGAGAAAAAAATGGTTTTTCTTGAATAAAATAATAACAATAAAGCTTTATTCATTCCACATGCATTATCTAACATAACATTCTTACATTGCAATTAAATTGAATCAATTAATATTATTAAAAACAGCAAAGTTAATAAATTAAATTAAATTTAAATTAGTGTTCTTTTAATTTGATCCACAATTAGCTGTGGACCCCTTTCGGGTAAAAGGCTCCTCCAAGTTATACCACTCATCTGGTATAACTATCTTTAGCAGCCTCCATCCATTGCTGGCCTGCTACTCGCACTATTTCGTCTGCCCATCTAGCATATGGTCGGCCTCAACCTCTGGCGCCTTGTCGTCCCAGCCATGTGGTTGCTCTCTGTTTCCATCTATCGTCGGTGTACCTGGCCACGTAACCTGCCCATTTCCATTTTCTTTGTAGAGAAAAAGTTAGTGCATCGGTTACTTTGAGAGTACCTTGTCTTAATCCTCTATAATTTGGCAGTCCAGTCTATAATTCTTAAAGTTAGTAATAGGTAACTTCCTAATTATAATTAAATTATGAAATTAAATAAATAGGTATAGAAGCCAGCGCACATTTTCATTGCAAAACCGCTCTTATCCCAACAGCACTGTGTTGATATGTGTGGTAACCTGAGTTGCGGCCGTCACATTAATAAAGGCTTTATTATGTTTACTTATGTTCTTGTGAATAAATAAATAAAAAAACTGTGAAAAACTTGTCCTGACTACTAAAAATTCTGAGAAAAAGCCATTGCTAAAGCCAGTTATGTGATGATCTTAGTTATATTATAATGAACGTAGAGTAAATCTTTAGTTATGACTATTGTGGATACAGCCATATGGTTTATGTGAATACACAATACGTCAGTCATCACACAACATAACAAATTGTTCAATTCTTAGGTATCGAGTGGTGTAAGTAAGTTGGTGATGTAGGTAGTTAACTTAGAGCTTAAATTGAAATATTTAATTTTTAATAGTTTTTTTTTGTTACTTTTCCGAAATATGAGCTATCTGCAACTTAAACAATATAATGATGCCTTTTTAAAGTTTTGAGATCTAGATAATATACCTAATAACAATGTTTGCCTTAAATTGATTTTTTTATAAAATGTTGTCCACGGTTTTCATGATTTTGCTAATATTAGGGCATTTTAGTGAGCATTAAAATAGAGAATGTCGAAGTCGCCAATATTAAGTAAAAAACCCTTCAAGGGTTGTAATAAGCCAGAGCATGGTCCGTTGATCAGCAGGGTGCAGGTAATGATGAATTTAGAACACTGGATGAATTTACCCTAGCAGGTAATGATGAATTTAGAACACAGGAATGTTATAGCCTCCCACTTACATCCAAATGTTTGCCTTATTGTTGAAAGTTATCTTGATGATTATTTTATTAGGTGTACAAATTAGTTTTAGGACACATGTATTCCGTGTCATGAAAGTAACTTATAGCAATTAAAAATTGCCGCTCACATGTAGTATGGTAGCGCTTATTATATAGTATCTGAACGCAAGGGAGTCATAAACATAACCTTAAGGATGCCACACTTTTTGACTCAAGAAAATAAAAATACCCGTCTTGAGATATGTTTAAATCTTTACAACAAGCAACATAGAAAGTCTTTTCTGTGGAAAATTGTGACTGGCGACGAAAAGTGGATATATTTTGATAATCCCAAATGCAAATATCATTGGGTTGACCCAGGTCAGCCGCTGACATTGACGCCAAAGCGTAATATTCACTGTAAGAAGGTCATGTTATGTATATGGTGGGACATAAAAGGCGTACTGTTTTATGAACTTCTGAAACCTGGTGAAACAGTTACTGCAGATCGGTATCGTCAACAACTAATAAAACTGAATCAAGAAATTGAAAAAAAAACGTCCATTTACTGGCAAAGGAAAATGTCCAGTAAAACTGCTCCATGACAACGCTAGGCCTCATGTTGGTAAACCGGTCAAGGATACGTTAATGGCTCTTGGATGGGAAGTGATACCACACCCGGCGTATTCGCCAGATATAGCCCCAACAGATTTTCACTTGTTCCGGAAAATGCAAAATGAATTATCTGATGTACGATTTAAAATGCTCGAAGAAGTACAAAAATGGGCCGATAACTTCCTGGCTTCACAAGATGAAACTTTCTTTGCGGAAGGCATCCGTCAGTTACCTGAAAGAAGGCTAAAGGTCATTCAATGTAATGGAGACTATTTTGATCAATAAACTTGTTTAGTTCTTTCAGAAATAAATTTTGAATTTTTGGAAAAGTGTCCTAAAACTTATTTGTACACCTAATAAAAATTATTGTTAATAAATAAGTTTTATTACAAAATATAAAGTCACAATGGTATTACAGAAACTAATTCAGTTTGAACGGATATCATGCATTCGTCGGTAGGCAAACATTAGAATAAAAACACTAAAAATAGTATTACGCGATGTAATATTGCGTGTCAAGACGAATATATTTTAATAATCTTTTCGCTTATTTTGGTGACCGTAGAAGAATGAATTGACCATTCCATACGATAATTTCAGCTACTAGCTTCAAAACTGCCTAGTTTCTCGCCATTGTTGGCACATCATAGCTCATATCTCGGAAACGTAAAGGTTTCATTGAAATAAATTAGGTAGGCTAGCCGTCGTACAAAAATCTTTTAAGCCCTTTATCTTGCGAGGATGTCAAAGGGGTTGGGTTGCAAGTTCTTAGGATAGAATCCCAGCTTCTATAACAAGTTCGTTTGTTTTGATAACAATGTGTGTCTGAGTAGAATAATACACTCATAAATGAGTTTAGAAACACCGGGTTGTGGTTAGTTAGAACAATGCACGATCAAAGTCTTACATTATAAAATCCAGTTAAGAAGTTGCAAAAAGATAATGTCGAGCTCTTTCTGACAATTATAATATGATTCAGGAAAACCCAGCATTTCTTAAGTTAAAAAAGATCCAAGGTCTTAAATTAGCCCTTGAATTATCTCTTTAACAAATTTTAGCGCGCGGTAAATGTAAACCTATTTTTCAAAAATTGGTTATTTTCATTTCATTTATTCAAAATTTAATTATAGCTAACAGCAAGAGCCAAGGCACTATTACATTACTTGATATTGCCTATCTGCAATGTCCATAACAAATTAATAATAAAGATACAAAGATAAATTAAATGTCAAAGAATACAATGTCAAAATTTATGTTTTTAGTACCAAAGTCCAATTATAAGCAATTTAAAAATAAAATATTTGTATTTTATGCAAATTATTCATTTCAGCCATGGCGCCTCCTAACAAGAAGGCGTCAGTTAAAAATAAAGAAGCCATGATACAATCTTACATCGATTCCATCAACCAAGAGGCAGAAGAACCAACTGCTACAGTATTGGGTAATTTAAGTTGTTTTAAATGCTTGCAATAATATAAATTAGCTTTCCGATAGAAGCCGCAAATTACTGTAACTATTAATTAAATCATAATGTTAATGAAATTGATATTCAAGTATATAATGTAAATTTTTTTGTATAGTAGATGAAAACAATGAAGCCGAGGAAGAGAATGAAGGTGGTGTGACGTATTTTGTGGATGAAGAAGGGCGGTACTACTACCAGCCGGCTGGCGATAATCAGAACCTGGTGTCCTTACCAACCACTGTTACTGAGGAAAATGAAGTATGTCCTTCACATTCAAGTTAATTATTATTATTCATTGATAGAAATTACAGAAGCACTTTTTAACTGGTGCTGTTAATAAATGTAAAACAACTACTAAGTCCCTTTTTCATGACATGATCAATCAGAAACTTATATTGATGTAATAACACAATGTCATCTCTGCATAAAACAACACAATTTTATACTTCTTTCAACAATACTATAATAAAAATAATAAAAAACGAACATAACTAAATAAACAAAAATTAAAGATCATTATTATAAAATAAGTAAGGGGAGGAAGTGGTAATGTATATGTAATAATACACATTAAAGAGAGATAGGAAATGGGGGGGTCCAGAAAACTATACATTTTGTGTGACGCAACATATTTAAGGCCCCAAACCGCTATTTCGTTAATCATGATATCTAATGTCCATATACAGAGCATGGGAGAGGAAGATCCAATGATGGTAGAAGGGGAAGGCTATCAAACAGTGACACTGGTGCCTTCTGACAACGGGCAAGGAGAAGTGAGCTATGTGCTCGTTGTGAGGGAGGAAACCACACCACCAGTGGTCAACATTAACATCAAGGTTTGTCTTTTTATTATAATATTCCTTTTGATAATTTGATTTAGCATATTCTTTTGATTTTACCGTAGACAGTAGTAGTAGTTTTCTTTTATCCATCAGGATAGGCAAAGGACGAGCCATACAGTAAAATAAGATAATTTCTTCCTTATTTGACTGTGTATGGCTCTAAAAATGCAAAGTAAATCTGAAATTTTCTAACTCAGAGAATACTGATTAACCTTTTGTGTTTTTTTTAATTCTTCGATACCTTCTCAGTCAAGAACAGAAAAGAACAGACTAGAAACTGAAGGATGCTCCTTCTTGATTGCAAAGCTCGTAAATAATAAAATGCCTTCTTATCCAGGCTGAGAAACCCAATGAAGACATTTACACATTTGAGGAAGACGAAGAAAACGATGAAGAAGGATCGGATGAAGATGAGGCGCCTAAAACGAAGCAGGTGGTGCCAGTGAAACGCTCTAAGTACTTGCGTCCGCACTTCCCCTGCAGTTTTTGCTCATACACCAGCCATCGCCGGTAATTTTTTTTTCTTCAAAGTAATATTTGTTATTATGATATCCGATAACTATCTTGATAATTATAAAAGTAATAGAAACATAAAGCTTCTGCTCTATTACACTAAACCTTCTCAGTCAATCGCGTAACAAAAAACGCTTTTACAAACATTTTATATTGAAAAAAAAGTTGATTTTTATTATTTTTAGCTCAATTATCTAATTTTATTGAAAGAGAGAGAGATAAATTTGTCGGGCGTTTTCCGCTTTTAGCCTCTCAATTGGGCCACTGTGCGTGATATTGTTTGGGCTAGCTATTTCAGCCAGCCAATGTCCTCCCAGAAGCACGCAAGACTTCTTACGTTCCTGCATGCCTCTGATAGGGATCCCGGGTTATGCAGGATCTGTGCCCGTTGTGCTTCCACGCTGTGGCATTCCATCATAACATGCGCTGGAGTCTCTTCAGTCTCCACACAGCCGCGGCATAGGGGAGTGTCTGTGATGCCCATGTTAAACATGTGCCTGTTTAGCGGACAGTGGCCTGTCATTATTCCTACCACTCTTCTTATGTGTTTTCTGGGCAGGTACAACAAACTTCGTGTTAGGCGTTTGTTTAGTGTAGGCACGGCTTCCTTGGATTGCCGGTATCCTTTTACCACTGTCCATTCATCGTTATGTTGTCTCCTGGTTCTGTCTCTCAGCCAGGATGTAAATTTTTTCTAAGGTAGAGGCATGATTGGTTCTGGTCCAGCTAGTAATGTGCTGGAGCCTCTCCTTGCAATTTCGTCAACAGCATCATTACCTAGGGAACCACTGTGACCCTTCATCCATTGCAGGGTAATGTTGTTTTCCGCTGCGATGTCCTCCAGCAGATTGTGGCATTCCAGGATTAGACCCGAGTTGGTGCTGTTGCTCTTTAGTGCCTGAAGTACAGAGGCACTGTCGGATATGACACGTATTTTTTGGCTATGTATGTTCCTTAACTTTATCGCATCAGCAGCTCTGGTTATGCCCACACATTCCGCTTGGAATATTGTATTGTGTGCACCCAGGGTGGTTGCAATGTTGATGTGTTGTTCTTGTGAGAAGGCTCCTACTCCTGTACAGGTTTCTGTCTTTGAGCCATCTGTGTATATTCTGACCTCGTTTATTTCCGAATAGTCGTTTTCTTCTGCTAGAAGTTCTATGCTGTAGTGTCGTTCAAAGACATACGTTTTCGGTATCCTGTCACAAGGGGCATCCGTAATAGGGAAGTCTCTAAGAGCTTCCTCTAGGATGCGTGTGTGAGGAACTGTAGGGTATTTCCTCCATTCGTTGGCCACCTTTAATATAACTGCGGTAGCTGCAGCTTCTTGTTGTACAATTAGGTGAAGGGGTTGTAAATCAAGCAGTACTTCTAGCGCCACCGTTGAACTTGTAATGAAACCTGTAATGGTTACGCACGCCAGTCGCTGTAGTTTTCTTAGTTTGTCCGTTACCGTGCTCAGTTGGGTACTGGGCCATCACACTAGAGAGCCGTATGTTAGGGTTGGCCTTATTACGGCTGTGTATATGGTACATGTAACATACAACAATTAACGAAAACGAAAACCACAATAATTAAATATGTACAAGTACTGTGCCGGTGAATGGGCTATGGCTCAGCTTAATGTTTTGACAGTGCCACAACGGTGTTAATTCTGCCAACGCCTAAATCACCCCTTACTTGGGATTATTGGGAGAATCAACCCTTATTTTTTTTTTTTTTTTTTTTTTCTGGCCTGGAAGCTAGTCCTTTTGGCCGTAATCAACCCTTAAAGTTTTGTTGTGTGACCAGCGTTAGAAAATAGGTCCTAAAAAAAGTCACGTTCCAGCTATCTCCTCGTTCGTCACATGAAGACTCACTCCGAGGAGCGTCCACACAAGTGTTCGGTATGCGAGCGTGGTTTCAAGACCATCGCGTCGCTACAGAACCATGTTAACATGCACAATGGAGTCAAACCTCACACCTGCAAGTACTGTGACAGTACTTTCACCACCTCTGGTAAGTTTTTTTTTATACCTGGCTAGAGACCTTTAAGCCACCTCTGGTAAGTGGAGGCAACAGACCGATTCCACTAAAATAAGTTGCATTGTGGCACGTTCTGGTTACATTTTATTTTAACGTCAGATATCTCTGACGATGATGATATTTCTAAGATATTTCGGCAGATGAGGGTTTTGCTGTATAATGGGCGAAAGACTGACCACCTCTCACTATTATGCAACTTGTTCCATCTGATAACCCTCACAATTTGTGTCAAGTGTGGCATCTTGTGGTTGTAGAACCACTGATGCTCTGCCTACCCCGTTAGAGATTGTGGGCGTGAGCGTATGTATGTATGTCAATAGGCAGACTATGCAGCATGGTTTTATAACCTTAGCACCTGCTGGAACCTTCCAAAGGGAATGAAATGCTGTACTGGGAGTGCAAGAAAAATTTAAATGAGGCAGCTGCCAACTCTTCCCAGGCAAACTGTAGGAGCCAGTAAGTGAGATGTGAGGGTTTTGCTGTATCATGGGTGAAAAGCTGACAACCTATCACCATTATTCTCATGTTCCATCGAATAACCCTCTGAATCGTCTAATGTGGCGTCATTGTTATAAATTAACTTTTTACAAAAACGGAAAACTGACTTCAAAAAGCGAAAAATAAAAACGTAGCATTTAGTGTGCTACGTACCAACTGATCTGTTTGAAGTCGGTATACTCTTTCGAACAAAAAAATAATTTTGAAAATTGGTCCATAAATGTCGGAGAAATTGGTGAACATACATAAACAAAAAAGATACATACAGTCGAACATAGAACCTCCTCCTTTTTTTGAAGTCGGTTAATTATCGTTTAGCGGTGATAGCCCAGTTGGTGATGAGCCAGACTTGTAATCCGAGCGTCGTGGGTTCAAATCCTAGTGCGGGCTTGTACCACTACATTCGTCTTTTCGGATTTATGTACAGATTTCTAATTATCACTTGCTCAACGGTGAAGGAAAACATCGTGATGAAACCCGCCTGTCCAAGAAAATTCATTTTCGAAAGACGAGCTGTCAATCAACCCGCATTGGACCCCTATGGCCTAAATCCCCTTCGTGTTTCGAAGGAAGGCCCGTGCCCCTCGGTGGGGACGTATATGGACTGGTAAAAAATAAAAATTATCGTTTATAGGTGAGTTGGTCCGCCACGTGCGCTACAAGCACACTCACGAAAAGCCCCATCGTTGCACCGAGTGCGACTATGCCTCCGTCGAACTCTCCAAGCTACGGCGCCATGTCCGATGCCATACCGGCGAACGCCCTTATCAGGTATGTTGAAAATAATTAAAAAAAAAATACCAGCCCATATACGTCCCCACCGAATTTAAATTAGCTTTCTCTTATTATAATAATTAACTTCCATGCTACTTAGGGGCCGTTTAAGTATTACGTAAGCACATCCCTCCCCTTTGTCAGCAAAAGTAAGCAAAGTTCCCCACCTCCCATGCTTACGTAAATATTGATATATGCATTTTGCGGGAATCCCCAAAAAAGATTTTAGTTTTCAAGCACAGTCTATTGCTGACGTAATCACCATCTAGACCTCCCCAAACCCCCATGTCATCAAAAACAAGCAAAGCAAAGACCCACCCCTTGTAGTGTTTACGTAATACTTGTATGGCCCCTTGTTTTTAATCTACAATAATGTCAAACGTGGCGTCATGTGCACTACTTGATGCTCTGCCTACGCCGTCAGAGATTGTAGGCGTGAGTGGATGGCTAATATATCAATAATCTTCTGAGTCTGATTGCTGCCAAAAATTAGTGTAACTCGATGTGAATTAAACTAAACACTTGCCCCTATATGCTGTTGTAGTATATGTTTAGAATTGGCTCAGAAATACCTGATACCACATACAATAGGTTTCAGAACAAAAACAAAATACAAAAATAAGATGACGTTATAACTAACTTCTCTCTTTTTTTTAAATGCTGCAGGTCAAATTGATTCATATGACCTAAAGATCAATCGTATCGATTTTCATGCTTTTAACACCATTTGCAGCTAGTGTTGGCCTACCGCTAACATGACAGGTGAGGATGACGATTTCGGTGCACTAAAATGTTATAAACCCACACTACACCCCTATTTTATATGTAGTCATATCTATTGTTATTCCACAAAAAGCTAGGCTAAGTAGATCCTTTAACAGAAATATCAACAGTGCACACCACGAAACCGACATAATTATTATACACACAATCAGAATGATAAAGGAATAAGGAAAGGATTATATTGGGATAGGCAGAGCATCAAATGTATATATTAGGTACTTGCCTTGATGCAGCAGTTACTTAAAATTACTTAATAGTTTGAGGGCAAATGGGACACAATATACACACAATTAAAGCTACACACTCAAATTAAACACATAACATACTAGCTAACATCTACAAACGTGGACAAATCCTCGGCGACAAACTAAGCAATGTACGTTCGGCCAAGAAGGTGCTCCATTTGCTATCAGTTTCACCGAACTTCCGGTGTAACCAAAATATCGCTAAGGTTTACAATGTAACAAAGAAAGAGATAGAATGATGACGTAATGTGATGCAGTTTTAATGATATGACATTTGGAGTCATATGTCAGTTCATTATTGCAAGGGAAAATCAACTTTGCTGTTTTATGTCACGCAAACGAATTTCAACCTTAGGGTGGTAGACCACATTTTTGGCCGACCGACTGTACGGGAAAACAATTTCGTTTATATTACATTGTATTTTAGATAGTTTTAAGATAATTGTTGGTAATAAATAAATATGTAATAATAAAAAATATCGTTCGACAGTGCCCGCATTGCACGTACGCATCTCCGGACACGTTCAAGCTGAAACGTCACATTCGCACGCACACGGGCGAGAAGCCATACAAGTGCGAGCATTGCGACATGTGCTTCACGCAATCCAACTCGCTCAAAGCACACAAGCTGATCCACAATCGTAAGTCATGTTTTTTCAGTACGTTTAGTAAATCACGTCACATATTTAATCATTTCCCTCGTTGTTACAGCTGGTCACATTTTTGAGACGTCCCTTGTGTGACATCACTACTGCATATTTACCCGTTTTTGTTATTTTGTAATAAAGACAGCATTGAAAATTATAGGGAAATTTTTGGGTATCAAAACCCACTGTCCCCTGGCTAAACTTGTATGCAAAATTTCAGCTCAAAGAGTGCTTAGGACTGACGAGGTTAAGTTTTTCGTTAATAGTTTATTAACACGTTTCAATACTCATTTTATAGATCTAAAAATGTGACGGCCCATAACTTATGACCCCTCCCACCCCTTGTCACAGAATGTCATATTTGATCGACCCCCTCTCCACCCCTTAACATGTGACGTAATTTATGGATGGCCCCTTATATAAAATTGTTTGTGTTATAAAGATCGTTTCGTGTAGTTTACAATGTATTGTATAGTGGCCAAAGCGTCAGTTTACCCCATTTTCATTACGTAACTGTTGTTGTATCTTGTATAGCAGTGTAAGTATAGAATACACCACGCACGGATCTTTATGGAACCTCTATACGTTAGTATTTCTTATTTTTTAATTTGTTGTATGTAATTTACTGAAATAAATAATTTATTCAAATAAAATACAAACTTAAATGTTTTAAGTATTATAAGACTAATTCCACCAAAAAATCTATTGGGATAGTAATTTAATAATTCGGTTTTTACTAAGTGGTCCTTTACACCTTGCCAATTATTCATTATAGGTACCTTTTAAATAAATACAAATAAAAATTCTATGATAGATCCGTCTTAGCTAAGACATGGTTTGTAAATAGAATTGATAAAATGAAAATATGTAATATAAGTTTGGGAGGAAAAATAAATACTGTAGTATTTCACGTAGGACTCTAAATCCTGTTATATTTATCAATAAATACCTGTTATATACACTTCTACCATCTTTCTCTCACTAATACCTTCCGTCTCCGCCTGGGTTCCTGCATTCGTCTAGGATTCTAGCCCTAAGGTTTCTAGAATCTCGACGTAACGTCTAGGCATTCTATACTTGCACCTAGGACCTAGTGACCTAAAGTCTAGGTGTAATTCTAGTTCTATCCTATACTTGTAGCGTTCACCTATGACTCTAAATACTAGGTGTAATACTACAATACATAATAATCCTCAGTATCGGAGAAACCGGTGTACGCTTGTGAGCTGTGCCCAGCCAAGTGCGGACGCAAGACAGATCTGCGCATTCACATCCAGAAACTGCACACGTCTGGTATTCCGCTGAAGTGCAAGCGATGTGGCAAGACCTTCGCCGACCGCTACTCCTGCAAGGTCCACAATAAAGTAAGTAGTAATGAGTATGGAGTTTCTTGCCTATTCTTCTCTTGAGAAAGACTGCACATTTGCGAATAGGCGCAAAGTTAAAAATGCTAAATTTTGACTTTCAAGATTCTAAACACTTTATTTGACAACACAACAATAACACAGGGAAAAAATATAGAAAGAGGTACATATAAAATTGAAGCAGCTGCGATGTGCGGTGATAAATAGTGGGTCCACATCAGCATGTTTGCAGCTGAGGCTAGACGACGCTGACCCTTTATGAGAATTTTTTGTTTTACACAGTCCTCGCACAACGTTATAAATTTTTTGATTCTGTGATATCGAATGGTGTAATTTTATTTTAGACTAGCTTTCCGCCCGGTACTTAATTCCCGTTGGAATTCGGGAAAATTATGTAGCCTAATGTTACTCAGGGATAATGTTGCATTCTGATGTTGAAAGAATTTTTGAAATCGATCCAGTAGTTTTTGAATTTATTCGTTACAAACATACAAATCTTTCCTCTTTATAATATTAGTGTAGATGAAGATGCTGTAAGATAAATCTGTATACCCGATTTTGTTACTAGTTTTTTTTAAATTGCGTCCTACTATAGAAGTAAATTAAAAGACGTATTCACGTCAAAAGAGATTACATTCAATTAACTATTTAATTTAAAGTGACTAGCCAATCAAAACGCCCGTTGAATTTTCAGACGCACGAAGGCGAGAAATGCTTCAAGTGTGACTTGTGCCCATACGCATCTACCACCATGCGTCACCTCAAGTCGCACATACTGAAACACACAGATGAGAAGCCTTTCTCCTGCGACCAATGCGATCAATCGTTCAGGTATGCTCTTAAGGACTCACGCTTTATTATTAGGAACTATTCTTTGTTCCTAATAATAAAGGTTTAGAGTAAGTAGCGGGTTTCACTGCGTTCTTAATTTGCATAATGTGCACCGGAAAGTTTTGAGTCAAAATGAGTTTCGCCTCTGCCTCGGCTCATTAAAAAACCATTAAAAAAACTACGGTACCTAAACATTTCTGATTAGACCGAAACAAAGCTGAAAGACCACAAAAACGAAATTCATGAAAAACAAAATACCGTTTCCTTAAGCCTGATTCATGTCAAATGACAGAGCTTTAAGTTGATTCTAAATATATTTACAACACAATACAATATATTTGATTGCGATTGTTTACGGCGCGTGCAATAAAAATCCTGCACACACGGGTGTGCAAGAATGGCGCTGCAAGAAAGGTTTAAAACAATCGACCACGCCCCTGAGCTAGATTGTGGTCAAGAGCGAACCCATTGGTTATAAAAAAAAATTAGCTCAAAGGTACAATGTAGGCGACCTAATCACCATAAACGACTAAAAAAAAGTAAGTGCATTCGAACTTTGAACGTCTTCAGATCCAAACACCATCAATGGATTTATGTGTAGGTGGTTCTTCGTAACCAAAAGAACCTTAAAACTTATTAAATTATCATTCCACAGGCAGAAGCAGTTGCTGCGGCGGCACCAGAATCTGTACCACAACCCGGATTATGTGCCGAAGCCACCCAAGGAGAAGACCCACACTTGCCACGAATGCAAGCGAACATTCGCCCGCAAAGGCAATCTGATCCGCCACTTGGCCATCCATGACCCAGACTCGGGCCATCAAGAACGCGCTCTAGCCCTCAAGATGGGCCGCCAACGCCGTGTTAAATTCATCGATGGACAGCTCAAGGTTTGAACTCAATTGTTAAAGCTATGCGGTGATTTTTAAAATAATTTTCTTTTCAATTGCGATCGGTGTTTAGACTTGACTACCACCCCACAATTCGTTACAGATACCTTTTGTCCAATTCTATACGATCTTGTATCGTTTCAGTCAGGTTCCCTCATTTTGATTCTGCTTGAGCTGTACTATTATCTCAATTGAAGGAAAGTTACCGAAGTTGGAGCATTCCTCTCCATTACCTAAGGATTTTGTTTACTATTTCTTCCTCTAGTTACTCGCCGCTCGTCCACATAAAGCCTATTTGTGGACACGACTTTGAAAAATCAAGTAGACGTACAACGTCTTTACCAAACTAAATAACAAAAGTGTGTAAAATAAAAAAGTGACATAAAATGCCTCTTTTTACATGCCTTTCTGCAATCAGCATGAAATACGCTCGACCATTTTTTAATTAGCTTTGCGTAATAATATATTTTTTTTAATATTATGTGCATGACTTCTGCGAATTATTTGTATCTTACAAACACGTAGTCTCTGAACGGTGACTCAGATTAAAGCGACGACTCTATAACTGATGGTAAAGTTCAAAAATCGTGGTTAGATTAGTACTCAGCAGCGAACCAAGACCGGGAAACGAACCTGGAATGGTTGGATACTAGTAAACCAAAAGGAAACCATCTTATTGTGATTGTATAGCACGAAAAAAAAAAACAATGTCAAGCGTATCTCATTCGCACTGCGACAGTATGTCGCCTCCTTTACTTGCTGTATTTTTATTTTCTTAGGGCGACTTGCACTAAAGTGCTATATTGTGCGGCCGCCCCGAAAGAATGCATTCCTGAAGGTTCCGACGACGTAACTTTGAAATGGCGTTAAAATAGTAGATTACCCAACAAGTGAAAAAAAGTTAAATTCTTTTCGAGGCATTGAGTTGTATCCCGAGAGGAGCGAAGGATTCTAGATTAGAATCCTGAGCAGATCGAGGGATACAAGAGCCGAGATAAATTTTTTTTTCACGTGTTAGGTACTCTACTTTTTACCATTGACTACGAGAATAAGAAAATAATTACTCTGTAACAGTAAAATTATCAACAATAGCTGCTGTTTTAACGCGAAATTACTCTGGAACGAAAGGTTCACTTTCATCACTGGATGTCGAACTCATTTTATGATTTTGAGACAAAAACTTTTAATTGCATGAAAATTGCACAGAAAATTAGCTGAATTCCGTATTCTAAATTTAAAATTTTTAACCGAGCCATATTCCATACAGCCAGTTATTACATACAGCCAAGGTTTAGTACGTTTTTATAGCGAGAGTATGCAACCTCCTTGCACATTTTCTTTTGTTTTCTTACTAAAATCCTTATATTCGCGCATGTTCCAAATTCAAAATGTTTTATTCACTCAGTGACATAAACAGCGTTTTATTCACTGTTTTTGAACAATAACGGACCCTTTTTCGAGGGGCAACGGTAAAAAAATATGTTTAGCTTCTTTTTTTCACTGAAAATTGGGGATAAAGAGCTCTTTTAGTCACAATTTGGATATTTAAATTTAGAACCCTAAAAAGATTCTTTTGCTCCCGCAAAACACGTAAAAAAAGAGCACTTTTTTGTCAATTTTGGTGTTTAAATTTCGAACACTCCAATTTATAGACAGACGACCATCGCAAAGGATAATATTCGAAATTCAAACTCTTTGCGCAGATAACTCTTCAATATTTGATTGGTCAACATTTTCGACAGGTTTAAAACTTTAAAATAAAAATGTGTGTTCTTTGCTGACATTAATTAGTAATACGTTGACAAGAAATAAATATCTCGTCACAAACGGATTTTCATCGAGGGCTATGAATCACTCGCGTCATTCAGGATTCAAACACTTGAATCACTCGCTTACGCTCGTGATTCAATAATTTAGAATCCTTCATTTGCTCGTGATCCAACTTTGGCCCTCGTTTAAAATCCGTATTTTATTCCCGAGTTGCACAATATACTATTGTTGTTTATTTACCATAATAAATAATTATCAGTTTTAAAACAATATTATTATATCAACAGACAATCAATGTTATAGTTTTGTACTAAATTTCGCTTCGGCGGGTAATGGCCACAATTAAAAATGACCACTTCTAGGAATGAGCACTTCTAAGAACGACCACTTCTAAAAATGACCATTCTTAAATGACCATTCTGCAAGTGAATTTTAGGGAATAACTATTCGTAGATTTAATCTTAATTATGGAATCTGTTAATAAGGGATATAATCAAAGTATTGCAAAACATAAACTTTTACCCCTACCATCGCTATACATCTACGAACTTTATGTATTTGTAAAACAAAATAATAATTTATTTAAAAAGGCGCATGAACAAAGTATTCGGATCCAAGGAGACCCTAACAGACTAGTGCATGAGACTACGCCTATAACTATGGTTTATGACAAAATATGGGAATAAGAATTTTTAATAAACTACCATAGGAAATAAAAAGCTTAAATTTGCGATGTTTTAAGAATGAATTATACAATTGGTTGAATGTAAAAAAAAAATACAGGAGTTTTTTGATGGCTGACATTATTATTTTTATTTTTATTGCATGGAATTCATAGTTTTTAATATTATTCATTGAATGTAACAATTATTTGATAAAATATATTTTAGTTAAAACCAACGTTTGCATGCTACTAAAATTAGCTAAACATGTATTGGACATAATTATCGTGTAACATCTTTTATACCATGTGGTCATGTTTTTTTGCAAATAAAGATTATCTTTACTTATCTTATCTAACAACTTTCCCCAAGATACATAATACTTTCAAGAAGTTTCAAGGAGGAACATAATACTTTCAAGAAGTTGGTCATTTAAAGAAGTGGTCATTTTAAGAAGTGGTCATTTTTAATTATGGTAATTTCTCGTTGTTTTCATAAACCGCCGAAGCGCTAAATTTCGTGTTAAACGAGTACAATCAAACTTATATTCAAATGCGAAAGTATGCTATGTTTGTGAATTATTTTTATGTTTTGTTTCACGCCTCGATTTGGACGAATTCAAGATGGTGGACGTAGATCGGGCGAATCAAGTGGTAATGAACTTTTTTATGTTCAGATGTTATTTACGCTAAATAATTATTATACACGCCAAAACATACAGATTTTTTTGTTTTGTTTTCCAGCAGCGATGAAGTGTCAGTATCAGAACTTAGCTAGGCTAGATTTACAATATCCCTAAATGAGCTAATTTTGCATAATTATTTAATTTATATGTACACTAGCGCTCCGCCCGCGACTTCGTTCCCAGTGGAAATGTTTTTATCGTTACCAAACTTCTGAAAATTTTATTTAAATGGTTCCAGCCGTTTAAAAACCCATATTTGTATAAATAGATATGTAATCTATCTCTAACGATTTGATTAAATTAACATGTTAGATAAATATTTTGGGCCGAAAACTAGATTTATCTTACTTTTTTGCAAATAAAACGCAAATTCATTTTGGAAAAAAAAATGAGTTCCAAAAAACGATAAACGATGACGCTTGAGAGCCCGAGCTTTTCTTTTTCTTGGTTCATAAAACGTCCTCTTTCGATAATAAAACAGCTTCAAACGAAAACTAGCTTAGCGAATTTGCGTGTTTTATATCTTGCGAAAACCGTGTCTATTCTAATACATTATATTTGTCAATAAAAAAGCGAAAGTTGTGAGCAGTTTACACAGAATCAATTCATATGATTTTTAATTAGCGAAACTTTAGGGTGTGATTCTAGCTATGAAACTGAACAAATTCCCCTAAGGCTAGTGTTCACCAAAAATTTAACCAATGATTAGCAGCTAACCAGAGATTTGACAATGTCATTTTCATAAAAAAAATTGTCATTTTTTCTGATTAGCTTCTAACCGCGGTTTAACCGTTGGTTAAATATTTGGTTAAGTTGTTCTTGCAATTAATAAAAAAATCCCGTACTAAATCAGCCAAATATTTTGTTCATATTTCGACCAATGTTCCTTGGGGAAAGTCGTTCAGTTACGTGGGTTGATTCGCATCCTTCATTTTCGCTAGCTAATTAATTCAAAGTGACCCGCATATGCCATGCTTTAACCACGCTGGCCCAATGTGCGTTAAGGTAAATAATATAAAAGATGAAGAGCAGCGTTCAGTACGGATCCGAGGAATCTCGACAAGGTAAGGGTGGTACCCTGAGGTGCGTCTAAATGTCCATTAGATGAAAGGGGCACATATGCCATGCTTTACTACGCTGGTCTAATGTGGCTTATTTACTATAACCCACATTGCGCACAGCTAAGGAATGGAATTCTCTGCCTGCGTCTGTATTTCCGGGCACATTTAACGCGAATCTCTTTAAAGTACTGGTGAATAGGCATCTTCTGGGTGAGCTTTCACATCTTCGACCACATTTCCGCTTCTGCGTTAGATTGTGGTCAAGAGCAAACTCATTATTTATAAAAAAAAATACAATTATTAAATTCCGGTATCAGATACTAAACGACGGCGAATCTGAAGACGAGCAGCCGGATATAGTGAAGCTGGGCATGACGAGCAATGAGCTGCGTCGTGGCGAGCTGGTGACCGTGGCCGGGGGCGACGGCCAGCAGTACGTGGTGCTCGAGGTGATCCAACTCGAGGACGGCACCGAACAACACGTCGCTGTCATCGCGCCACCCTACAACGAGGATCAAGGTAACTATAATTTATAATATTTATTATTGTTAATTTATTAATTTATACAAGTGTTTCAAAAAAACCCAAAAAAAAAGAAATTCCTAATTTTTTAAAAGTAAAATAGTCGCAACTCTAGTTATCAGTTGCACGGTATGACATCTACAAAAATGAAAGTTTCATATAATTAATATGACATACTTGTCATATTTGTAATAGAGCTGTGCAATAAGATAAATTTTAATTAATTTTGAGTTATTATTTTTTTGGTTTTTTTTGAAACATCTTGTATTAGAGTCAACCCACTCTTGACCCCAATCTTGACCAAGGTCATAGATGAGGTTGACGATGGAGCGAGTGAACCCAGAAAATTCAAATTTAGGCACTTCAGATCTTCTATGACAAAGAGGCAAAGTCAAAACTCACTTTTTTTCATCGAACATTTAGGACAGGGATGACAAGCCAATGGCACGCATGCCATAAGTTCCCCGCGACAAAATATTTTCGGCAGCCACCGTTTGGCAAAGCATAGATATTATAATAAGTATGCTTACTGTACTAGGTACGAGTAGTAGACAAATTAACAATTCACTATGCAGTTCAACTAACGAACTTAAGTGAGCCAATGTTACATTATGAGTAGGCGTGGGCGGGAAGCGCTCTTGTTTAACACTTTAACAGCCGATCACGAAATGGATACGTGATGCGTTTCTCCTTTCTTACCCCGCGCATTATAAAGCGCTCCAGCTCTGGTACGCTGGCGTTTTTTGGCAGTTTGTAAAACTTATAGAAAATAACTGTTATAGTTACAGGTGTAATTTTTTTACATGAATAAAGTTGTACCTTTTACTTTATGTAAATAGAAAAATGTTAGTGTTATTGTTTAATATTTTCAAAATTCGTCAACATTATGATGGCACGTCTATGGTCTCATTCAACATTTCTTTAAAAAATGGCACATCAAACCATAAAGGTTCGCCATCCCTGATATAACCTTTAAGGAAGTTTCTTCCTTCGGAACAAAAAATAAACAAAAACAAAAACGGAACTAAAGATCGGAAAAAAAAATTTCGACTTTCTATACGAACGGAAATCAATCAACCACATTTTATTTTTATTTATTTATTATAAAATGGGTTAACTCTTGACCTCAATCTTGACCATAATTTATTAGGATATGTGTGTATTTTTTAATACACACATATCCTAATAAATTGTATAAAACTAATGCTTTCTGTGAATAAAATGAATAAAACAACCTAACTTAACCTGAATAAGCTACGTGGATTTGTCTTGGCCCTATAGTAGATTTGCTCACTCCATGAAATAAATATATAGAAATAATAACCTGTATCACAGACATTTAAAATGTATTGATGTATATTTACAGAAGAAGAATCGGACGACGGTGGCAAAAAGGAGATCGAGCCCGTTGCCAAGCCGAAGCCAGTTAAAAAGAGCATCAAGGTGGAGAAAGATGTCGATACTTGCTTTGGATTCGATGTAAGTACTATTGTAAGTACTTGCGTAGCTCGGAGGGAGCTGGTATCGGGAAGGAATGATGGAGACCAGAAAAAGCTTGCTGTGCCTACACCCTTTCCACCCTGCCTTTGAAAATATTTGCTATATGTTTGTGATAATATTGTGTGTGGAATAAAGGAATTTGTATTTGTAAGAAGGCAGATAATCACCTTTATGGCATTTATTAAATTATAGAGAAATATAACTTGCGCGGCCGAAGCCGCGAAAGGTAATGCGTCACTTCAATACAAAAAGGCGCAAAACGACCCGAATTAGTTTGAAGATCAAACCTTCAGCTAAAGGCATTATAAGTAGATGGTTAACGTGTTAGGTATATAACCTCTAAAGTACATAACTGTCTTTGTTTATTAGTCTAAATGGCCAGCGCATCAGGTTGCCCCGTTTTCATTGCAAAACCGTTCTTATCGTAACAGCACAGAGTGCACGCTTGTGGTAACCTGATATGCGGCCCTCTGTACACCAACAACAACGTATACGTACTTTAAAAAAGCAAGACGAGTCCTGTATAGAACCTCCTTATACAGCACTCCTAATCATTGAAAAACTTGTCGTCGATGAATAATAAAAACACCCACACATAGAAAGATGTAGTGCAGGCAATGGATATATCGGTAGCAAAATAAAAACTTAATTATAATTTTGGCGCTGTAATCCTTACTAATTTTATAAACGCAAAAGTTTGTATGTATGGATGTTTGTTCCTCTTTCACGCTCAAACGGCTGGATCAATTTTGATAGAACTTGGCATGGAGGTAGCAGACACCCTGGATTAGCAAAATAGGTTACAACATTTTCCAAAATTACCACGGGAACGAAGACCCGGGCGGAAAAAATCCCTCGTAGTAATTACATAAATTATATAAATAAATTAATTACACAAACTCTAGATTGACTTCGCTTAGGAATCTGTATGCCCAGTAGCCATATACATAGGATCCTATAGATCCACAAAGGTGAGTGAAATAAAAAACTTATCTTATGGTTTTTGTAAGTAAGACAAAGAAGTCAACTATTTGTACAGTTTTTATCAACCTAAAACGTCAACGGCCTTAAAAATTATTACTTTATTAAATTAAATACTAACACATGTCAGCAAGTTTTTAAGATAGGTAATGGTCGATTAAGTAATAAAAAGTATTTTTTAACCGATTTTTAAAAAAAGGAAGAGGTTCTGTACTCGACTATGTACTATTGTATGTTTGTTACGCGATAACTCCGCCAGTTGTCTTTTTTAATCTTTTTTTGTTCCTGGTGGTCCCATATATTATTTTTCGAAATTGATTCAGCGTTTTAAAAAAAATCACAAATATATAGTAATTATTTAGTTACATTGTTTTATATCCATTTTGTTCAGAGTTACCCGTAGTTGTTTTAATTGTAATATATAAACTTCGTATTAATAGCAAACACTACTTTTTCTGCAGGAGGAAGATGAACCTGAGGAAGAGGGAACGGCTGGCAACGAAAAATACATTCTGAGCATAGTTTAATTTAACATAATTTGATTTAATTCTTCTAAACAATATCCACGTATGAAACTTCTTTATTGAATATTGATACAATTTACCCATTCTCGTTTATTTACTTATACAAGACTTGTTTAAATATATATAAAAAATAGTACCTATAAGGAATCACAATATATTTTACTGTACTGACTGTCATCAATGTTATTTTTTAATGTATTTGACATGAAATCATGTATCTCATGTAGAAACCGAGTTTTTTTTTTAATAAATAGGAAGGTTTACAGTACTAAGTAGCATTGGTTTGATTGTAAATGTATGTTTACTAAATATATCCGTAGTTTAACTACAGTTTATTGTGTATTAAATGTTAGCAGATGTGGATTTCCAAATCCTATTCTTTAGATGTTATCTTACTTAGTATTCCAAATATAGTCTTGTATGTGTTAAGTATTTTTTCTTAAATCTTGTGACTTAGAAAATTCTTCCTTATCTATATAAATGTAACGTAGGAAAATTCTTTTCTATATTATATCCTAAGTTATCTCCCTTTTCAAATAAGTAAATAGATACTTAAGAAACGGTTATGATTGCTTTTTGTATTAGGTGATTTTAAATTAGAATGAAACAACTATGTATATCTAACGAACAAGACAACATTTGAAAAGAAAAGCTTGTCCATACAATTTTTGCGATGGAATGAAAAGTCTCGTCGAAAATCACCCCGTATACAAGTTTATTTGTAATTCACCCGAAACTTCATTATACCAGATTCTTACCATGCAAATGAACTTTTACGACTTTTGAGTAAATGTTATGGCATTCTTTAAAATAACATTCAACTGTTTGTCGTATGCTAACTTATGTTACATTTATATTGATCGATCTGTATACGTCCGTCTTAATGAAAAATCATTGCTTGACATCGCGGTCTCAACATCTGAATCAAACTTTTTTTTATGAAAAATAGTGACTTATCAATATTCTATTTTTATGAGTAGGAATACGGTGCTAAGAGGTGTCGGGAAAATTACAAGTAATCATATACATTTATTAATATCGTATATTCATAAGGCTTAATGACCTTAAAACTCTTCATTGTAAATAACAAATTAATGTACATTGAAGACCCTGTATGTCGCCGGGATGAACACATTGATAGCTTTTAAACTCTTAAGATTTAAAATTTAAAAAAAAACAGGTTTGAGAATCTGTGTCAACTTTAAAATATATGTAATCCAGATATGTAGGATATGTTTTAAATATATGTAGGATCTAAAAACCGACCCTATATCCCAATATACACTCAGCGGCAGAAAAAGTGGCCCAAAGACAAAAGTTACTCAAACTTTTTTTGTTGATTACATATTGAATTAATTTCAATTGGAATGTTAGGTTTATCTGTTTTTAACTTCATTTACATTAAAAATTAATTAAAAAACAGAAATTAATTAAAAAATCAAAATTTATGGGAAAATTTCTTTAATTAAAAAAAAATAATAATTTTAACTTAGATGTAACTTAATTTTAATAACGTGTGTTACCACCTCTAGCTGTAATTACAGCTTGCATACGATCTGGCATGCTCTGCAGTATGTTTCTGAGTTCCACTTGAGGAATTTCTTCCCAAAGCAGCCACGACAGCATCCCTTACCTCACGAAGGGTCTCTGGCGGGTTAGGCTGTGCTCTGATGCGCCTTTTAAGCATGTCCCAGACATGTTCTATTGGGTTTAAGTCTGGGCTACGTGCAGGCCATGGCAGTCTTCGAATGTTGACAGCTGACAAGTACTGTTCGACCTCAGCAGCGACGTGAGCTCTTGCATTGTCATGCATTAGCAAGAAATCCTCTCGACCAATGAAGTCTACGAAGGGCACAACATGGTCTTGGAGGATCTTTTCGATGTACCTGGCTGCTGTCAGGCGGCGATCCACGATGACCAACTCCGTGCGGGCATCTGAACATATGCCTCCCCAAACCATAACGGATCCACCTTGATAACTCACAGTTTGGCGCGTTGTGATGGGAAGAAAACGTTCCCCTCGTCGTCTGTACACTCTCTCACGACCATCTGGTGCTCGTAAGGCCACTCTGCATTCGTCTGTGAACAGAACTTTGTTCCACTGATCGTTCGTCCATTTTACGTGTTCCCGGGCAAATCTTAATCGAGCAGTTCTGTGCTGTCTCTCGAGCTCCGGTCCTCGAGCTGGTCTCTGGGCACGCAAATCACGTTCCTCCATCCTTCTTCTTATTGTTCGCTCGCTCACAATGACACCTCGTGCCGCTTGAAGCCGCCGTCTAATCTCAACAGCGGTGAGGAACCGGTTTCTCAACACAGCTAAGATAATGAAACGGTCGTCACGGGCCGAGGTGCACCTGACTCTGCCACTCCCAGGTCGTCGCGTATAAAGACCAGTCTCCCGGTACCTTTTAAGAGCAAACCTCAAGGTGGTACGCGGTACATTGAGAATATCAGCCACTTCACGCTGAGTTCGTCCTTGGTCGGTTAACAACACCGCCTGAGCTACCTGAGCAGCAGTAAGTGGCATCTTCTAATCCTTTCTGGAATCAAATTAACCCAAAAATCAATAAAAAACCTTAAATGTTAAGATTTAATGTACAGTTAATTAAAAAAGAATTTTTAACTTACCTGTCTTGTGCAGGCACTAAACAGTACTGGCACTCATTTCAAACAAAAGTTAAATGAAACGCAACTTTATCTTAAATCACCCACTTAAATTAACTAAACACATCACTTGACACCTACCCTCATTCAAACATCGCATAAAAAATGCTTAGTTTGTTTACGGATACGTGAGAAGTGTTTGGGCCACATTTTCTGCCGCTGAGTGTATTTTTCAAGATGACCGCCAAACAAAGAGTGGTTAGGCGAGGTCAGAGGCTGAACATTTTGATGTTAGTGTCTTTTTCATTGTCAAACACTCTTTGTATAGCAGTCATCTTGAAAAATGGCAGAACCAAAAAACGGGCTAAATATTTTGACCCAAAATCACATATTCTTTGGCCGGCACTTTGGCTTTGGGCCCTAAATGAGTGATGTCCTTTATAATCCAAGTGAATGTTAACTACACTCGGCTTCAAAAAAATCGCACCTTTTAAGAAATCTATTTTAAACATCTTTCAATCGTATTTGTATTATGAAATATTGGTAATGTTCGGTATCATTTGAAAGGTAAGGAAACAGAGAATGCAAAAACAATAAAAATCCTTAAAAAACCCTAATGAAATCTGATTAAATTTTCAAAACAAAGTTGCTTAAAACTAACCTAAAACCTAGTGTTACCCCCCCTAGCCCTAATGACGTCTTCCATGCGCTCCCTCATGGATCGCACCAACTTGAGGACCTCTTCTTGAGGGATTCTGTCCCATTCCTCAATAACGGTGTCTTGGAGCTCCTGAAGAGTCGCGGGAGCGGGATCACGGGATCTAACCTTGCGTTTCAGCTGGTCCCAGAGGTGCTCTATCGGGTTCAGATCTGGACTTCTCGCTGGCCACTGCATGACAGGGATCCCAACCTCTTGAAGGTAGCCCTACACAATTCCAGCAGTGTGCGCGCGAGCGTTATCGTGCATTAATGTGAACCCGTCGCCAATAAATCCAGCATAGGGGACCACATGTTCTTCCAGGATCTCTGTGATGTACCGGTGAGCAGTCATCGACCCTTGCCCGCGAGCACCGCCGGTCCGAGAGACGCAAGAAAGTTCAGTTTTGCCGTCGGCAGATATGCCGCCCCAGAACATGCAGGAACCGCCCCCGTATTCTACCGTCTCTTGGATGCAGGCTTGGGCAAAACGTTCCCATTGTCTTCTGTATACTCTTTTGCGTCTATCGTTGCAGAAAAGGCACACTCTCGTTTCGTCTGAGAAGAGAACAGCTCTCCATTGGTCCAGGGTCCAATTGACGTGGGCGCGAGCAAATTGCAGGCGTGCTCGCCGATGCGCTGCGGTTAATTTTGGACCCGTGGCAGGTCTTCTAGCCACAATATTTCTCTCCTTTAGTCTTCTTCTAACTGTAGAGACACTCACGGCCTTTCTACGAACTGCTTGAAACTGCTGTTGCAACTCAACAGCATTAGAGAACCGATTTCTCAAAGACTTCGATACGACGAATCGGTCATCTCTCGCAGAAGTGCAGCGATTTCTACCAGACCCACGCCTTCGGACAAAGCCACCGGTCTGCAGGAACCGCTGGTACACTCTTCGAACAGAAAAGCGACTCAAGTGCAATTGCCGAGCAACATCACACTGACGTAGTCCTGATTGCAGTAGTGCGATAACTTGGGCGGCTTCAGCAGCAGTAGTGTCCATCTTCAAGGACGTTTTTCTGATGAAAGATATTCTTCTGTGTCTTCTTCGACTGTTGGTAGCAAATTTATCCCCCAATAAGCTGTATCGATCCTTTTATACCCAAAAAACAAAACAATACAAACAAAATTTGAAGAGGAGAATCAGTTCCATTGTCATTCACAGTGACTTAAAGTGTCAAGCTTTTTCTTTAATCAAATGAAATGGATATTTTTTTAAAGAGTTTTTATAGGGCTCTCAAATGATACCAATATTGCTACGAATAACTGCTTGATTAACAGTGCTTAAAGCCTATTTTTACGGACGTGCGATTTTTTTGAAGCCGAGTGTAGTTTATGTTTATTTTGTTGTAACGCTTTGTATGCTTTTGTTGTTAAGGATTGCGACAGTTTTTCGTTTACGTGTCACAAACCATGTGCAAGCTGAACTATTATTTCAACATACCGAAAGGTTTCCGACATTTTGCGTACTTATTACCATCATAGACTTGGATTATATTGTCGTATTATTAAAATGTTCGTAGGTGTACGTTATCCCAGCAATCTAGGGGAAAACACGAAGATGAGATTTTAATAATTATCTAATTAGAAAAAAAATTACGTGTCATTATCGAGTTTATTTCTTTGATTTACACCACAATTATCCACAGAACAAGCAAACAAATCATTGTTGAATAAAAATTTGCTAAAACTAGCTGGAATAACACTAACTATGAATACATCCTAGGACTACGGGAACCTTTGTGCCCTCCTGTCAACCTCAACCTCAAGAATCGCTTCCCTTTTCTATCTTGTGGTATTTCACGAGAATCATGGACTAAAAAGATTATACTGGTGTATAAACAACCAAAAAGTGTGAGAGGAAAGAAATTCCTTTACGGAAATGACAGCAAGATAAAAAAAGGAAGCAAATATAATTTCGCCTTGCGATTTCCAAGCTCTTAAGATTTCGTGGATTGTATGCGATTTTATTTATAGCACATAAATTTACATTCAACAATGAATTATTTACTTGTTCTGTAAGTGGTTATGGTGCCGTGTAAATCCCCGCCGTCTCATCTGCACCATTGACCTGCACCATTAATGGGGGAAACAGATGAGACGGCGTGTGTAAATCAATGAAATAATCCCTATAATGAGACATAGTAATAATCGGTAACGCGTTTAAGAGCTATCACTTCGTCTATATGTTACGGCTAAAGTTAGATGTGAACATAAACTTAAGGTTAGCCGGCTAAAACTAGTGTAACCGAAGTTATCAGCCGCAGCGTCACATCTACACCAAAGTCTTCTTATTCCCGTTTGATATTTTTTTCTCTATTTAATATCTTTATCGATTTATTTACTTAATGATTATTAATAATAATATTTAATTATGAACATAATCTTAGTAGCTATTCATCCTTTTTTGAAATGAGGACGACATCAGTGGAGTTCCTATAATAATATTCTAAATATGTTTTTTTTTCTAATTCGATGATTTACTTCCTGTATTGTCCTACTTTAACTGCCCAAATTATAGTGTTGGGTTTACAGAATATAATTAAATAATTTAATACAAAATGTTCTATCTCAATGTTTCGATGTGATTTAACATAAATAGAGGATCGCTTAAAAGTAGACCACACAAGTAGTAGACGTACTTGTTGAAATACTTAGATATAAACATAGATGTAATAGTTGTGTAGTATAATATTTGTAAGGCGGATACGTAATGTAATTTGAACTTAGAACTTGTTGGTTTTCAAACGGTGCCGTATATAATGTTCTTACTTACAGAACGAAAAAGGCCTAAAATTGTTGGATAACTTCACTTTGCCAGGGTGTTGCGTGCCAATACATGTGCTTCAGCGATTACCTACATTCGATCTTTCTGCAAGCTAAGCAAAGGCAACTTTTAGTGGTGGATTGTGTGGCACAATGGTTCGATTTTAATTCTGATAAGATTGTATCGTCTTTAAAATAAGTCTGGGAAGCTGAAAACCGCACATGTGTGCATTTAAAAAAAATATTTATCATAATCATGTTTAAAATGTGCATTGTTACATGTGTATATGTAGCTTTGAAACTAACACATTTAATTAAGGTTATCTCACATCATCGTATTTAAGGGATCAATGTATTTTAACTGTTTTAACCAAATGTCCCCCATAAACTTAAGGAACGTTTGCTTATGAACGAGAAGAACCTTGTCACTCAGAATATATTGAGTTCTATTTTTGTTGTTTGTCTGTGTTGTATTGTTAACAGTCAAACTAGCTTCAGGTGAAGCTACTTTGGCCTAGACTTGTTTAAAAATACTTTTGTTATGTGTAATAGCGGCTAATAGTTATTTTAAAAATAGATTTACAAAATCTCCCAATTCTATTAATTCCAAATTTTTGACAACGGTACGCGTAACAAAAATGTATCTACCAGTTCCGATCACTGATAATTAAAAATCATATCCAAAAAATTTGAAATCAAGTTTTTATCACATGCAAAAAATCAACATATTGTCTTATTATTTGTTTTCAGAAAAGGTTCCCCAAGTTTATGGGAGTTTTTTTGTCAAATCCTGTAGGCAAAAATCTTAACAGCTCTCATCATGGGTATCAACAATGCACTTAAATTATATTAATAATGTTAAATCTTTATCAATGTCAACAAAATCGAGGTAAATTAAAAGTGTATAAAATTATGAAGGATATATTTTTTTCACACTATTTTCCGCCTTAGTGTATGACTTACCTATATTGGAGGACGAGGACTTACTGAAAATAGAGGATGTGAATCAGTTCCCTAAAATGAACGACTATATATATCCCTTTAATATTTGAATTGTTTAATTTTTTCAGTCATAATTTGTCATCGATAATCTTAGTGGTCGGATACACATATTTTATATTCAATAAAATAAAATAATACGGCCAAGGGTTCCGTACCATTATCTATAAAAACGAGCAAAAAAAATCACGTTTGTTGTATGAGAGCCACCTTAAATATTTATTTTATTCTGTTGTTTAGTATTTAGTGTTACAGCGGCAACAGAAATACAACGTCTGTGATAATTTCAACTGTATAACTATCACGGTTCATGAGAACTCTAAATTTATAAAAGAAATAACAAAAAATATTTTTAAAAATCAATGTGATTAGGTTATCAGTATGTGTGTGTTTGTGTGCGTGTGTGTGTGCATGTCAGAGTGTGTGTTTTGTATATCATATTATTATAATTTTAGAATTTAAAAAAATATGTAGCATGTTGAGTTAGTAAGCGTTTCTCACCCTAGGCACTTTGGCACTACCACCTGTAGTGACTAGGGTAATTTTTTTTTTCTTTCATGACACTACTACTAAACACAAGTAGTGCTAAAGGAGATATTGTTCTCCTGTTCAAGCTTTCTATTGCTGTTGAATAAAATACTGGGTGTAAATCTGCAAGGTTGCCATATTCAATGATGGAATAGTATGGTATGGTACCAACTTTATTCGATAATACCGAGAACGGAACATTTAACTATAACGAAAAAAACAAGATTTTGTTTTGAGCTTTAGAGAATAACCCACCTAGGCTGAAATAAAAAATGTAGTGCACTGAGAATACCCCAACATTCTCGCATCTGTGCCATGTTATTTTAGTGATGTGCATATAAATTCGATGAATTAATTAAGTGCACGCGAGTTGTCGATAAAAAAAAAGTCAAAATTTTAGGTTTTTATATTATTATTGATTTCAACTCTATATCAGCTGTATATTTGCTCCTGTGAATATGGCAACCTTGCAGATTTACAGTTTGTATAAATAATTAAAAATTATTTTCGGTTTGATTTGCTATTACAGTGTGTTTTTTAAACTGAATTTATTTACTTCTTTGCATTCGAATGTCAATATTAAATATTCGACATGCTTCTTGGGAGTTTCTGGAGGCAATCCCTATTTTGTTCTCGTATAGACTAGATACTACTAACTTCCGCTGTACAGCAAAACTGGGCACGCTGTCCAGAAAGAAAAATGAGTGAACTATGTGTCATCTCTTTCTTCATACCATGTACGAAAAAGAAAGAAACAACGAATGTTTTGATGTTTCTAAGTTGGAACATATTTGTATAACTCCGCAGTGTATAGTATGAATTCACCGCCTCCATACAGATTATAGACTAATTTTGATGCAGGTTCTTGGACTATACTACGTCAATTTTATTAAAATGCGTGTAACTTTTTAATTACGCATCGCATAATTGTGATTTTTTGCGACTAATTCAAGGCAAAATCAGATCTTCGCTAGGTGGTGTAGTTCTTTTTGGGCAGTGCCGAAATAAATCCTTATAGCTCATTAACGGGAGGGCGACCAATTGTCTCCTTTGCAGACTAACTTCGACCAATTGACGACTGATTTTCTGTCTAGTTAAAATCATGATCTGAGACATAAGAAAATTGTAAAGTATGAGGCACACCCTTGAGAGTATGTGGGAAAATTCTGAAATCTTCAGATTCTACTTTATCATCATCTCGACCGGACCGTTAGAGATGGACCGGAGGTTCTCGAACAAATGTTGTCTCCTATATCATGATCAAAGTCAGCAGATATAATAACATAATTTTTTTTCGAAAGCCGAAACGGAAAAGCAACACGATTTTCAGGATTAACTACCTACTAGTACATCTTGTACCTCCGACCCCTCTATAATACAGGGTGTCTCATAAGTACCCAACGATTTCAAAAGTGTGTCTAGACTAGCCGGCGCCACAGAGGGGAGCGGGGAGTGCGGCATTAGTTAGCGCGTTCCGAGGATTTTTAGTTGCCGCCATGTCGTTCACGGGAGAGCAACGCGCTTTTTGCGTTCGCGCCTATTTTGAAAACAATAAATCGCTTATTCGTGTACGGCGCCTGTATCGTCTCAATTATCGATTGAGGCACATTGATGAAACGCCCAGCAACTCTACCATACTCTCATGGATCCGGAGTTTCAACACTACCGGAAACACAACAGGAAGCAAGAAATCTGGGCGTCCAAGAAGTGTAAGAACGGATGAAAACATTGAGTTGGTGGCAAGTTCGATGCGACGTCAACCTCAAATAAGCATTAGAAAACGGCAGTCACAATTAGGCATGTCCAGAGCGACTGTTCATCGAATTTTGCGTTCTGATTTGAATTTGAAGCCTTACAAAATTCAGATCGTACAGGAATTAAGAGAAACCGACTTTGATTTAAGACTGAATTTTGTAAACACAATGTTGGAGGAGTTTGACGATTACCAGAACATCTTCTTTAGTGACGAAGCTCACTTTCATTTGGACGGCTATGTCAATCGGCAAAATTGTCGTTTCTGGGGCAACACGAAACCAGGGCTGCTCCATCAACGACCTTTGCATAGTCCGAAAGTAACCGCATGGGTGGCTATGTCAGCGAAATGTGTCATCGGACCTTATTTTTTTGAAGACGCAAGAGGCAGAACTGTCACCGTAAATTCGGCGCGTTATATGGCCATGCTACACAACTTTTTCGAGCCAGAGCTTCAAGAATGTGAGCATTAAAATGTCCGGACATGGTTCCAACAGGATGGAGCCACATCCCATACAACTAACAACTCAATTGAAGCCCTACACCAATTGTTTCCCGAAAAAGTCATTTCAAGAAGGGGTGACATTGAATGGCCCCCCAGAAGCCCGGATTTGACGCCACCCGATTTTTTTATGGGGGTATCTTAAGTCAAATGTGTATGAAAATTCTCCGCAAACGTTAAAGGCTTGAAGACCAACATCAGAGAAAAAATTGCGTCCGTAGATAGACCTCTTCTTCAGAAAGTTTTCAGAAACTTTCACCAAAGATTCGAAGAATGTCGCCATCGTAATGGACACCATCTCAACGATGTAATCTTCAAAAAATAAAAATTCCTTTTGTTTTCTATTAAATTTGTCAATATTATATTTTGAAACCAATAATTAGTTTAATTTTTTGCATCATGAAATCGTTGGTTACTTATGAGACACCCTGTAGTATAATGCAGCGGTTCCCGGATTCTTTTGGCTACGGAACCATTTTTGGTTCACCGTTTTTAGGTGGAACCCTAGCTCAAGTAAGAATTTAACTAACTGTAACATTGTTTTTAAGTGAAATCACACCATACTGAGGCTTTGTGGCTAGGTGTTCGCATCTTGTAAGTATACTTTGAGTTTAATAAATGAAGGACTTTTTAAGATTAAATATATAATTATATCAAAGGTGAAGCGATTTACAAATCTAGCTAGACTAGAAAGAAAACATCGAAATCTTGAACTTTCGCGGAACCCCTGAGCCTCTTACGGAACCCCAGGGTTCCGAACACCATTCGGGAACCGCTGGTATAATGTAATGATTTTTTTTTACGCCTCACGACTGACTCAGTCTTTTAATCCCCAACCTTTAGTCATAAGACTAATAGACTACAGGCCCACGTCCAAAAATGGATGGGTCATATGAACCACCAGGTGACGATATAAGAGCATAAAATAAAAGATTCAGCACTATGCCGTCACTTGTAAGCCGTCCAACTGAGTGCTGGTGAGAATTCAAAAGTGCAGGTAGAGTCAGTACATTTTGGTCATATATTTTTGTACGGCATTTTTACCATCGATAGATCCATGAAAAATAATAAGAAAGCGCGCAGTGCCGTAAAAAAATGGTGCGCCACGAAGTCGGTATTTTTCTTTTGATTTTCTGACAATTTCCAGGGTAAATTTGGTCATTTCATCGTCCTATATACGTCACACCTGGTGGTTCATATGACCCATCCATTTTTGGACATGGGCCTGTAGTCTATTACCTTTATAGTCGAAGTCGTTTAACTTAAACAACTGACTTCGCGTGCTTTTTGAACACATGGTGTACGAGATTGTATCGCACGTGGCGTAAACAAGCACGCGACGGGAGGACTTAAGACTGGTCTTCGCCTAAGAAGTCGACAGTCGTAAAGCATGTGTTGATGCAACTAGCGAGTGTTAATAATACCGCCTGGAGAATAAGTATTCTACCGGCAACAAAAGTAATCGTTTTAAAAGTAATTACAATTGTTGTCGTTATCACGCTTTACTCAAATGCTAGTTCTCTTGTAAAAGACTGCAGCGTTAACCGACTAAGGCCACGGGCCACTAAGGCCACGTTCACCACAAATATAACCAACGGTTAAACCGCGGTTAGAAGCTAATCAGACAAAATGTCAAAAAAAATGTATGAAAATGACATTGTCAAATCTCTGGTTAGCTGCTAATCGTTAGTTAAATTTTTGGTGAACACTGGCCATAAATTAAGACTAACAGCTTTAGTCTTAATTTTAGAGCCAAGTCGTGTAAAAAGAGGCCAGTCTTAATATAAACGACTAAAGGACTCGAGTCTCTTTCTTCACTAGTGTCTATAATTCTGGCAGCGCCAATGCCAGTTTATGTTATAAACGACTAAAGGACCCGAGTCTCCTTCATCACTGGTATAATGTCCAAATTCTCAGCATAGTGTCCATAATTCTGGTAGCGCCCACCATCACCGATTTTGAAATGAATTATTCTATCTAAATGTAGGTCAGGACAGCTGAGACATGTCGCCCGGAGAGATCTCGCATAGAAACAGGTGGTTCAGCTGCCCTGACTTTTTTCCAGCTGAGCCATTTAGTTTTCTGAAATATCTCAAATATGCATGCGTTACGTGCGTTCAAACCTGCTTGGTATCCTGTCACATTCCTTTAGTCAAAAAAGTTCAGAGTGAATCGCATTAGTTAGCGAGAAATCGACGAAAAACAAGTGGTTCAGCCAGCCGGATATCAGGCTGGCTGGACACTTTGTTTTCAAGATTTCTCCAAAAGTATTGCATCACGATGGATGAAATTAGTTTAGATTTCTGACACATAGTTTTTGATCAGGAATGAATCCTGAAAACTCTTCAGGAGCTAAGATCTGATACGCTCGAAAAACTGAACCATGTTTTTTTGATTTTTTGGTGAAAGTATACCGTCACAAACGATGAAAGTTTGCTTTTTTGTTTGTCGTCACATACGATTTGCTATCGACCTGAATACGCGAGATCTCTCCGGGCGTCATGTCTCAGCTGTCCAGACTTACATGTGTCTAATAGTCATGCATTTTTCATTATATGAAAAATTGGTGAGAAATTGCCAGGGTAGGTGGTTGGTGGTTATAGTAAATATCGAAGACCTGAGTCATTTACTTCTTTACAATAAATTATAAAGTACCTACTAGCTTTCCACCCGCGTGGATTACAGGTTATATCGTGCCAGCTGTGGGATAAAAAGAAGCCTATAGCATTCCATAAGGTCTAATCTATCTCCAAATTCATCAAAATTTCATCAAAATCGGTTCAGTGGTTTAGGCGTAAAAGCGTATCAAACAAACAAACTTACATTCACATTTATAATATTAGTAAGAATAGATAATAACTAATATAATAAACGTGCCGAAAGTTTGTAGTATGGATGCATGGATGGATGTTTGTTACTTTTTCACGCTCAAACGGCTGGACCAATTTTAGAATGGAGGTAGCTGACACCCTGGATTAACACATAGGCTACATAATTTTTCCAAATTCCCACGACAACGTAGTCCCGGGCTGAAAGCTACTTGAAAATAAATTGGTGTAAATATGTGAAAATGAAACGTCCGAATTATCATTTTATACATTTTATTATACATTTACTAAGAATAGGTAGGTAGTATAGGTACAAATGATGTGCATTAAATCATTTGGAAAAACATCTGAAGATAGATTTAAAACTGACCATGGCAAATGTAGGTTTATTGAAGGTCGATAGATGTCGGCAATAATACTATTGGCAGAGTAGGTATCAGATAAAAGCTCGGCCACGCATCCTTGAGCGATAAAAAAATACTTTTGTCGCCGCACAGTGGATCGCCATACTGTGGCTTTAACTCTGATTTAGATCGCCAGAACTCACGCTTTGTGAGAAGTAACAGTAAACAAAAACTGCGCCGGTGTGAGTTAGCGCCTGCACAATGATAAAAGGAAATAAGAGCGTTTCTCCTTCACATTGGTCTTGCCTCTAACCAATCTAGGAACTTATGACACATTAGGAACAACGCGCAATTAATGTTTATCTACTTTACTTACGCGATTAATCTTTTTTAGAATCTAAATCTAATGATTGTGACTGCGTCCGTCGTGGATCGAGTAGCGACTTACTATCGCCGCGCCGCACCTCTCGTGCGTGCGTGATCAGCTGATCAGCCCCGGTGCAGTACAGTACACACTCATTGCACGTGACCGCAGAACAGGTACGAAAATGTGTATTTCCTATGAAGCGTGGCCACGACGGACTCAGTCTTGAACATATATTGTATGGAGGCTCTTTGTTGTGTGATAGACTGGCCTGGCTACTGAACGCCTGCATTGATCATAGTTACTTACCTAAAAATTTCATGAAAACAATAGTAGTACCAATTGTAAAAAACCGGACTGGTGACCTTTCAAGCCTGTCGAATTATCGACCTATATCACTGGCTACAATTTTCTCAAAAATTTCAGAGAAGACTACTAAACGTTCACTTAGGTGAAAATAACATGAAATAAGTAAGTCGCAGTTTGGTTTTCGCGGTAATCACTCTACTGACCTGGCTATATTTGCTTTAAAGAATACTGTTCAATATTACACTTCTAGAAAAACGCCTATTTATGCATGCTTTCTAGATTTAAGCAAAGCCTTTGACACTATAAGTTATCCAAAACTGTAGAGTAAACTTAGAAGTACAAATGTACCCTGTAAAATCATAGATCTCCTACAGTATTGGTACAATAATCAAATAAATTATATTAAATGGGGAAATTCCCTCTCAGAACATTATAAACTGGACTTTGGGGTAAGACAGGGTGGCGTAATTTCCAAGAGTCTTTTTAATATCTACGTGAATGGACTGATCGAAGAACTCAGCAGCATGAGGGTGGGTTGGCACATAGGGGGCGAATGTGTTAACAATCTAAGCTATGCAGATGACATGGTGCTGCTGAGTCCTTCGATCGCCGGTCTGACCAAACTCCTAAAAATATGTGAAAGATATGCAAACGAGCACAATCTTAAGGCGACTACAGCACCTAAATTACGATTTTATGATGCGTAGATAAGCACTAGATAAGTAGTTTGCTACGGTATACTACGGTAATATTACGGTAATATTCAGGACATAAACTAGATAAGTAGTTTGCTAAAAACATGATTCAGCACTTTTGGTTCGATAGAAAAAGCTCACAAAGTCACCTCTAAATACCCAATATCGTGTATCTTTTAAGCTGTAAAGTAATAATTTTCCACGTTAAAAACGTATGAGTCACCGACTTCAATCCCAACAACAGTTCGCACAAAGTAGATATCTAGTTTTTTGCGGACTACAATGCCTATTAGTAAATAACTACAAACAGAAATGCCATTCATTTATTTAGATGATGTTCTAGTTTGTAGTATATTTTGTTTTTGTTGATTTTTTTTAAAAGCGCTGAATCATTTTCGATAAAATTTATATGGGACCTCTTCAGGAGTATACTCTTTCGAACGAATAAAGAATTTTGAAAATCGGACAACAGTTGCCGGAGTAATCGCGTAACAAATATACAAAAAAAAAAACATACAGTCGAATTGAGAACCTCCTCCTTTTTTGAAGTCGGTTGAAAACGATAGTAAAATGCACACAGGAACTTGAATTTACTATCAAAATGAACACTCTCGATAAGTAGTTGACGAATTTTTCGATTTAAGCTGTTACCTTTCCATAAATCTCATTTTTCTAACTTTCGAACATGTTTTTACGCACGCACGCTTTCATAGTCCGTAAACTTCGAGTATCGACACTGTTCGCACTGCCGGCCCAGGCCTGTTGAGAGACGGAGATTGCACTATTCCTATGTGTGCTGCCTTTATCGGGTGCTGTACTCGGCTAAAGCTATGCAAACGAGCACAGTCAGCTGTGGTGGAACTACACACAAAAGGTAATGAACTCTGTGCGCGTACAATATAATAACGCTTTTAGATCTATGCTGAAACTGCCCTGGCTGTGTAGTGCGTCTGGCATGTTTGCTGGTAACAGGGTAAATGATTTCTTTGCCCTGATTCGTAGGTTGAGGCACTCATTTAATAAGCGAGTACTCAACAGTAATAATGAAATCATAAAAACCACCTTTATGACGGTGTATTGCCACACAAAAGCCTTCAGCTGCTTAATAAATAATAATAATAACATCTGCAAAATGCCAAAATCTAAAACCTAAACTATCTGTACCTCACTCACTTACCTATTGACTTAGAAATTGTAAATTAAAAGTTGTACTTAACTTTGAATTTCGATAGAAGTATCATACTTTTGACATTTTATTTAATTAATTTAACTTAATTTATGTAAGTTGTAGAAATGAATGTAAAATGTGAAATATGGGACCTGTGCCTGAAATAAATGAATTTTATTTTATTTATTTTATTTTATTTATGAATTGCAATAAGAGTGACGTATATATTTTTTATTTTAAAATGATTAACTATAAGATAAATCAGAAATGCATTAGTACTAATACTGGATATTTCGTTAAAGCCAGGCCAGAACAAATAAAAAACTTTATATTGCGAACAAAAGTGGAACTAAATCGTCCAGTGCTTTTACATATATTTACTCCTTATCATTATTTATATTTATATACACATAGGCCTTTATTGGGGAAATATTAATGTTATGCATTCCATGGTTTGCCTACCATGCCGGTTACAAACGTAGAGCCAGTTTGGGCACAGCAATTCAGAAAAGAGGATTTCAGTTTAATAGGCGAAAATTAAAGCATATCATCCAAGCAAAACATAAATAAATTAACAGAAATAAATGTTAGATATTTCGAGATTAAAATAATGTCTACTTACTTGGTTTTTTCATATAGAACATTTATATTATAATTTTTTTTTAAAAACAATAAATTAAAACATATCAAGTGATGTTAATGATGTTAACCTTCCGGAAGGAATTCTCATAATGATAGTGAAAACCGGATTGAAATCCGTTGCGTGGTTTAAAAGCTAGACGGATTTTGCTTTAAACTATTTAAGCGATATGCCTTCGTGTGCTCATATTATTACTTTTCGGAAGCATTAGAGATTTCTATGGCCTAATAAATAACTTTCCTCCGAAATACAAAAAATGTAAATTAATTAGTAACAATTTTAATGATAATGATACTCGTATGTTTCTAACATACAAAATAACTAAATACAACTCTAAAATATTATTGTCTTAAACATAAGTACCTTATTTCTAAATAAACTGGCAAGATTATATCTTAACCAAGGAAAGTACCTTAACCTATACTAATACTCAAGCTAAATTTATATATATTTTTAATATGTAGGTAATCGGTTTCTCGAAAACTATAACTGAATTCACACAGGAGTGTTTTGGGTCAAAAATGAATGCATTTTTTGGTATACAGGGTGTAAAAGACAGCTTAGCAAATACTTAAATGGTGGAATCTACCCATAACAATGATCAGCTCACACAAGTACATAATTAATTTTCCCGGAAACGTCAAGGAGTTTTCGTTATTTACCTACTTTTGCGCCACGCAGTGTAACGCGACACCGCGCCCCGTGTTTTACGCTGTTATTCATGTTTTTTATTGAAAAATTGAGTGTACTCGAATATTTAATTTAATTTTATAGCAGAAAATATTAAAAGAAAATTCCACTCGATTTTTTTCTGAATCATGGTCTGAACTAAGGTTTTCAGTTTTTGCTAAGCTGTCCCTTACACCCTGTATAGTTCCATAAAAACTATGAAAGATGGTGCCCAAGAGTCTGAGCTTTAGCTCATCTGTTTTTTTACCAAAACAACCGGGAATCGCACATTGAAGAAACATGGTACCAAAGCACAATAAAACTCAAAGTTATTCTACTTATATTTTCAGTTATCATATCACATCCACAACTGTGCAGCGGTTTTTCTAGCAGTCTAGACGATGAGGTATTACCTAAACTTATTCAAAATTACCTTAAAGTTATTGCAAGTAATCCAAAGTACTTGATTACTTCATAAATCTCTTGGTGAATCTATTTTCAAAAATAATTACTTACCTAATTGTGCACGGAGTCGTCCCCATACTTTTTTTACATATTCTACATGTACATTGTACAGTCAATTGCAAACAGAATTTACTACCAACCAATTTTTCTTCTTATTGTGCAATAAATCATTTATAAAATAGGTAGTAGAGTTAAAGAATCTCATTACATAAAAACTATATTTTCTGTCTCCTATGGGTCGCGCTCGAATTTAACAAAATAATTTTTCAATATCATTGTACATGGAATAAGTTAATATTTTTAAGTAGGAACCTATTGATTTAAGTACAGTTAGTTGAACTATCAAGTTCGACATTCTGTTGTTGGGTGGGGACGGTGCCTATAAAATTTTCTATACCTAATCCTTTCTAAAAATGTCATTAAACAAGCTACCTACCTACCTATTTATCGCGCATTCGTGACGGATGAAGAGAAACGTCCAATGGTCAGAATAGTCATTCCTTCAACAGTTTTATTTCAAGTTGATGTAAGTAAAGAATGTTGCCTGATAACCATTGTTTGAATTTTGTGAAGGATGGTTTAATTGTTTACTTTTGTTGTATATTTTAGAATAGGTATCGGATGAAAGATAATAAAAGTAGTCGATACAAAACTGCATATTCTTAAATTACACTATTATCAATGTTGACATATTCGGTGTTGTTTTGTTGGTACGTTAATGATGACACAGATAGGTACACTTTTTAATGACGACAGTTGCCTAAACTTCTCTTTAGAACTAGTGAAGCTCTCTGTTCTGATTCTACTGTAAGATATGTTTAATCATTATCTACTTTAATTTAGAATGTCCTACGTGTGGGTAAGACCCATAAATATGAAATCTCGCGCATTGGCAAAGGTCAAATATTCTAATCTTAACTTATGATATTAATTATAATTTATATCATAATACCCTACGCAGCAATTTTTGTTAAAAAATGGACACTACAAGCATTCTCCAGAATCGTTATTTATGCAGAAATTGGCGCGCCTTATACAAGCATCTACCTACATCCTACCCTGCTAATACCATAAACCAATATGATAGAAATACTAATAAGTATTAAAACTTATATTTAAGTATTACCAAGAACAATAGAATTAATATCTATTTACTAAAGCTTTAAACAGCCGGCTGGTTTAATTAAAACAGCATTAAATTTTTTACAAGTACCTTTCAATATTCTGAGTATGACCTTTTATAGACGTTTTTTAAGCAGCTCCTAAGGTTCTCGCTAGATGGCGCTACTCTCCTAGTTCAGGCCCTATTTATATTGATGGCTTTCGCCCTATTATAAGATCAGTGTGCTGTTTACTATGGTTATCGTCTATGTCAGTCTTCTACCTATTACCTATTAAAGAGACTGGGCGCTAACAGGATTATAAAATATTCTATCGTATACATGACTTTGAATGTTAACAATTACGATAGTTAGTTGCTTAGCTACTTTATACTGAATTTTTTCTAAACTTTATTAATTAGTTCTTAACTTTTATTAATTCTATCTAAATATTACCAATTTTAAAGTATAGCAATTTATGTTTCCCCGATTATTATTATTATAAATATAGTAATATTAGAACTAAGTACGCTACACAGGTGTGGATACGAATATCTCATTTAGGCACAGGTTCTCCTAACCAATGTTAGTAGACATGGGTACACTTGAGTTATTAGATATTTTATCATTTGCGTCTTTTTGTTGCCAGTGCGCTTTACGTTTGTAACCAAGTGTGTATGATACTTAAGGCTAATAACCACCTAACAATGTATTTGTCTGATTTGTATAATGTGAATAAATATTTCCCCGATAAATATGATTACAGTTAATATACAAATAACACATTACCATTTATATAACTAAGTCAAAATCTGTCGTTCGTATAAAGTCCACGATAGAAGTATCAGTTTATAGATATGTTGCACAACTGTTTCAAGACTGATTGTGTTTAATTCAGCTGAATAGACTGGCCCGATAAAATACATCTCTAAATATACTGTTATTGTCACGAGGCATTATTTTCTTTGCCGAAATCCTAACTCCCTGCATGAATACAATACTAAAAATAAGCTCGACCACTCAGTCATAAGAAATTGAAGGTTTCGAAGATTCATGTGAAAACTTGCTACGAACAGCAGACTTCTAAAATACTAAACAAGTAATTTACATTATATAGAAGAAGTTTAATTTATTATAAATTACATTAATTGAAATTGAGTGCTGTAGCAGAAACTATCATTTAACAGATCTCACGAAACATTACACTTTAAGTGCACACAAGAACATACATGTGGAAACACGGATATACAACACAGGGTACAGTTACACATGCGAAAGCATGCCACTATTGAGCAATTGCTACTTAGCAGTGCCGTAAATAGGGCGCTAGCATCGCTGCCCAGGCACAGGGCGTAGACTCTGGAGGGGCGCAAGAATGGCCAGATCAGGCAGGACTATTTTTTTTTCGGTTTGCTCCTGATAAGTTCCCGCTGCGCTCCTAGTGCTCGATTCCGACACATACGTACCTAACCTACATGCCAGTATCATCAAAAACGTCTATTAAATTAGACAAAACATCGCGTTCATTTTTTAAATCCAAAAATTAAATCTTAAGCATCAGGATGGGCAACGCATTTGCACTAGTGAACTTGCATTTGAGTTTTAGTGAGTAAGACGCAGTGAGTGGTATAATAGAAGAAGGGTCCACTTAACATTAGATAGCTCGTTTGCTTGATTGCCCACATCAGTTCTTTAAAAAAGTCGATTTTTGTTCCAAAATATTAGATAATTGGTCCACCATCACCAAGTTCCATGTGCTTTATTTTATCACCCTGAATGAAATAAATTAGGCCTATACATAGCATTGCTCTAGGGTACCTATAATATAATAAAAAAAACGGGCGCAGTTATGAAGCTCGCACATGGCGCAGAAAAGGTTATTTACGGCACTGACTACTCAGCACTTCGAGTTAGCTCAAAAATCGACGCTCTTGCGATTTTTGGGCATGCTACCTGCAGCGCGGGTGGACGGGGCGTGCTTTTAACGCGTGTGAATTAGCATGCTGTTCTAGAGCATGTGTAACTGTAGCTTTGCTTAGTAGCAATGTCTCATAGATAAGCAAACCTTGAGTAGGTACGGAATAATTGCAACATATGCTAAACATATATTGTCTTCTTAAACACTATTTTTAAACTATGAATTATAGGCAGAAAATATATTAGACCTTCTCTGCTTATTACAATAAAAATGTTGTGTATATGTTATAACGATTGCTTAGTAAAGCATTTTCTGGTTAGAGTCATGTTTTTGAATTTTAAAAATGCTGGTCTTTTAAGATACTCAATTATAACGATTTGATCCTTCTATGCTTTTTCTGTATTTGATTGCCGTACTGAGGCGATTTTTCAAAATGAAAACAATACTTAATAAAATTCACACAGCGCCATTTAACTCCCAAGCTAAGCAAGGCTTGTGCTATGGATGCTAGTAGATAATATACTAATTTTTGTATTTACATGCATGTTATACATAAACAAACATCCAGACTCCACATTGTGTAACTTATGCTCGTGTACAGTACAGAATAAATACATACATAAATAGATACTTGAAAATATTCAGGTCAGGAGGCATGACCGACTGAGCTTGAATCAGGCCAGTAAATAAGAAAATCCCATATAGTTTCCTATACTGCACTCAAGGTGACAAAAATATTTAATGGTTAAAGTTTAAGGGTACTACACACATTTACTTGGCGCTGCATTTAGGTTAGCTTATTGAAAAATAAGCTTATTGAAAAATAATTACATATTTTAGAGAACATAATTACAGCAAAACTATACATAACTAATACTTATGTTATATACGGTGCAAAAAGCAAACAGCGATTACTAAGCAGACTCGCAATATTATGCCTGGAATAGCGACAGCAAAATATTAGTGTCATGGGACGGAACATGCTGTACTGCTATGACGGTTTATCGAAATATATCGTATCTAACAAATTATTTTAATAAAGATGAATCAACGAACATTCGTGACACGAATCAGCCTCTTGTATCTATAGGCGCCGCACCGTCCCCGCGCGCCACCACCTATGCACGATATGTTCAATTACTCGCGAATAAATACGTATAAATTTAAAATTGTTATAAAAATTACCTACTTTTTTCAGTCTTCACATCATGGTTCGCTCTGAGGCTAATGCTCCTTTTTTAACCTGAAAAAATGAGCTTTCTTTCAACGCCATTCGTGGTGTGCGTGTGGTTAATTCATAATTTTGGACAAAGTTTTGGCATAGCACCTTAATATTTTATTTTTATTTTATCGTTGCCAATTAAAAAGAAAATAAAAATTGGTAGTTGATTTGTATTGTTAAATTTATTTTACAATATAATTCGATATTTCTTCTTGTTATTCCACGATTTTTGTAAGAATAAAAACTTTCCACATGTTAAATATAACATTAATAATACTGATTACAATAAAAAATGGCTGTCAAAGCCTCTTAGCAAAATTCCAGCAGTAACTCTCTTCTTTAAAAAATATACACATCAACACGGTCTAGATTAGATTAATTTATTTCACATTATCAATTCCAGTTACAATATTATGTCAAATTTGTGAAAACGTGACGATAAAGAAAAAAAATATTGCGTAGATTCGACTATTTTCATACAAAAAGCAGGCAAAAAGTGCATTTTCGTTTCCGTCACGTTTTCACAAATTTCAAGTAAAACAAAATTTATGGACTAGAATTGATTCAGGTTTAGCACTTTCTCGTCTGAAAATTATAGCCCTTCATGTATCTCAAGTATGATTTTATAGCTTCTCAAACAGACCTCTTTTGTATGAAAAATCGTGCAATATCCCTAGACCGTGTTGATGAACACGGCCATACATATGGCTCTCATATTCAAATAAAAAAACATTTGAAAAATTATAATCCGAGTTAAATATCCCGATAGATACAGATAGAATAGAATATAGATTTAGATTTACAGATCTTAAAGCCCAAATAAGACTAGGCTTTTAATGGGTAGCAGTCAATTTTAACATATATAGCTAGTGTCTTACACAATTTCGCGATACGCTTACCTAAAAACCGTCCCTAAACATTTGACTTAGGCGATTACTTCGTTATTTTCTTAATTTACGCGATGTAATTAATAAAATCTTGCCCGAAATGATTTCTTTGAGCTATAGTGTAAGGCAAAATGTAAAGCGGCGAATAAATGGCAACACGTAATAAAAGTCCAGTATTGGTTAATAATATTTTTCCCCAGAAAAAAAAGAACAAGTACTTATTTCAAAACTAAATTTATTAATCGTTTATGAGGTGATAATGTTGAAATTGTTTGAATTTTATTTTATTTAGTATCTGGGTAAAAGCTCTAGTTTCTGAAATAAAATTCACAGATTACAACTGTGACAGTGCTCCCTTTTTCTTACCGTCTCTCGGTAAACATCGTGTTTCCGAAATTATAACAAAACAACAATAAAATACGTTTTTTTACAAATTTTAATTATTGTTGATGATCGAATTAATTAATAGACATACGTGTAATAAAACGAAATAACAACCAAGTTCGTAGTTCTGAATTCAAATTATTGTGGGCGATAAATATAACATTTGGGAAATCGATGATTACCGGGACATAACAAGAACTTAGAAGCATTGTAACGTACATCCGGTGGATTGTATATTTTATTATTATTTAATGCCAAGTGCAAGTATTAACAAGTGTATGGGGACGGACGACTGCCTTTAATGATCACCTTAAACGATAAAAAAAAACTAAAAAAAAGTATGTATATAAAGAGGTTATCGAGTGAAATTAAAACTGTCATTTTAAAAAATCGGTGGTGCTTCTAAATATGTATTTACATATAAATTACTAAATGTGGAAAAATACAGACATTTAGATTTAAAAAAGAATATTATAAATTCCTAAATATCTTAACGACCGCTAATAACTATAAACTTGATTATCGATGTACACTACATTGATTGGAATAAGCAACTTATTTAAAAATAAAAAATTATTAGTACCTAAATTTAATTAATTACAAAAAAGGTCTTTGTGACACGACTGCAAACTGACTACGAGATTAAGAAATAATAGCGCCATACTATATACGCTCATAATTTGTATATTAGTTTTTTTGTATGTAATTTTATCAACTATGTGACTTTTATGCCTACAGAATGGATTTCGTTCATGAGGTTTACAGTTATGTAATAAAGACCTACGAGGAGTTAGACAACCATCACCAACCACTGCAACGGAATAAATTTGCTCGATCGTTATACTTTCTTTCTGTTCAATGAGTTCCGTTTCAATTTCATGCGTGAACCTTCCGTCATATTTACACATGCATACAGTTAACTACTGGTAAATAGCACACTAGCATAACGTTACAATTTTTTTAAAGTATTTTCATATAAGAAACCAATGCTCGCTCATGCATACTTAATTTCATAATTTGACTTGGTACCTACAACTTAAGAAGTAAGGCTTGGCTTTATTTCGATAATCTCAAACCAAAAATTTCATAAGACGTTCACTTCACATCGTCATTGACATATTTTTTTTTAAATATGCTAAGAGAGAAGATGAAACACGACAAAGTAAAATGTTTAGTTGGGGTTTACCGTAACAAGCCTGTGTCTTCCTTTTCTATTACCATATTATTGGCGTATTCAGACATTATATAATTTTTAAAAGGAAACAACACAAAATATAAACTCGTTGTTAAGAATATTCTGCAATGTGACAATGTGTTTTTTAAAATGGAATAGTGTTCTTTGATCTATAAAAACTACTCTTAAAAGAGTACTGTAAAGACTGCGTTACACGGTATCTTTGACTATGACTAAAGTTTAGCAGTCTGAAGTCGAAAAATACACTTTCTCGTTCAATTTTGTTTCAAGAATAAATATTATCCATTATGTATATTATGATTTAGGGATTCAGAGATGAGGATTGCAAATAACCGTTTCAAATGGTGAGAGACTAGGAAACCCAACTATAACTCAATAAAATATTCAACGTCAGTTCCAAACAAATCCTACAAAGATACTAAAACCCTAAGATTTCTTTAGATAGTAGTTGACAAACTATTTTTTTAGGATCTAAAGTCAAATTGATCAAAGTTAAACGCTAAATTAAGTACCACACAGATTTCAACAGTAACCATCTTTTGCGCCAGATATTTTAACAATACTACAGCGGTGTACGTTTACACAAAATAAATAAAACAATTAATAAACATAAATTAAGAAGACGAAATATCAAAAATATATTTGCAGCATAATCTTAGCTAACCACTCCAAGTATAGAATAAATTACCTATCTAACCTCAATTAGTTAATACTTCCTTATATACAAATAAGTATAAAAGTTATGTAAATTTACAAATATAGTGCATATAAAAATTTAACCTAAAAAGCGTTTATTGGATTTTTGAGAAAAACTAAAACAAATAAATGTAGCAGCTAACGAGTTATGTTTTTGTAAGAACATCGCTAGCGCTGTGGTATCAAAAGCTACAACCAGGCACTTGTGGTTGAGGTAGATTAGGTGCGGTTCGCGATATCTATTAAACATTACTACTTACGACGAAAAACCTAACCACACATTTTAGCAAACAAACATCGCAAACAAAGGCCTTACCGACCCACACGTCTGTTAATTGTTATTTATAGGAATTAAGAACTAAACTAAAAAAAAGAAAGACTAAGCAAAATAGAATTATTAGTACTTAATGAAGATTATGTAGTAAAACAATTTAAAAAATAATTTGCTTACGTCTTGTGAATGAACTTAATCTACACCTAGATTCTGAGCATAAAGGTGGGCTGTTGTATCTGTATGATAGCTTAGTAGATAACTAGCTTTCCGCAAGTAAAAGTAACCTGACAAATAACCAAATAAAACAAATACAAATCATAGTTCATAGTTGTATTTTGTATTGTCTGGTGTATTTCGTGTGTCACTTGTTATTTTATGAAAATGTATGGCAAGTAACTTTTTGTGGCTGCGAAAAGTGCTATTAATTCAGAACGCGTATTTCGACTGCAGAAATAAATGTAACGTTAAAATAGTGCATAAACGTTCAATTAAAATAATACTCGAAGAGGGGAAGGTATTGGACAATGACGATTGCGATGTTAATAATGATTAGAATGTAGTTGTTCTCCCGGTAAGTTTCGTAAAGGACGCGGAAGAACGGTTTGGCCGTATGCTAGTGTTTTATATACGAGTATATGAGGATCGAGACGGCGAGGACGCCGATGGTGATGGTGAAGGGGTTGTATAGAGACCTCTTGACGGCCTGCCAGTACTCGTGGTCGCGGGCGCGGCGCCGCGTGGCCTCGTCCTGCTCACGTTGCTCGCGCGCTTGCAGCTGACGCAGCCGAGCGTACTCCTCACTGGATTGCGGAATTAAATACAAATAAATAAACGCTACACACTCAAAGGCCCACACTAAGGTTTTCCCTTGTGTCGTGGGTCTCTTAAAACATACTCAAAGATAGCCATGACACGAGAACAAACATTTGCTTTTCATAGAAATATTTCAAGAGGCAGTGCTACTACCACTCGGCCAAACTGGCCATCAAAGTCCTTAAGTAAAAAAATAATATTGAAAAGTGTGGTGTAAATAATTTTTTCATTAAGAGTAATTTGAAATTACTAATGACCACGAACTAGATTAGATAGCGACTGAGGAGACCGAGAAAGTATCAATTCACTTTCCGGTATCCCAGTTCGCATCTTAAAAAAATACTGAAATATATGAAACAATAGAACATTTCTGTTTATTATGTAAATAGCGTATCGATAAAAGTATTTTTTTAAAACACACACGCGACACTTTCGCAGCGCGTTCCGATTCGCATCAAAATCGCTTTTGTCGTTCTCAGCGATAACAGTCGCTCGAATCACGATATCACAATCACAGCGGTGACCATTCTGGTTCCAATTGGGAAGTTGACTGATATTTAATATTATATGTTTATTATATATATTGATATGCGTAATATGATAACAGAATCCGCAATAAAATTGGAAATTGATAAAAAGTAAAAAACTTCAGCCTGTCAAACTTTTTTGTCTGTCTCTTTCTCAAAAAACGAATACGTCTACTATTCGTATTTCTCTCACTAATTGTTTTTTTTTTTAAATTACAATACTTAAAAAAAAGAAACTATTTATTCCAGGCTATTATTAAAATAAAAAAGCTTCAATTTTGATAATAACGAAAATTGTCAAATATCCAATTCGATCACTGAGTGAAAATCGTTGCTACCGTCAAGGTCAACTAAAATTGTAAGCATCCAAATCTTCACGCCATTTAATTTTGGGTTAGGCAAAATTGCAAATAAATAATGTTCATTAAGTAAACTTTCCTATTATTCTTGAATTTAGATTTTTTTTGTGTATGCCAAACTCGACTCTCAACTAGTATTAATAAGTAACAATATAAAATAACTTACATTATTGGAGTGGATAATAGCGGATTATTTTCTTCATCAGATGACTCGGTAGCAGAGGTGGTGGCCTCATCTTCATCCGAATTCGACTCATGCGCAGGCTCGCTATGCTTAAAATCGTCTGCAAACACATTTTTATAAACATTTAAAAGACATTTTAACCATGAAAAAAAAAGTTTTGTAAGTTATGATCATAAGGTCTTAGCACAGACCTAAGTGGATCTTAGGACTCGCCCTTCGCGTCACGATGCCCTACAACTAAAATCCAAGATGGCGGATATGAAATTTTCGGATTGCAGTCGGCGGGTAAGATGCTTGGTGACGCTTCGGGCTTCGCCCTACGCGGAGTTCGGCCTTCGCCCTACGCGGAGCTCGGCCTTCGGCCTCGCCCTATACGCAGTTCGCCTTAGGCAATATAAAAAGTCATGTTGCCGCGCATCCGCATGGTGCGTTTACGTTCAGATCAGAATTGCCGGGGCAATACTGTTTTGAAATCGAAATAACCTCTTCTGTTAATACTTTTACGTGTCTAGAAAATTACAGTGATTTACATTGTAGAGTGTAAATTATGTCAGAAACATTAAATGCGAAATTAGTGCTGTTTTGTATATTTCTTTATTTTCCCCAAGAACATATACCTAGAAAAAAATTTTTTTTTTGGGACACCCAAATTTTTTACTAAAAAAAAAATTGTTTCCGCGAGTTTTCTCGATCACACATTTGCGCACTATTGAAGTAGAAGGGTAAATAATGTAAAGTAAGTGATGTGCTCCCGGCCGATTTCGGCCATGGCGACCGCTTCAACTCCTAACTTGTTGGCGTTCATGTGCTCGCATATGGCTTACGTAGCCAGTTTTTTGGAAAGGTTCGCGCACATTGCGAACATATGAGCACCCCATTTAAATAACTATAATTGATTGCTGCAGGTGGACGGGCTTTCAAATCATCGCGTCTGGCGTCCAGCTCAGAGCAACGATTTGTCTCAAAGTTTTGGATCTTGTTTTTCACTAGGATCTTCCAATCTGGTCGTTTTTTGGCCTGCTTTTCCCATTGTGAACATAAAGTGAACGCTACACACTAAGGTTTTTCCTTGCGTCGTGGGTCCCTCAGAACATTCATAAAGACAAACACCCGAGAACATCTGCTTTTTTACACAAATATTTGCCCCGACTGGGAATCGAACCCAGGACCCGTCGATCAGAAGGCAGCGCCACTACCACTCGACCAAACCGACCGTCAAATGAAATAAATAAATGTAAAGTAAGATAAAAAAAAAATTACCAGCCCATATACGTCCCCACCGAGGGGCACGGGCCTCCCTTCCAAACACAAAGGGGATTTAGGCCATAGTCCAGCACGCTGGCCCAATGCGGGTCGGTGGACCGGTCGTCTTTCGAAACGAATGAATTTTCTTGGACGGGCGGGTTTCATCACGATTTTTTGCCTTCACCGTTGAGGAAGTGATAATTAGAAATCCGTACATAAATCCGAAAAGACAAATTTAGTGGTACCGGCCCGCACCAGGATTTGAACCCGCGACCTTCGGATTACAAGTCTGGCTCATTACCAACTGGGCTATCACCGCTAAGATATGTATGGTCTAAATCCCCTTCGTGTTTCGAATGAAGTTTCGTGCTCCTCGGTATATGGGCTGATGAAAAAAAAAAAGACTTACACATAGAAGCACTAGCGGGGATGGCAGGGAGCGGGCGTGCGGGAGGCCGGGACAGACTGGCGCCACGTGGGGGCGGGGGCGGGGGCGGGGTTGCCTCTTCCGCTTCCGCTTCTGCCTCCGCCTCTGCCACAGTCGAGTATATATTCTCCGTCTTCTTCGAATCTTCAGTTTTCTGCTTAAAAAAATATATATTTAAGTCGAGAAGTGGCCGGGAGTCTAAGTACAGACAGCAGCAAGTCAGATTACCCATTTGCACAACGAAAAACGACGCTATTACGAGCGATATAAGGGCGATGTCAAGGTCAACATGTATAGCCTGGTGTGCTGCCGTGTGTACATGAAAAAAGCAAATCTAGGTGTAAAATGAGCCTTTGAAGGAAGAGACTATACTAGGCCTCTTAAGTGAATGTGGAGTGAATTGAGTGAATGTGGAGTGAATTGAGTGAATGTTGAGTGAATTCAACAATATTTGCGTGTCTTAAATTTTTCAACATATTCACGAAAGACCGATTTTACTGGAATATTTTACAGGTAACTATTATAAGGGACAGCTTAGCAAAAACTGGAATCCTGAATCAAGACCATCATTCTAAATGATTTTCCAGAGGAATTTTCTGCTTTGAAATTAAAATATTTGTTCGAAAAAAATACATTTTGCATTAAATAACAACAACAACACCGTAAATCACGAAAACCAGCAATGTGCATCGTAACCGGAAATTGCATAGCGCCAAAGTAGGTAAATAACGAAAACTCTTTGACATTTCCGGGAAAACATAATTACTTGTAGCTGATCATAGTAATGGGTAGATTTCACCATTTAAGTATTTGCTAAGCTGTTCCTTACACACTGTATTCTTAAAAATTGAAGGTAATACTAACGTAGCCGGGCTGCAGACGAAGGATGCCCTCAATGATGGCCGCGTAAGAGAACCGCAGTTGGTCGGGAGTCTGAATGAGCCCCATGCGATAGCGCCGCATTTCTAACAGAACTTCTTGCACGTTTAGGCCTTCCAGTCCTTGTTTCTCATACTGATGACGTAAAAATCATTCAAAATGTTAAGCAATATTAGTGATGGAAAGTTAGTTTTTTACCTCGGAACCCGGGTCCAATGAATAGATTGCTGTGAAAACATTTTTACAGTGTTTCTAAGATAAAATACTAAAATCTTTACCCATTTCAGTATTTTTGCAGATCGCATTTTTTATTTATAAACCCTAGTATTTTATAAGGAAAAATATCCGTTTTTTAATTACTATTCAGTATTAGAAACACGTTAAAAAGGCGGGTTCCGAGTTTTTTACGTGTTTCTGTAAAATGTTCCTTCACTATATATTCAAAATGTAACCGAAAGGAACGAGAGGAAAATACAGATTAAATAAAATAAAACGATTAAAGAAGAAGCTGAACTACTGACTGTGACTTCCATATCAACACTCAACCTAATCTAAACTACTTCAGCTAGGAGCTTGAAATTTTTCATGCTAAGAAAGGATTTCTCAAAAAATCCCACTACACAAAAAACCCCAACATAAAGAAATCATATGCATATAAAATGTTTTTCATTTTCAACCATTTTCCCCTAGTAATGAGAGACGTGGTTTAGATCCTGCTCGACGGTGGAGTTGTTTCGTTGTTCTTGTTTTGTTTCACGTGAACGAATTCGCTCCCTATCAGAAAGTCTAAGTAGCAAAACGTCTAACAGAGCGAAACGCCTAATAAGCAATCTGCCTAATTAGCAAATCGTCCATGTAACAAAACGGCCAACTAGCAACCAACTAGCGGCCAACTTTCATATTATTTCAAATAAAAATAAATAATTTCATACAACTTTTACTATTTAAGTTCATAAGTGTACACAATGAAAAACTGTCGATTTCCTACATAGACGTTCTACTACATAGACCTATTGATAGTTGGCCGTTTTGTTACATGGACGATTTGATAATTATGCAGATTGCTCAATAGGCGTTTCGCTCTGTTAGACGTTTTGCTACTTAGACTTTCTGATAGGGAGTCAACGAATTCTCTGGCAAAAAGCTAGTGACAACTCATATAAATAAAGTTGGGCATAAATACTAAGTTTTTAATTTATTTTTTAATGTAACAAGTCTACTCACTATGACAAGGCATGAATCAACATGACAGAAAGTGCCCGAGCGGCCGATGCCAGCGCTGCAATGCACTACGGCCGGCCCCACCTCGGGACTCAATGCGCCAGATTCGCGAACCTAATTAAAGTGAAACAGATAATAAATACAACACCTTAGCGTGTACTACAAAAAAATTCCTATACATATGTGACTTTAAATTAATTAGCGAAACTTTGGAGAGGTGATTCTGTCCATGAAACTGAACAACTTTTCCCCAAGATATTCCCTATAAGCAATTCCCATAAAAAAATTCGACTTTTCACACAACGGCAATCTATTTGTATTTTACGACAATTATCTATTTGAAGAAGCGAATTTTTTAGACTTACGTTCCTTAGTTAGGAAATTTGTTTAGTGGATTAATTTTTGCTAACTATTTTAAAGTCTGGAAGTACTATTCAAGTACTACTATTTCCAGTTTAAAAGTAAATAGTTGATCCCTAGTCCCTATTGTAATGATCTTCTCTTCTTCCAAGCGCTTGGTCCCGTTTCTCATTCGGGGTACGCTTGACCATGATCTAGGATTTGGCAGGTCAAGTCATTACAGTGGAGCGACTGCCATCTGACCTCCCTGACCCTGTTAACAGGGGAACCTGACCGGATTGGACCATGTAACACATTCAGTCACCTGACATTCAGTCTCCTGAATGTGCAGGTTTCCTCACGATGTTTTCCCTCACCGTAAGAGCATCGGTTAGTGTGCAACTAATGTACATAACTCAGAAAACGAGTCATTGGTACATGGCGACACTGGGGATCGATCTCAGTACCTCTCGCTTACGAGTCCGACCCACTTGCCGTTAGACCACCGACGCTCTATTGTAAGGCACTGTAATGATCGAAGTCAAATTATTATCGATCAAGGTTAGGGTATATATCTCATCTTATTAGTGAATGGTAATCGGTCGGGTTAAACAAACGACCGTAGCTGCCAATGCCATATTTTTTTTAAGTCTGCAAGCTCAATGAAAGAAATTGTCAAAAAATATTATAAAAATATTTTCTGTTTCTGTTACAGAAAGCGATTTTGACTGTTTCAAGAGTGACTTTAAGTTGGGACACCAGTTTTGTATACGAGTCGAGTAGTGGGTTCATAAATTTACATAAGGAAGTGACATAATTTTGTCATATGTATCTCGATTCGATCTTTCGTTCTAACCCATAGCATCTACATGACAAAATATCTTGGCCCTTGAACTCACTAATTTAGTTCCAAAATAATTATTGTACAAAATACCTTTTTGAGGAATTCGAGGAACGCGTGCGGGGAAGATGGAACTCCGAAGTCTGGCCAAGTCGTGTAGTGCCATTGAATGACATCGCGGCTCTTCGAGCTATTCTCGTCGACAATCCTGCGGAAATTACAGTCTTAGAAAGTTGAATTTTCCGTTTATTTTTTATGCTTGCTGTTGCGATTTCTTAGTGGATCTCCATTTTATCTCCATTAAAAATACAACTTAATACACATTCATTCTAGAAATTGGGCGTCTGTTGAGGGAGGTGGGAGAAGATCCCTGCGCTGGATCGTTCTTGGTGCAGAGGCTGTCTATAGCCATACAGCGCAGAAACGCGGCAGCCGTAATGGGCACCTTTGCACCAGGAACGATTAGGGGCGGGCTATTTGACTATTAGATTTAAGTAACCTAATTTTGTTAATTTTTAAGTATGACGTTGACTTAATACACTAGGTCTACTACGTATTTATTAAATTAACCTTTAAACGAAACCGGTCTTGTACATAATCATCACATCAGGCAATGAAAATACAGAACAAAAATATAAATTACACATTTTTAAATGAACAAATTTCTATCTTCACTCAATTGGTGACTTTTTGGTGAAAAAAGAAATAGAATGAGAGCTGGTGGCAGTGTAGAAAATACCACATTTAACAACAAATGTGATGACTATGTGTGTTCTTTCCGGCGGCGGCGTGTTTCTGGATTATTATCATGACAGTATCTGGCTGCTGAGTGGTGTTGTGTTTGGGAGAGATGGTGATTTAAATCTAATAAAAATTCAACATAATTACGTTATGTTTATTTATATTTTATTTTATACAATCTACACTCTTAGCCCACAATTTAAAAATTCTGAATGAACACGTTGAAAGTTTTTGTATTTTACGGTACGATTTGTCGGTAATTTTCCGCTTGGCTGGGTCAAAGATCAAAAGTCCTACACAAATCCTACACACGTATTGATGTACACGTGTCATTCGGCTCTAATTCGTTAGAATTTAATGATGTCAGATATTATATACGATACGTAGGGGTATTTTTTTATTGAAATATTATTTCATGTTAACAAGGGATTTTATTAGAGATGAGCGACTGGCGTCGGCGTGTTTAAAGAGCTTACTACAACGAAAATATAAAATAAGATCTTTACTTATGAAATCAATTAAGTTAATTTAAATAATGATGTTCAACATCCATTCCATATTTACGTGCTAAGATTTTTACCTCTATTTGAAGTACTGACAAAGAATAATTTTTTTAGTACGCCTACCATAAGAATAATTGGTTTACTGTCACGGCTTTACCTGCATTTCTAAAAACTCCGTATGTATCTAGGAGGCGATGAAAAACGGCCATACGAAGATACACACAGATAACGACCTAAATTGGTGGTCTTCTGCATGTCAAATATCTTTGATGGTCCTTTGATCCGACTTATAGCCCATATCGATGTAGCTAGTACAGGGACAACGGCACATCATGCTATCCAAAACTGACAAATTTCTTCAATCGATTTTAAATTTTATCTCCAAGCATTAGAGTTTTCTGTCCATTGGGGAAATTTGACAGTTTGTGGTAACCTGATATGCTGTTGACTGTACATTTGATTGACTACAGTCGTTAAAACCAACTTAGAGGCCATTTGGCGGTTTGAAAACTCTGACACCAGGGTTAGTCAAGTTGGTCACTCACTTGACTACACCTACAAAAAAAAGTACATTAGATGAAGTCTTCCAACTTGATCAAATATTGAACAAAGATCTTTGACGAGTGCAATACCATCCACGTGAACTAACCAAGGGATCCGGATCACAATGAAAGCGAGAGCGCTATTACCTGGTTGTTTTGTAGTGAACTAAAGTAAACTCCTCTTGTTTCATTTGTATGTTAATCACAGCGGTTTGCTACGTAGGCTGAAGAGCATGTAACCTAGTTGGACGCCACTATATTAGATACTGCTATGCTAAAACTATCGGTGGGGTCAGCGCTCGTCAACCAAAAATGTGGCCTACACCCTAAGGTTGAAATTCGTTTGCGTGACATGAAACAGCAAGGTTGATTTTCCCTTGCAATAATGAACTGACCGTTTTGACTCCATATGTCATCTCATTATAACTGCATCATAATACGTTATCATTCTATCTCTTTCTTTGTTACATTGCATTGTGAACCTTAGCGATATTTTAGTTACTCGGGAAGTTCTGTGAAAACTGATAGACCACTATCTTGGCCAACCGTACCAAGCCCTGTTTGGAATTGATCTTAATAGGTGACTAGCTTTTCGCCCGGGACTTCACGTGAAAATTTGGGAAAATTATGAAGCTATGTGTTAATCCAGGGTGTAAGCTACCTCCATATCAAATTTTATCAAAATTGGTCCAGCCGTTTGAGCGTGAAAGAGTAACAAACATCTATACATACATCCTCACAAACTTTCGCATTTAAGTAAGATGATCCCGGCAATTCTTCTTTTCTGCTTCGTCAGTTCCCATTGATGACAGTCGCTGAACCAAATAAGAGGCCATTTAGAGCTATGAAGACTTATAAATTAACTAGTACCTATCCGCCAAATTTCTAGGTTCAGTAGAACTTGAGATTTCGCGTTTAGTATATGTGTGACCATCCCAACTTTTATTAATTTTCTGAAATTCCCGTGTGGATTTCAGGAAATGTTTTATAAGCGGACGACGTCTCCTGACAACAAACAATGTAAATGAAGATTTTGGCTAACCTACCAGTCAGCTATTAAGGTTTGTTTTCAAAATTGTTGCCACCAATGTAACTTTCATGAATCGATAGGAAAATTATTACAACCAAAACTGTAAAATTTATTGAGAAAATCTCTAAAAATAGTGCCGATGGCGCCAACGCAAAGGTGGGGCTGATTTACAACTCAACTTAGGCACTTTAATATTAATGTTTTGGTGTCCAAATACCATTTGCAACGTTTTCTTTATTATTGTTTACTATAACACGTTTGAAAGGGTTATACTGTGCTATACAAAGACTTTTTATAATTTTTAACCGACTTCAAAAAAAGAGGATTTCTCAATTCGACCGTATATTTTTTTTTATGTATGTCCGCGGATTACTTCGTCGTTTATGAACCGATTTTGATTATTCTTTTTTTGTTGGAAAGGGAGTATCCCAAGGGTGGTCCCATGGTAAGGAAACCAGGATCTGATGGTGGGATCCTGAAGAAATTGAGGGAAACTCTTGAAAAAATTGTCTTTTTGGTATTGAAGTCGGTGACTCTTACGTTTTTGACGTGGAAAATTATTCCCGTATCACTTGTACACCGTACGGCTTAATTTAGTCTTTGGTGACAACAAATATTCCATTCGATTATTTCAATAATTTTAGTTTCAAATCAGCTCGCTAGTACCTATGTGCATAATGTGCAACAATATATAGTTAATATTAAAGAAACGTGACGCTTTAGGAAGGTTGCGTAAATTTTGTAAATGTTCTTATTCATTGATGATGTGCGTGCCATGGGTGGCTGCCATTTTGAAAAAATCAACGACAAGTAGTAGTCTTTATACAAAAATCTTCTAAGCCCTTTTCTTCTCAAAAAGTATTTTTTAGCTTCATAAGTTAAAAAATACTTTTTGAGTCTCTTAGCGACCTTTCGCTTTTATATTAAAACCCATTTTTTCAGATTCTTTGTATCTGGCCACCTCAAGGTTTAAAACAAAACCACACGAACCATTTCCCCAAAATTTTTAATTTTCTTAGACAATAAAATAAAAAATATTCATTTATCTCTACTATGAATATACAATACATTTTGACCTCCTTAAATATGATATCAAATTTAATAAACGCTAGCGAGTGAGAGTAATAAGTTTGTTCACTACAAAGGGATTTCAATTTACCTGCCTATTTCGAGTTAATAAATTAAAATCGATAATTGTGTACGAAAGCAAAATGATACAAATTAAAATGAAGCAATTAATAGTAGATTACCCAACAAGTGAAAAAAAGGTGAATTCTTTTCGAGGGATACAAGAGCCGAGATGAATTATTTTTTTCACGTGTTAGGTACTCTACTTTTACCATTGCCTACGAGAAAAAGAAAATAATTACTCTGTGACAGTAAATTATCAACAATAGCTGCTGCTTTAACGCGAAATGACTCTGGAACGAGAGGTTCACTTTCATCACTGGATGTCGAACTCATTTTATGATTTTGAGACATAAACTTTTAACAGAAACTTTTAATTGCATGAAAATTGCACAGAAAATTGGCTGAATTCCTGATTCTAAATTATTTTTTTACCGAGCCATATTCAATACGTTTTTATAGCGAGAGTATGCAATCTCCTTGCACATTTTCTTTTGTTTTCTTACTAAAATCCGTATATTCGCGCATATTCTAAATTCAAAATGTTTCATTCACTCACTGAAATAAACAGCGTTTTGGCTTAAAGGACTCGTATCCAGGCCATAAATCTTCAGAAAAAAAAAATAAACAGCGTTTTATTCACTGTTTTTGAAGAATGACGGACCCTTTTTCGAGGGGCAATGGTAAAAAATAATATTATTGCATGAATTGTGATGTCTGTTTCTAGTCACTTTATGGATCGCACGTATGAGAAAATTCGTTTTTGAAAGACGAGCGGTCTACTAACCCCCATTAGGGTTAGGTTAGGTAGCGTGGTGGACTATAGTCTAAATCCCCTTCATGTTTCGAAGGGAGGGCCTTTTCCTCGGTGGGGACGTATATGAGAAGTTGTAAATTTAAACTTTTGCGAAGATTTCTTAAAATACCATACATATTGTTACTTGCGAAAAAGCGTTGTGATGGTTTAGTATTTGGGTCACATTTCGAGACCGTGACTCTGCTAAAAGGGAAAGTGGTGCGATGCCATCTACCACTTGTCAATTTAACAATACCTAGTCCAAAGATTCAAGCTTGTCATGTTTTTGAGTACAGATGAACGTACTGATAGTCGCATGATGCTGGCTAACTAAACCTCACGTCCCTCTAACGCTGTAATTATATGCAAGATTATTTTATTTTATACTAGCTTTCCGCCCGCGGCTTCGCCCGCGTGGACTACAGATGTCCTTTCCCAAGGTCTAATTAATCTCTGTACAATCTATCCAGTTTATACTATGTAGTGATAGTATAAACTTTGTTTTATACTATGTAGTGATAGTGACTACGAACTATGATTTTTTCTGCTAAATCAGAACTGGTTAGTGGTGTCTGGTCTACGAAGCTTACGTTTGTTTCCAAACACTCAAAAATACACATGTGGCTGTGAGTACAAATTTGAGGATAATCGTTAAGGTTCAGAATTATCGTGATTTTCTTTGTATTTAGGTGAATACAAAGCAAATCCTCTCTCCTCGGAGTTGCACTTTATCGAAGAACACACTGTATAAATAAAACCACACATAATTTTGGTAAGATCGTTTTATCTCGTTACCAGGCAAAATAATTTGTGCAGCATGAATTAATGTTATGATTTAAAAAACATTACTGGGGTACCACTAAAAAACGAAAGCACTGCTTAGGTGGCATCTCGTCACTTGTTTTACAAATTTTGAACGGAAAAGTTTCACTAAACGCAAGATAAAAGCCGTTTAGAATTTTTTCTAAGACCCAATAGTAATAAGAACCGGTGACAAAGAAAAATGGAGTCGGAAAATTAAGGGTCAGTTCACACCGCGGCGCGACGCTGCGCACATTTTAATAGAGCCACTCAAAATTGAATTTTATTTATTACATGTGAGAATTTAGAATACGTTGCACCACGCACCGTTGCGCCTCGAGATGCCTAGAGGCGCGCCGCGGCGTTCTCACAATGAAATGTTTATCTTTTCATGTAATAAATAAAATTCAATTTTGAGTGGCTCTATTAAAATGTGCGCGCAGCGTCGCGTCGCTGTGTGAACTGACCCTAAGGCGACAGACAAAATATTGATTTATATTTTCAATACTTTTATATATAAAATTTGAGGTCCTGATTCACTGACTCACAAAGCCCAGCCCAAACCTTAGACCTAGAAGCTGTGGCAAAAAGGTGTCTTTTATGAAGTAAGCAAGCACTAAGAAAGGATTTTTCAAAATTCATACCCTAAGGGGTGAAATGGGGGTTCAAAGTTTGTATGGAGAAAACGATTTTTTTGGACTATTTGACTCGAAACGTCGTCAAGATATACCTTGAAGCAAATAACCGTACACGTGTTTCGCGATTTTTCGAAAATCATTCCCTATGGAGTCAATAATGAAATGGGTGATTAAAAGAGTTCTATGCGCGAGCGAAGCCGCGGGAAAAAGCTAGTTTTCAATAAAACTTACCTCAACAAGCGAGTCGTATAATAATCGTAATCGTCTTCGCTTATCAGCTCGATGGACAGCCGCATGCCGTTGAGAACCATCTTGTGTCCGATTTCGTCAGGCCAGTACTTGTGACATTTTACTTCCTTTTTTTCGACGAGCTGTTAATAATACCACATTATTAAGATCATAAACCACATTATTAAGTTTTGTGTTGTTTATAATATTAACTGTATTGTATTGGCTGCTTTTAAATCGGTTACCGAAAGCAAGGGCGTGAATCAGCACACTAAATTGAAGGAACCAACATAGGTTGAATATGAAAAAAATGGGGTTTCTACTTAATTCCGAAACCCTATTTATGGAAGCACGTTTCCCGGATGACAGCTAACAGCCAGATTAAATAACCGAACGTTTCTTTCCAACGCACATGTATTAGATGGTTCGTTTTCGCTCTGTCCAGTAGGGCAGGATCCACCATCTCGATCCACCTAAAATTGTTTAACCAAAGATACAGTTAGTTCATTTTTGGCCGCTGCCGCTGGCTTCCGTACCATTATCTATAAAAACTCCAAAAAAATCACGTTTATTGCATGGGAACTCCCTTACATATTTATTTATTCTGTTTTTTAGTATTCTTTGTAATAGCGGAATCAGAAATACATCATCTGTAAAAAGGGCTATTATAGAATTTCTGATTATCTGTTAGACAAGCAACTATGGGAATAAATTGCTTAGCTCCAGAGTTATTCAGATATTATGTCAATTAAAATTAGAAGTAAGAAAATGTATACCTTTGCGAATAGGTATGGGAATAAATTGCTTGGCTCCAGAGTTATTCAGATATTATGTCAATTAAAATTAGAAGTAAGAAAAATACCTTTGCGAATAGGCGCAAAGTCAAAAATGCTTATGTTTTTATTTTGCTCAATGATTTATATTGATTTTGCTAATGTGATTGTATGACGTTTTCAAGAAGCCCTTTGTATGTTCTATGAAAATAAAGTATTTTTGATTTTGATTTTTTTGATTTTGTGAAAATTTCAGTTGTATAACTATTACAGTTCATGAGACACAATTGCATGACGTTTTTATGAAGCACTTTGTATGTTCTATGAAAATAAAGTATTTTGGATTTTGTGAAAATTTCAATTGGATAACTATCACAGTTCATGGGACACAGCCTGGTGACAGACGGACGGACGGACGGATTTTTTCGGGTTTTAAGTAGAAAACCCGAAAAAATGTATTATGAAAATTATACATATTTTTAAAAAAACTATGGCATGTATATAATAAGCCGTTATTTTTTGTAAGAATTTAATTTGAATTTCAGAATTGCAAACTTAACGACCTTCTTATTGTTCAAGTCTCAAAGTTTTGTTAAGTAATTTAAAATTACCCTGTTTATATGAAGCAGAATATCGTAGCGCATTCGTTAAAAAGCCGTCATTACAATAAACATTTACTTTTAAATAATTTACGCAGCTAATAGTGTTACTGAAAATCTACCAAACAATCTGTAAAGCGCCCAGTTGGTGATAATGATAAGACAGACTTGTAACCGGAAGATTGCGGGTTCAAATCCAGTTGCACGCCTGTATCACTAAATTCAGCATTTCGGATTTACATATGTATGGATTTTTCATTAATTAGCACTTGCTTAGCGGTGAAAGAAAACATCGTCATAAAACCAGCACGTCTAAGAAAATTCGTTTTAGAAAGGCGCGTGATCCACCAACTCGCATTACGACAGCGTGGTGGAGTCTCTTTCCTGTTTCAAAGGGAGGTCCGTTCCCCTCGGTGGGGACGTATATGGGCTGATAATAAAAATAACTGTACCGTTTTCTAGTACAAGTGCGAAACAGCGAGAGCGCCGGCTTAACATGCCCTCCGAAGCACGGAAACGCTCGTGATGGTTACTCATTAGGTTCCCTGCCCCGTGTACTTCGAACGTTTCAATATTATGAATATTATAAAGCGGGGATGTCTTACTTTGTTCAGCATGAGGATAGCGTGTGTGTTTTGCTCCCACACCATTAGCCAGAAGTGGCCGACAGTAGACGAGAGCGGGCCTTGAGTCAAGATGTATGACCGGTCTGCGGCCTTAACCTACGAACAAAAAAAACAAAAAAATTTGTATTAGGTCTTTAATTAAATTATTAAGGTATTTACGCATCTTTCGGATGAGCTTGCTATATCCTCGCCCACATCTTCACGCCTGTGATAGATTGTGGTCAAGAGCAAAACTATTTTTTACAACAAAAAAAAATCTTCATACTTATTTTCGGCGCAGAATGCTAATATCGCAAAATGACAAACACGAAGGAATGTCATTTATATACGGGCATTAAATTTTTCTTTTATCATTTTTCACTTGTGGCATTCTGCGCATAAGTATTTTTTTTAAAAAAAAAGGAATTTTTCAGGACTGTTACTAATATGGGAAAGTTTAGGCAGTTGTCCCACCGCCGGCGAGAAAACGACTAACTATCGGCTATTTCATCGCTCAAGAAACATACAATAGATATACATTCCGTGTAAAAGAGATGCATATATATACAAATAGTTGATCGCTGACTGTTCACACTGCCGCGAGGACTTGCTTCACTAGTTTGTCGCTGGTCGACAAGAGCTAGGAAAGATAACACTCGCTCAGCGATCAAAACTCACGCTGAGAGAGCAACCAGCGGTCATTTCTCTACAGTCCGGATCTGAAAGTACACTCGCTCGTCTCACTCGCACACTCGCTTATAGCCGAGCTACACAACTATCGGGACTACGCACTCGCTCCCCGCGGCACGCCGACTCGTTTCTACATTCTAGCTCTGCTCACTACTCGTTCATCGTTGCCGGTGGGACAACTGCCTTAGACATTAAGCTATGACCTGACTCAATTTATGAGCGGTAATTGTAACAATTTTAGAGCAAAATTGTAAGTATTGAAACGGATAACACTCATTTTCACTCGTAACAGTAAAAAGTCAATTTGAAAATTTTATTTAAAATCTTCATAATAATAGAAATAAGATGAACGAAATAAAAAGGAGAATGATAGGCTGCTTCAAGAAATAAAAGATGTGTTGGGAAACTGTTCAAATAAATCACACGTATTGTAAATACTATATTGTAAGTACAATAAACATTTAAAAGGATCCTATTTAGTCGAGCGACACATAATATAAAATTTGGGTACTCAAAAAAATGAAATGAAGGACCACAATTTTTTATTATTATTATGCGATGGGTTAACTCTTAACCCCAGTATTGACCAAGGTCATAGATGAGGTCGACGATGGAGCGAGCCAATCCAGAAAATGCCAATTAAGGCACTGGTACTCCCACGCACCGACAACGTCAGACCAATCGACGAATCGAAAACTGTCACTCAAAAAATAGTTTTAGGTAACGTTTCATTTTAAGCTGGCAGTGATAATATGTTTTGGCTACATAAACTTTTGGCTTTTAAAAATTTAGAAAATGGGATACAGTTTTAAGGTTTAAGGTTAAGCATCCAAAATCGTACCAAAATTACTTACATACGCTCACGCCTATAATCCCTATTATTTTTAGAATCCAAAAATAATTTTGCTACCCATGTATAATAATAGTCGCCAAATCATTACTTTTGGCAGCCAAGACATTATTTTTAGCACCTCTTTCATGATTTCGACTGCCCCATTTACTATATATGCTACCTCTTGCTACCATTTGTCTGGCACCCACTTAATGATTTTAATGAAGCCGCAATTTTGTCGTCGAGCCAATCTAATAGTCACAATTTTTATTTTTTGCTACCTGTTTATTTTTTTGCAGCTTTCTGCAGTCACCTGCAGAATTAATTTTGTCTAAAATTAGAAGCCAGTCACGCGTTTTACGGACACATGAGCCGCGTATGACATCTTTTGTCATATATTGCTTCTGTACAAAGAGATTTTCACTGAAGGTAATCGAGATGTTAAGTCAAACCCAGCAATGTACGTCAATTAAAAATGGCTTTAACATAATTTAATGTTCATTCTTCTTTTTATCATAGGTAGTAGGAAATCTATTAAAAAGTTACACGAACAGTATCATCGACTCATTATCTATCATCAATCTGTTACATTCTTGGTTAAAGCGTAGAAAGAAATTAGATGCATATACTGGTTTCGCACCAGCAAAACTAAACACATAAAAATATTGTAATAGATGGCGAAGATAATGGCACACACTAAAAAGCTTTCCCTAAAGTTTCTCTTGTACAGACAGACATACGCTCACGATACGAGATCAAACATCTGATTTTTAATTAAATTGAACCCGATACCGTAGATTTAGGAGCAAAGTCACTATCACTCAAAAACCGGCCATCATACTATACTGGTCGGAATGTATAGGTATAAACTTCAAGAAATTATTAATCCTCCTCACAAAACGGCCGACATCATTTGAATTTTAGCTGAACAAGATGGCAAACGAAACTAATTCAAGCGCCTTAGTTACTTTAGTTCCAGGCGTTATTGCACGTATCAAGATTATTCTTTAATCAAAAACGCGTAACGTTACAATTTCATCAGAAAACAAATCTTTGGTTACTAAAATAAAGAACTGTCATAAAAGTTTACTATCGAAATACAACCGCGCAGTAGAGATCCGATCCTGATGTGAATTTCACTTTTGTATAATAAAAGCTAGTTCCTGACACTTAAATATTAAATATTATACTCAAAATATTATGCACTGATCGATGACGATTTTATATTTAATTATATCGCAGAAGCATTGAAACAGTAAGAATAACAACTGCCATAACTTGTCATTAACGTTGTCATTATCAATAAGAAATTACATATTATTATTAAATGATATTAGCAAAACATACTTACAGACGAGCAAACCGTACATTGTACAACATAGGAAACAGTTTCTAATCTACTCGGAATGTTTGAAAATAATGCGAATCGTATGTAACATGTAGTAAGTCAGGAAGTTCCTCGAAGACAAGAACTGCTTCGAGAACAGATAAAATTGAAAACATCATCCCTAACAGTCTTCAACTGGGAAGAAATTTCATGACCATGAAAAATTGAAAGTGACGATTTGAAATCAGTGCTTACCTGATTTTGTCCAAACGAGGCTAATCACGGATACAGGGGAGAAAAAATAGACGGTTATCGGTAGCTGGTTCCAGCGGCAAGCAGGAGCACACCTAGCAGCTATTCAGAAGTAAATGTATCAATAACTCAATCCATTGCCAAACGTTACAAAACAAGAGAAATTTTATTTATTATTATTCATTTTTAAATTATAATTTAAAACAACGAAAAAAATAAAATATGAAATAAAGCAATGGGTCAAGTATAGCGTTCACCTACAAGGGGGCTCTTCCTTCCTTTCTTGATGGTGGCGGCTGATCGCCACTGGAGCCAGCGTCCGACTGGACTTCGAAACCTCGCCAGGACACGCCTACTTTGTCCATTACGCCTTGCTTTACATAGCTGCTTACACAGTAGCCTATTACGAAGCCTTCAGAACTCTCTCAAAAAGGAGGCGAGGGAACACCCCCTTAAACTCACAACCGCCTGCTACATTTAACTTACTAGAGGCATATTGAAACTGAACAAAAATAGGTCAATTAAGTGCACGTCGTCGGTAGACTATACTTACTAGATAGGCATAAAATAGTGTATAAAACACTTTATTGAATATTTTCACCAAGTCAGAGGCCATTTGGCTGTTAAAAAACTCTGACACCAGGGTTGGTCGCCAAACTCTTAACTATGTCTACACGATAAAAAAAGGAAAACATACAAAAAACTTATGAACTAAGTGTGCTAACGCTAAGGCATCTTTATTTATGTAGGCGGTCTCTTATTTACTGTACAAACTTAACCAAAACACAGTTTCAAATTCAAAGCTGTATAACTATTGTTTATAATTATAACGCGCTACCCTTTTTCACCCTAGGCTCTGCCGTTTGGTACTACCTTAGTGTCTTGGGTTAATTTTTTCTCCGACACTAACGGTATTGAAACATACATTTAATGGGTAAAATAACGTCTCCCGTAGCACTATCGTAAACGGTCTTGCAAGCAATAAATTACGCACTGCCTATGCGCAAACGCTGCATTTCATAGTTATTTGGTCGTTATAGGCTTGTATTACGCAGTGCGTGGATATTGTTGGTAGGGCCGTGGAGTGCACTTTAACGTTTCTCTTAGCACTGTATAACATTTTACAAATGTAGAAACCTATTATTGGCTGTACTAATTGGAAAAAAATACTTGTAAACTCTAATGTAAACGCTGTTGGTTTCTCAAATAAATATAAAAAAAACTGTTTGTTACATACAAACTTCACGGTACTTATATTTTAATCCTTTATTTGCCACGTCATACTCAACTAACTCAACATTGGCGAACTAGACTAATTGTACTGAACGCCATTAATCAAGAAGTGAAAATTGAAAAAATATTTCTTATTGTGAGCAAGTGACCGTGGTCACCAAGTCCTCACCATACGTTGTCTAAAATTTAAAATTACATCACGCCTTAGAGGAGAAAGAATAGATTCCCGTATAAGTTGTTAGGCTTATGACTATGTACCTTAAAGTGTTTGCCATTTGACATGGGAAAATAAGGATACACCGTAAGAGTTCATAATTTCGATATCGGTGGAAGCACAGACGTAAAAAAAATACACTTACGAGTATCTGTTATGACTAACACTAAATGCTTTCACCCCCGCCTCCCGTGGGCCCATCTTAATTTTTTTTCCTTACCAATGCCCACTGGCACTGCGATCTCTTCTCATAGCACCACGGATATTTTCGGGTCCGAAATCATCAGGGTCTGGGAGACCTTAACCTTGAAATCCATAGGAAACACACATATTAAATCCTCTAAGAGGAACAGAAAACATAGGGTTTGGACTTCCAAACATTTCTGGATTCATCATCATGTTACCAAGTGGTACCATCAAGTCAGGAGGCATTGCGCCAGCGGCGAGTCCTGCGGGGGAAACGGGACCAGGCAATCCGTTTGGCGTCATATGCGGTGGAACTCCATTCCGCCAATTGTAAACTGTGTTAGAAGGGTGGCAGGCAAAAATTAATGGATATAAACACAAATACGTTGTTGATACGGTTGTTGAACTCACTGAGGACATTTGAAACCCAAAAAACTAAACTGTGCGGAATGATTCATAGCACGCATGTAATAAAAGGTACTAGTATTGCTGATGAAAATGCTGATTATTTATGGGACTAGAGATAGCACTTATCAACGAAGAAATAACTGTCGGTTACGCTTTAGAAAAGTTGCGCTGAATAGGCTATAGTTTGCATAGTTACGGGTAACCTTTAACCGTCAGATTCTGTAATCAAAATGCCTTTTGCGAAAGATTCTGTAATCAAAATCAATTCGTTTGCCTTGCCGGACTGTGTTGTTACGTTTTGACCTAGTATCATGGCTTCAGTTCAGCGTAGTTTTCTCTAAATAAAACACTTAAAAGTGAATCCCTCTTTTGCCATCTTACTATCCTCCGGACTATACTTCTCGCTATAGTACCTACACTCTTCGCCAGAGGTACTTTTACGTTTTCTTTTTTTTTAAGGTGTGTTTTTCAGTTTTGTTCGTATTTTAAAGCGACACTACAGATAACAATTAATGTTGTTCTATTATTCGATTGTATTTTTCACTTCATTGTCACTTACTATACTTCGTTTTTTTTAGCAAGAGAAATTATGTGAACAAAGAAGTGGCAGTAAACATTTTTTTACAAACAAAAAACCTATGATAAATTAAAGAGTTGAAATAAAATTATTGAAAGGCCCAAACTGTGCCACCAATAATATATTTTTGTTTTACTCTACACTACAAAAATGACTGAAAATTAAACGGAGAGCAAGTTGAAGAGCTATTTTAGATATAGATCTTAGAAACAAAACGAAATAGATTTAATTTAAATATTTAAAAACCCTGTATGCCATTTGACCCTTTCTGAGTGAGGGTAATACGGAGGTCGATGAAATGTCTGAAATGACTGATAAACCACCCGAGAGGTTGAAAGAGATTTACCTAAAGCCCTGTATAAGTTAAAGTATAGACGTAAAAAGTTTGCTTACTGTCTATAATATCTTTGATGCTAGGCATCCAAATACATATCATCTTTGACAAAATTTGCTAAATAAGATTACTAATCGAAAGATTGCTAATAGAAAAATAAGATTTTGGGAAATTTTTCACCATACCAAATGAAAAGTCAGATAAATTTTGTTATTTCTGCATAGACACAACAAATAAGCGCCATGTTGAGTTCCGTGTTTAGCATAAACTAATAAATAAATAGCTAGGTCACTTTAAAATAAAACGTGCTATTCTATTTTGTGAATCTCTCACATTTAAAAATTGTCTGTAAGTCAAATATCATTACTGTAAATACATTTGCGCTCTCCTTTTAAATAATATGGTTTTGAGTGTTGGTCATTATGCAAATGTGACAAAAAAATAATAAACGTCCCAGAAATGAAAATGTGTCGCTGGGCAGGAAACGTAACCAAACTTTATAGAATAATCTATTAAGTTTACGCCAGCGCTGCGCTGTGTGAAGCCGCTCACCCACGATCAGCACTAGCTGTAGATATAACTCTCAACGAACAATTTGTAGCTGTGTTAAACTAACACCAGTTGAAAAACTGTACCCGCTGGTTGGCATTACACCACACAATACCCAAAAAAACCAAAGAAGGAGAAGGACCCACGCCATCCTTTATGTAACCATATACCGGCTTCACAGCGAGCACTGGTTCACAATAAACTAGTCACGCAACCTGGTCGATAAGATAAGAAAAGTAATAAATAATAATTCTAAAATTAAAATTGTTGTATCACCCCCGACATTTGATTGCTTTAAGGATTAAGATAGACAAGTACTTCATCGCACACATTTAAAAAGGACAAACATACAATACAAACTTACAACCAAAAGTGTGCAAGGGGGAATTAAGGATTGAGCAGTTATATTTATTGCTTCAATAATAACATTTGGACCGCAGTTTGTATAGAAATAGTATTCCGAGATATCTTCTTCTTCTTAACGTGAAGGTACAGTTTGTATAGAAATAATATTCCGAGATATCTTCTTCTTCTTAACGTGTAGGTCAAGTGTGTGGCGAACTTTAACCCTGGTGTCAGAGTTTACAAACCGCCAAATCGTCGCTGACTTGGTTTTAACGACTGTAGTCAATAGACAACAGCCGGGACCGAAAGCTTAAGGCGACTACAGCACCCGATAAAGGCAGCAAACATAGGAATAGTGCCATCTCCGTCTCTCAACAGGCCTGGGCCGGCAGTGCGAACAGTGTCGATACACGAAGTTTACGGACTATAAAAGCGTGCGTGCGTAAAAACATGTTCGAAAGTTAGAAAAATTAGATTTATGGAAAGGTAACAGCTTAAATCGAAAAATGCGTTAACTACTTATCGATAGTGTTTAATTACGAACATTTTGATAGCAAATTCAAGTTCCTGTGTGCATTTTACTATCGTTTTTACAGCTTAAAAGATACACAATATTGGTATTTAGATGTGACTTTGTGAGCTTTTTCTATCGAACCAAAAGTGCTGAATCATGTTTTCAGCAAACTACTTATCTAGTTTATGTCCTGAATATTACCATAGTAATTTAGGTGCTGTAGCCGAAGCACGGAAATCGTAGTGATAAATTTCCACTTTGGTCATCCATCAGGTTCCCTGCCTCTGTGTACGTTGCTAAACCTCACTAATCTGTTGAGATCAGCTAGCGCCACTGGGCTACGAGTGCTTCTTTAATTCCGAGATATAAGAACTAGTTTCGAATTTCCCCACAATGGGCTATGTGCAAGATTTTTAAAATAATTTGTTTTTTTTTTATTTTAAGCAGGTTTAAGGTCCCATATTCAAATAAAAAAATATATCAAATAATTTTGATCATAGATATAAAAATAATTTTGGTTACGATTTGTTGCTTATTACAGCATTCTACAGATTAACTCCTTTGCCAAAGTAAAAAAAAAACGATTGACAGTTGGTTGACATATAACCTATACCGTTGCGTTTTTGAGTTTAAGTTCAACATTTAAGTTTCAATCACGGACTAACTAGAGATACGTTTCAATGTACTTACGTTTAAATGATCCTCACAGAAAAAAAGTGGACGTTTGGGACAATTCCTGTCAACCATTTTACACCAACTTTCTTTCAATTCCTTTGGAATGGTAACAAACGTCAAATCTGGTGAGTTAATGTCAGTGTTTGAACAAAGAGGTATAAAACATTTTTTGGTTCTCTCCACCGCTGTAACTCGTCAGATGCCATGTTGAGTAGCAAAGCCTGCTGCGCTGTCGTTATTAGTGTTATTCCACAAATCCGAAGAGTATTAATCACTATCGTTGAAGCAGTTCTCGGAGTCCGGTATGAATAAGGTGTAGTCATGAGAAAATCAGTCAAAATCTAGCACTACAAGTCCGTGCAAAGTTAAATCGTAATCCGGTATGCGGTAGCAGTAAAAGACTTCAGAAAAAATTAACCAAAAGCAAAAATAAAACTCAAAAATAAACAACCAAATACAAAATGAAATAGGTTATGTTTTTTTTATTGACATGACAGCTTGGCAAAGACACGATTGTATAATGCCGTATTTATGATTAGTTTACCCTACTGAGAAACTTTTAATTATTATATTTTTATTTCAAAAGATATATTTTTTATATATTTTTTTTAGGAAACGGGACCTTATTCCTTTATGTTAAATAAAAAATTAAACGAAATTAAAAATATTGGTAAAATGTCGTACATAGCCCATTCGTTAAGTATCCTTTTATTTCTTGAACTGGATTGTATTCTTATACCGTAAAAAAACATTAATTACAAATAGTGAGATTAAATTTTTCCAACATTTTCTGAAGCATCGGAAATATTGCAATTCAATCTGACAAAGTTGGATTTAATATAACAAAGTAGTATTCTTTTATACTCGCAGTTTTTTTTCATACAACCCCTTTAATCCCTAACAGCGTGGACGGATTTGCTCTCTCCATAATGAATGAAAACTTTTTTAAAAAAAGGTCAAACTTTTGCCATCACAGTTCCTTCCAATAAGATGAAAATATTAAATAGTAAATCTGTTTGCAGTCGCAAGGCGTGGCCTAGGAAAAGAGAGAAACGTTAATAAGTTTCAAGAATCTGGTAGTGAAGAAATTCTGCAAAAGCCTAGTGTAAGAGTGCACTACAAGTTAATTAGACCTGTCAACCCCAGACCCGCTTCATTAATACAGTTTGCTCTATTATAAAAACCTACACGTCGCAAAATAATATCAATGGAAAAGTTATTTACCAATAGTTACTTTGGATTTTTCTTCTATAGCAAACTTTTCAAGCAAACACAAAATAAAAGTCGTCATAAGTTACTACACCAACTTCTCAACTATCCTGCATTTAACGGAAAATTAATACTTAATGGCGGTAGCGACAGTAATTTTTTTAAACTTAGTATAGTAATAAAAAAATCTAAATACCATATAAGCTTTCTCCATATTTATTTGAAACTTGAACAAATTCGATCATGTTTTATTAAGTAAGTCCTTTTTTATGTTGGTTGATACTTGATTCCTCGATGAGAGCAAAATGACTATTTTATAGGGTGTGTACTCAACTGAAGAGCTTCAATTAAGGGACGCTTTGTTCGAAGAATGATAGACTCGAAAGTTACACTAAAACCAATGCCGCCTTTTGTACATTCTGCTTATTATTATTTACATGTTTATATACTTTCTTTTTGTGATGTACAATTCATTCGAATTTAAGTCGTACGTGCCTTCAGTGCTACGATTTCAATTTTAAGCAGCCTGTCCTTTGTGCCGTGTATACACTGAGCTTGGCAGACGGGGCAGAGCAATCGGTTCAGTAAACAATCTGCTCTTTGCCTTGATCCCTCCCTCCTACGCGATGGAACTCTCCCATACTGGTTAATATGCTGCTATGTGTACACTTCGACTTAGCAGACCAGAAGTTTGTTAACTATGCGGGTATGCCTTGTCGCAGTAGCTTAGGTAGGTATTTAAAGTATTTACTAACGACACGTATTGATGGTTTCAATTTCCCTGCTTCCAATCAATTTGGGATCTGTGTAACACATCAACTTTTAACCCGACTGCGCGACGCAAAGGAGGGTAATGTGTTTAATAGTCTATGTATGTATGTATGTGGGTTTGTACCTTTATGGCACTATTTAGACTAAACGCGTGGGCTGATTTTGATAAATGGCACGTCGTTTGATTCGTCATGACAGCGCAAATGTCATAGAAAGCATAAAAATGTGAATAAATCAAAATGGCCGATTTTAGACACCATAAGTAATATGGAAAATTGACGAACTATGGCAAGTGTGGTATCGTTGAATAGGTATTTAAAAATCCTTTTTAGGTTTCTCATATCGTTTTTTAATCAGAATTACCGTTTGAGATCTATAACGATTCAAAGTTGGTTAGTAACGATTCTCACTTAAATATAGGCTTTTAATTCGGCTATTGTTCCATTTTTATGCAATTGAGATTTATACATACAGCAACATTTATGCCGCAAACCGCGAATTTTCGACACTCGCAAGGGAATCGAAACCTACAGGGTACTTCCCGTGAACTCAGAATCTTGAAATTTGGTACGAAGCGACGTCTTATAGCACAGACAAAGGAAAAATTGCGAAAACCGTAGTCGGACCACCTCCTTATATGGTCTACAAAATACCGAAGTTGCAAACTTTTCTAGTTGGTAATTCATGGCAAATGAATTACATGGTTTGTAGTGATTAAAACCTTTACAAACGAATAGACTCATTAGTTCATGTTCTATATTTCATAAATTGATATTTACTTTTCAATCAAATATCACGCAGCGGTTGTTTCCCATAAGTCATTTGTTTTGATCCTTGTAATTCATACTGTGAAAATGAATCCATTTAGAACAAAGACAAAAAAAAACAATAAACAGGAAATGCAATGCATGTGCAAAATTTTTAAATAAAGGTAAAGGCAAAATAAATGGACTATACATTGTCAGTTGGTGACGTACTCTGCTCATCGTGCCGGTGCAAAGGAGTGCGTATGAACCTATAAGGCATTTCATAAAAAAAAACAAGTCATTAGAGTCTAGGGCCGACATGCCTCCAGTACCGACTAGTTAGTTACATTATATACTTAGGTCTATAATACCTTTAAGCTAGGTTTGTACGGAACCCTCGGTGCGCGAGTCCGACTCGCACTTGGCTGGTTTTTTTTTTTACTTATTTTTTAATATTGTATGATTTAAATCTGGGTGGAATGATTTTCAAAGATAGTTTCCAACGAGTATACGTTTTTTAATTTTTTTGAACTATTTTAAATATTTGCATGCCATACGATTATTGGTGGATTATGAGACACATTTATTTTAAGTTATATCATTATAATTACCACTATCCGAGCAAATAAAGTCATTTCTATTTCTAGAACGCCTGAGATAAAATTTTAAGATAATTAAATGCAAAACTGTTTTTAGTTTGACTGTACTTTTTTATGTCTTTTCCAGCTGTCAAATAAATCTGGCCAGCGGAAAAAAAAATTCCATTGATGGTCAATCAATCTAACTTCTGGGAAACACTGCTAAATATCACGCTCGCTAAAAAAGATATTGTTCAGTAACCCTATTCGCGAAATATGATATTCTCAAAACACCATGTTCTTGTATCATAACATGAGTCTTTTAACATCATATTAGCAAAATAACATTGTCACGAAATATCCTATTCGTATTTTACAACGTTTTCTTACCACAAAGTACATTCGTGTGAAAAATACTTTTCCAATTTACCTAAACTCTTTTGTCTTATTCTCGCTGGTTAGTTTGTAGAACTTCTTTTTAATTATAAGTAATATGAAAATGACAATGTCATAGCTTACTTGTACGACTGGTGCTTTTTAAACTTAACTTAGTATTTTTAATAACTTATGAGTATGGCATTTATAGTGATTTACAAAATGTCTCAACCGAGTACAAGTGACGAAAGTGATACAAGATTCATAAAAGCCAGAAAAATGCACCTGTGTTATTGCATGATGGTTACAGATACAACTTTTACTTAAAAAATAAGTGCGGTTAGTCCGATACAACACGCCAATTGACAAAAAGATTGCCGTACATCTATTACTTTAAAAAGCAAAAATGAAATTTCAAGACCCGATCGGCATATCTGTTATTCGCCCGATTTTACACGCAATCACATAGATGCCATAATGGATGACTGTAAAAAAGAGGTCTGCAATAATTTTGATTCCGCACAGAACATTTTTGAAAGTTTTTTCCTGAAACATGATTTCGATGGTAATGAACACGAAAAACCATCATTTCAATCAAAAAAGGATTCACGTTATAGAGCTAGAAATACATTTTTGAACGTGGGTACTGCAAAAGTGTCTAAGTCAGACGATGTTAAACTGCCAAATAATTTGGTACATGCTTTTTTAAAATTTGATGACTATGATTTATCCGACAGAATAATCATTTTTTAACGACTATCCCGGTCCGAATTGCGTGAATATTTCAAAACCATCAAGGCTCTTTATGGCGACGGTACATTCAGAGTTGTTCCAACTCCTTTTTATCAAATATACAGTTTGCGTGTTGATTTAGCAAGAAGTGGAGATACGGTAAATATGGTGCCCCTAATTTTTGCATTATTACCGAATAAAAAACAGATTACGTACAAAATATTTATTATTGATACTAAAACAACAATTTGGATTACGACTACAAATGTATAAATGCGATTATGAAATGGCTGCAGTACAAGCGGCAAAAGAAGTGTTTCCGCGTATAAAAGTTACAGGTTGCTACTACCATTTTTGTAACGCGTTTTACAAAATGAGCAGAAAATCAAACATTGCAGAGTCAGAAGAAGAGCGCAAAGTCGTTAAATACTGCACACTTTTACCTTTGCTTCCTCCAAACCTGATACCAGATGCCTTTTTTACTATTATTGAAATGGCACCACCAAGTACTAACAAATTCCTGGAATATTTTAATAAGCAATGGATGCTCAAGGTTAGTAGCGAGACATTAAGCTGCTATAACCAGAAGAACAGAACAACAAACGGTGTCGAGGGATGGCATCGTCGTATTAACACAAAAATTCCGATGAAACCCTTCATTTTACAGTTTGTAGTTTTACTAAAAAAAGAAGCACAATTTCAAATTGTAAAATTGAAAAGAAGTGGTTTGCATTGCCCAGACAAAAAAAGGAATAAAAAGTTATCGCAAAAAAATAAATAATAATAATAGGAATTGTCGAAGATTGCGTAGCAAGCAAACAAGATCAGCGTTCAGTTGTGCTGATCTTGTTTGCCTAAAACCTAAAACGGTTATGTGCAGTATCGTAAAATTAAATTAAAACTAGATTAAACAGAAAGGTATATTTAGTTGTATATAATATAAGTGAACGTTTCTGTGCCTAAAACAGGTATGTGTAGTATCGTAAAATTAAATTAGAACTGAAGTAAACATAAAGTTTTGTTTGGTTATGTATAAAGTTTTTTTGAGTTACAAGATTAAAGTTTTGTCTAGTTTTAATAACGATTGTCAATTAGATATTAAAAAATATATTATTGCAATCATTGTTTTATTGACAAAACTATTATGATAGCAACTGTACTTTAAAAGAAGTGCCTTAAGAATATGCTATTTTGCTAATATGATGTTAAAAGACAGTCATAATGTAAGAACATGGTGTTTTGAGAATATCATATTCCGCGAATAAGGTTACTGAATAATATCTTTTTTTAGCGAGCGTGATATTTAAAGCATATGATATGCAACGACTAACCCCTTTCGACGTTGGCATCAAAACAATATTGATCCATTTGCGTCAAATGTGCAAGGTAAAAAAGCTTGACGAATGGATGCCCCACGAACTTAACGATCGCCAGAGCGACGTACGCGTTGTGATCTGCCTTGCGCTGCTCAACAGGCACAGATACGAAGGAATATTGAACCGCATTGTTGCCTGCGACAAAAATAGATTTTATTTGACAATCGCAAGCCCTTGGTTAGATCCTGGTTCAGCACCCAAACGAAAAAAAACGAAAAATGACCCCTAGAAAAGTGATGGCCACTGTTTGGTGGTCTAGAGCCGGTTTGATTCATCACAGCTTCTTACCAAACGGGATGAGCATTACTGCAGATGTGTAGAGCTGAACACAATGATGGAGAAGCTTTCACATCTGCAACCAGCTTTGGTCAATCGCTCGTCCCCGTTGCTCCTGCATGACAACGCGCGACCCCATACTGCACAACAGACGGTCTCCACGTTGGGGTAGAAAGCTCTCCATCATCCGCTGTACTTAACAGACCTTGCGCCTACAGACTTCTACTTTTTTTAGAATTTAGACAACTTTTGGCGGGAAAAAAATTCAATACCCAAGAGGCAGTACAAACGCCTTTGAAGAGTTTGTTGGCTCCCGTACAGATAATTTATTCACGAAGGGAATCGATAAACTGTCACTGCGTTGGCAAAGATACATCGATTGCATGGGTAATTACTTCGATTAATAGAAATAAAAAAGATGGAAAGAAATACTTTCAATTATTTCGTACAAAACGGCAATTTCCTAATATAAACTATGGGTGCTATAGTTTGATCATGATCGCCTTACTGGCCGTTCCCGCTCTGCTAGTTTGTTAGCGATGACGGCAAACTGAAAGAGCGAAGCGGTCGCTTTCACCAGGCAACCACGGCGAGCCTTTCAAAGAAGGCTTAATTATTTAGTGCTAGCATTCAGCCCGGGACTTCGTTCCCGTTTGAATTCGGGAAAATTCTAATGGTGAAAGAATTTTTCAAATCGGTCCAGTAGTAATCCAGTAGTTTCGGAGCCTATTCAATGCAAACAAACAACCAAATTTTTCCTCTTTATAATATTACTATCTTTCCGTCTGCGGCTCCGCCCGCGTGGACTTCAGGTTATACGTGCCCTAGTATGAGATAAAATGTAGCCTATGTCCTTTCCCAGGCTCTAATAAAAAAATATCAAAATCGGTTCAGTAGTTTAAGCGTGAAAGACGGACAGACAGACAGACACAGACAGAGTTACTTTCGCATTTATAACATTTATAATTATATAATATTAGTAAGGATAGTATAGACTTGAAAAGTTGGGATCGTATTAGTTCAAACTTACTTACACTCACAAATATAGTCACGCCTGATTCCCATTGGGAATGACAGTGAATACAGACAAAATAGAATAGAATAGAAAAAATCTTTATTTTATAGGACATTCAGGATGCCACTTAAAACAAGTCAAGATTACAATGAAATACATACAAACATATGTACATTAAACGATTTAATTACACACCTACCACACCTAATAACAAAATTGTAGCGGTACCTTTATAATTTCGCTAAGCCCAAGCGTGTTGTTCGCATTCAGCAGTGGTCATTTTTGCACACACCGTGCCTATATAGTCTCGGTTTTCACAATGGCATAACAAGAAATATCGCGAAAAGCAAAAGATACGAGACACAGACTTCCAAATAAATCAAAATTCGCGTATAAGTGCTTTAAAACGGGCTAAAAAAGACAATATGACGATTAAGGTGCAGGAAGAGTTAATAACACGCGAACGTAATAAAAAAAGAAGACAGAGAGAATAAAAAAGGAGTCCAATCATCTTTAGATCCACAAACTTGTACTTCGATCGCGTTAGCCGATCCCTCTTTTGAGACAAATGACGCTTCAATCGAACCTCCTTACAAAAGTTCACAAACCGCACCGAAGTTGTTTACGCCCGCGAGCGGGCCAGGTCCGCATGCGTGCCGGTCGCAATCTGTCATTTCATACATGTTTCTCTTTTCCCGCGTGCGTGTGGCCCGCCTTACAATAAAAACATGTATGAAACGACAGGTTGCGGGCAACACGCATGCGGGCGCAAACACGCATGACAATAAAAGAGCCTTTAGGTCCGTATTACAGAACGCGACTCAGACTCTGATCTATACTTGAGTAGCAGTTATTTTTGTTATTTTGATAGTGTGAAAAAGAGACAATCAATACTTAAGTATAGATCAAGAGTTGAGTCTCCTTTAATACGTCGTCGTTACAATATAAAACTGTCTGTAGACATGACGCGCGATTTGGAATGTGTGGATGAAGATATAAATACAAACTAAGACGAGTAGTTAGTGAAGCGATTTTATTTTCGTCCGGATATAGTTTACACAGGTCCTGGTATGAAATATTAACGTCTTGGAAGAATGGGTCAAAAGAAAAATTGCAAATATACTACATATTGAACAATGTTCCTAAGCGAAGCGTATTTGATTTTTAAGGAAGAAAATCCAACTGCCAAAATTGGATATTCCAAATTTTGTGAACTGCGTGCGGCCTGAGAATATTTTGTTGCAAGGATCAGTCAAAATTCTATTTTAAAATGAAGGGTTTGAAAATCACTTATGACCAACTTTTTTGGGAAATTATGTTATGCGATCCTACATGCCATTTGAAAACATAGGATTTTTTTTCCGAAATTAGTAAATTTTTTCCCTATCTACACGAGGGTGATTTGATAGCTAAATCGTCTATACTCTCACCCCTTAAAGGGATCATGCCCTGTACAGCTGCTGAAAAAGCCATAATTTAGCCATCATAACATTTTTATTTGTTTAGAAGGATAAAGTTTTGTTTTCAATAAAATATTAATTTAGTAACGTATCTGTTATTTTTCTTAGAAGAAACTATAAAAACATTCATTCCCTTCATGTGAAGTCAAGTTGTGGTTGAGTGAACAAGCGTTTATTGAACATTGTATTTAATGTTGATGAAAAACATTTGACCAATACCGATGCTAGCGTTTAAAACAGAACTCTTTTGCAGATACAATAATCCAGCTACGTGCCCAATCCTCAATTAAGGGGCTAAACAACAACCTCGTAACAAAAGCGACAGGCGGCAGATTAATAACAACGTTTATAATAGAGATTAATCAGAAATAAAGTGCTTGTTTACCCATTTGGAAAATATATAGACACTTAGTAATTAATTGATCAAGGCGGCCAATTATTGGCAGTTCTATTCGTGTCACCAAATTTGAAGTAATTAGGCTTCTAAGTGTATTAGCTATAATGGTTTGCCAAGCCCTTTCTTTGACGAATTAGATGTGATGAAATTATAAGTAGACATTATAGGTAATTATAGGTAGTGTAAATCAGTCATTTCGCATTTCAGGCATATTAGGTTAGGACTTGGTCATTTTAAATCTGTTAATTCGACAATAAAGCGTGTTGCTTTTTGTTCCTTATGAACCGGAGAGCTAAGACTCCAGATATAATTGAGACTACTTTATCCAACGGCCTTACTAAATCAACGAAGAGCCTTAAACGTGACTACACAAAATTAATTGGAACGAAGAACTGGGACAAGCTAGTTTAATAACGGCAAATGATTTTGGAGGATTAAGAAAATCTCCGGATGATAGAGAAAGCTGCTAAAAGTTTAAAAATAATTTTGGATAATTGACACTAAATTTCAAACGATACCCATATCATTTCTTTTCTTAATTAAAAAGATGCCTGCCATCTTGGATCCAAAAGGAAGAGTATTTTTAATCTGCATCCCAAAAGTTCCAGAAAACAAAAAAAGCTCGCGTCGTCCGATATGGACTAAGCGGTAGGACCAAGTATTCAGAACAAACGACTCTACTATTCATTTATATTACGATTTTACTTTACTTCTATTTATCACTTTATTATTTTACTACACAATTTGTAATTTTTTATATGCTCCACCTATTAAAATGGTATCCGTATTTTCAATTTTTGAAAACCCGAAAAATTGCCTAAACGAGAGGCTAAGTGCGGAAAACATCAAATAACCACAACATAGTTCACTTTTTGCTGCTATCCTTTTTTCGCTCGAAATTAAACTTTCGCCAAAACTGCCGTGTGGTGATCGGTTGAGAATTTCTTTCCGTAGGTGTTGGATCGGTTGAGAATAACACCACCCCATTTCTTTCCGTGGGTGCTGTAAGAAGGACTAAGGAAACATAAATGAGACCTGCCTCCTATTAAACCACCCCAGGCAACGACACCTCAATTTGTTCTGAATCTGAGGTGGCGTCCTATGGTTAACCCATCTTATAAAAAAATAAAAAAAAAACTCAAATCTCGTTGCCAGCTTATTATAAAATTATGCTTACAACTATTTATAAAACTCTGGCGTTTGTATCATTACTTTGATAACGTTAATTATGTCTGTCGGTAGAGGAGCGTCTCAGTTTGGACTAGCGTCTCAGTTGTTTTTCATGCTGTCTCGATGTTGACCACCCACCTCAGACTTGTGCGAAAGGGACAATTGCAGCTTTCCGGCGAAATGCCGAGTTTTATTTCCAAAATTATGAGTTTAGGCGTCAATGAATTCCTACCCCAAAAACTTAATGAAATCATACGTTTTTAGTCTGTATCGATTCGTGAGCGTATAAACGAGGTTCGTGCGTTTTGTTTTTTCCAAAATTGTTCTTAGTTTTTCAACAGTCAGCTCTTAAATGTTGAGAATTTTTTTGGCAAAAAATGCTGACTTTTAGTCGCAAATATCTTTTTGTCTACTAAAATATCACAATAACCAAAACGTAGGTACGGACCTAGTTTTTGGTGTTCCTGATACTATACCAAACTTTCCCAGGGATCCGTTGACGTTTAGGGTATGGAATCCATTGACGCCGTTTGTATGGGAAAAAACACTAAGACGGTCCTCTTAAATAAAAACAAATTTTATGAAAATACAAATTCCATCCACCTGAAGCAAAGCTTATGTGCCAATAATAATAATTAATAATTTATTTGATTGATACAAATAACAAATTTGATATTATAATTAAAATTGATATGAAAATAATAGCAAAATCACTCCGAATCCAATTCCATTTTACAAATACCAAAGGAAACATATCGGTTCAGTGCATCCCATTATTAATATGAATAAAATGACTAACCAATACACACGACTGAATTTTTTTACTATTCATTATGGCTTTGGAGTGGATTTTATTCATTTAAAAAAAAAAACACCACAAACTCAAAGCCCACACTAAGGTTTTTCCTCGTATCGTGGGTCATTTTCCCTTGGACACGAAACGTACAAAGACGGACATGATCAAACGATTTACGATACTAATTTCCAAAATGAAAATTGTTCTATTGAAATATGGCCAACTTGAAAAATGTCCAAACTGAAAATTGTAGTACTATCCTACTAATATAATATAATATTATAAATGCGAAAGTTTGTAAGCATAGATGGATGTATGTGTTACTCTTTCACGCAAAAACTACAGAATGAATTTTTATGAAACTTTACAATAATGACATAGACATAGGCATAACATTTATTCACTCAAAAAACACAGCACACGTTACAAAACAAACAAACAAACAAAGTAAAAGTAAAAGAAAACAGAAATATTTACAAATACATGGACAAACAGGCAATAAGGTGTGTGGTGTAATATATGCAGGTGTCGTCGTGTACTGTGTGCGATAGTGAAAAGGCCTAGGCTCAGCATATGTCACAGTAAGCTGTGACGCTGATGATTCTGCCTAGACCTGTTTGTGAGGGGTCCCCTACGTGGTTCCGAATGCCGCTGTTGCGACACACGCTGTTGCGAATTTTTTTTCCACCCTGCCTCGAAAGCTTATGGACTCAAATGATGTAGTCGAGAACGACGCTGTTTCGAAAAACATTTTCAATGCTTCATACGCTCGAATGCTCGTACTTTCGATTTATTAGTCATAATGTGTATAAAAAATATTCAAGAATAGTAAATAAAAACCAAACATTTCGATGTCAATCAACATTTATTCATCATCATATCAGCCCATGGAAGTCCACTGCTGGACAAAGGCCTCCCCCAGGGATATCAACAGCGGCCGGTCAGACGCAGTTCGGATTAAGAAAAAAATCCAATCAAAACCATAAATGTAAAATGAGAGCCAAGTTCAATATTATGATATATGCCTTGGTTGTTGACTTCAACGACAAAAGAAGTGATATCTAAATGGGTGAAAAGTTTAATCACATTTCAAAGTTGTTGTTTGTTTCACTTTGGTCATAATATATGGAGAAAAATTAAAGCTTGTGATCTAAGTGAGCGATATGGTGCAGATAGTAATTTTGCGGGACAAATCCGATGCTACGTAGCGTTTGCCTATCTACCTGCGGAAGATATACCAAATATCTTCAGAAAATTTAAAGATACTCTCTTCCCAGAAGAAGCCGAAACGTTACTAGATATTTTGAAGAGTATTATGTTTTAGGATGACTGATAAGCCGCAATATAGATGACAAAATTCACATTTCACGCTTACAACCACTTTTTCCATCGAGCCTATGGTCTATAAAAAAAAACTATTCACTCCATCCTCGTACTCAAAACAGTCTAGAAACCTGGCATCGCCGCTGGAATTCTTTGTTAGATAATAAGAGACTTGAACTGTATAGATGTATACGAAAACTTATTGAGGAACAAAATATTATGGATAATAAAATAGAGAAGATTTTGGGTAATCTACCTCAGACACCACCTAAAAAAGGGCAAAGAGTTGCGGAAAATGTTATTTCAGCAATTTTGAACAAAAAAAGTGGGCAAGAGTGCCCATAAGAGCTTTAGCTTTGAGTACTCGTATATACTAACTGTATCATGTGATGCTCATGTGCAATTGATTCATTTCGATAATAGATACCACTTGAGTAGACAATTGTTAAAACCTAGGACTTAAAGATCAGTCCTAGATTTTATGTTACACATTTATTAATAATTTAATAATAATTATTAATAATTTAATAATTATTATTATTAATAATAAATGTTGATTGACATCGATTTTTTTTACCAGCCTATACATACGCGTCCCCACCGAGGGGTACGGGCCTCCCTTCAAAACATGAAGGGATTCAGGCCATAGTCCACTACGCTGGCCCAATGCGGGTTGGTGGACCGCTCGTTTCTGAAAAACGAACTTTCTTGGAAAGGCGGGTTTCATCACTATGTTTTACTTCACCCGTGTTTCCTTAAATAAATCCGAAAAGACAATTGTTTTGTACAGGCCCGCACCAGGGTTTGAACCCGCAACCTTCCGATTACAAGTCTGGCTCATTACCAACTGAGTTATCACCGCTTCGAATATGTTTGTTTTTTATTTACTACTCTTGAATATTTTTTATACACATTGTGACTAATAAATCGAATGCACGAGCTTTCGAGCGTATGAGGCATTGAAAATGTTTTTCGAAACAACTTCGTTTGTGACTACATCATTGTTCACTAGGCCGTAAGCTTTGTAAACTCACTTTGACGCTGGAATTGCACGGTACTTAATGAAATTCACTATAGCCTCCCACCGCGTTGTGAGTTCGAAACTTTGCAGGTATATGTATTGTATGTTTTGTCCAAACAACGTAGTAGTCACTAAAAACGCCCTTTGTAGGCCAAATTTTGATTTTATTTTATTTTATTTAGTGTATTATGCTCGAATGCATAATACACTAAATAAAATAAAAATAGTTATGTATAAAATAATTATGTATTATTCGAAAAATTTATCGCGGCCTTTTCAACGTCGTTCCCAATGCATTCCACTCAATTTTTCTATGTGCAACTTGGCATTAATTTGTTTGTGTGTTCCCCCAGCGAGTGAGCATGGTCTAGGTGAACATGAATACAATAAATAATAATTTCTATCGAACTATGTATAACTCTGATTTGTTCCGTTAGTTTTGAAACATAATGTCTTGGAAACAGCAGAGATCATTTTCGCAAAACTACTTCGCGTTATGACTAAACTTCATTTTCGATAAGCTTTCAGTCTAAGTGTATGTTTGCCTAAGTTGTCGTTTGTCTACTTCGCTTAAGAATGGGCTATGTACGACATTTTAAAAATATTTTTAATTTCGTTAAATTTTTATTTAACATAAAGGAATAAGGTCCCGTTTCCTAAAAAAAAATATATAAAAAATCTATCTTTTGAAATAAAAATATAATAATTAAAAGTTTCTCAGTAGGGTAAACTAATCATAAATACGGCATTATACAATCGTGTCTTTGCCAAGCTGTCATGTCAATAAATAAAAAAACCTTAACCTATTTCATTTTGTATTTGGTTGTTTATTTTTGAGTTTTATTTTTGCTTTTGGTTAATTTTTTCTGAAGTCTTTTACTGCTACCGCATACCGGATTACGATTTAACTTTGCACGGACTTGTAGTGCTAGATTTTGACTGATTTTCTCACGACTACACCTTATTCATACCGGACTCCGAGAACTGCTTCAACGATAGTGATTAATACTCTTCGGATTTGTGGAATAACACTAATAACGACAGCGCAGCAGGCTTTGCTACTCAACATGGCATCTGACGAGTTACAGCGGTGGAGAGAACCAAAAAATGTTTTATACCTCTTTGTTCAAACACTGACATTAACTCACCAGATTTGACGTTTGTTACCATTCCAAAGGAATTGAAAGAAAGGGTGTAAAATGGTTGACAGGAATTGTCCCAAAAGTCCACTTTTTTGCTGTGAGGATCATTTAAACGTAAGTACATTGAAACGTATCTCTAGTTAGTCTGTGATTCAAACTTAAATGTTGAACTTAAACTCAAAAACCCAACGGTATAGGTTATATGTCAACCAACTGTCAATCGTTTTTTTTTTACTTTGACAAAGGAGTTAATCTGTAGAATGCTGTAATAAGCAACAAATCGTAACCAAAATTTTTAAAATTAATTATTTTTATATCTATGATCAAAATTATTTGATATATTTTTTATTTGAATATGGGACCTTAAACCTGCTTAAAATAAAAAAATCAAATTATTTTAAAAATCTTGCACATAGCCCATTACTTCGCTATAAACCTTACATGGTCTACATCGCGGTATTTATAAATATTATAAGCGTAGCCAAATTTCTTAATGTATTTATCTCTCGCCTTACAATTTGAGTGTTCTATCATAGTGATACTTTATAATATCATAGAAGATTATCTTTGAATAAACCGAGCTGCAAATAATTTTTATATGAATACAAAATAAATTGTATTTTTCGGACGGACTTTTTTTATAATATTAATGCAACCCTACCAAACCCAACATAACCTAACTTATCATAATTTCATGCAGGCGGCTCTTAAAGTTTCATAAATTAGTGATAATTACGTACTTGAAAATCGCCCGACAGACAGATAAAATCTTTTTAAAAAGATCCTTGGTGAAACATGGACCTCGAGACTCGACTCAAAAATGTTAATGTGTTAAACCTCACTTATGCAGTTTTGTGTTATAGGCTGTTCACGTGATCGCCAACGCAAAGGATCATTTCTGCGTTTTTGTATGAAGAAAACTATTTAGCTTATTGATTCTTACATTTCCCGCTTTTATTCTTACAAAGAATACTTTTTATTTATGCATCGCTGGTACCTAATGTAACTCCCGTAATGTACGAGTGACAAAGAGGACACGTCTATAAAATACACCGTAAACAAAAAGCGCTATAACAAAAGAACAGTGTGGCTGGGTGGTAACATACCTGTGACGATTCCTCAAGAAAAACATGAGTTTTTGAACAGTTACATTAATATATATGCAATTTTAATTTTAAACAGAAAGTTACTTAAAATTCGCCATCAAATTAAAGCAGTTAATAAAAATTTAACACGTCCTTCGTAGCGCCTAGTCCAGTTTCTCATTTAGGGTACGCTTAAAAACAAGATTGTTATAACAAAATCGACAGGATGTTGAAGCAGATGAAGATTTCCACGCGTCAAAGCACTTTCGATTAAGTTACAATAGATCAATAACTGCCCCGGTCGCCATTTTGGCAAATACTTCTTGCATAGCTGCAGGTCGGATTAACATCTACACGGCTGCATTTTGTGCGTAGCGTAATTAACGAGGAAGGTTAGCAACATTCTTATCTACTTATGCGAGGTTAGTACCAACTTTACCGTGACGTAAAAAAAACATTAATCTAATTTGACAATATCGCATAAGACATTGGTTCTTTGAGAAATTTAAGGATATTTCTTTGCCATTATCCTTCGATCAACTATAGAAAACTAGATACACAGTCCCATACAAAATGAAATTTAAAAGTGTCCTAACTACAATACGTACTTAGATAGTTGTATACCACTTCATGTACTATGAAAAAGTTCTAAAGTGTCAAACATTTTAATCTAATTTATACCTTAACGTAATATTATAAGGTCGAAAATAAAATCTGTTTAATTTGTAAAATACCACTTTTGTTTTTGAACAAAGGATAACGTAAGACAATTTGATGACACTGGCTGTCACGTAGAACATGGGAGGAGTGGAGTTGCCTTTGTTAATTTTAAAAATATATTAGTTGGGTCGATTTCACATAAAAAAATCTTCGTACAAACTTTTTAACAAATTCAAAATGCTACGAAATGGTGTGGTTTTCTTTTTAACCCCTGATTGTGTTGTGTATGTATAGGAGCATCATAGCTCTTAAACTGATGATGTTAATGGTGCAGTTTATTTTATTCGATGTTAATGGTGCAGTTTATTTTATTATTGCGCTGGATTTCAGATATGATTTATCAAAGTTGGTTCAGCCGTTTACTTTTATGTTAGTTTTTATGGTTTTTTATTATTAAAAAAATCACATTCATTTCAAATTAAAAGACGATTAATATACATTACAATTGATAATCACAGCCGCCGCCATTCTTCTTAATTATTGCTTATAAACATAATATTCTATGCTTATTTTTTTATGAAATATGAAATAACTTATAAAAAAAGAAAAGAAATGTGTCTTTCCCGATTACACATAGATTATGTTTTGCTTATTTAAAACTTAGTATAATTTTTTGAACAGAAATGACCTATTGAGATTAGCTATGAAACTAAATAGATATTTAAGTACAAGAAATAATTTATTTTTTAAAAAAAGCAACCAACTCAAAAAAAAAAACATTTGTCTTCTTCGCTGTCAGCATCTTTGTCTTGAAGATGAAACATATTTTTTTTATTTTATTCAATACAAGAAACTCCAAATCAAAAGTGATAAAAAGGTACATACTATTTGAGGTGCAGCTGTTTTGTGTAACCTTTTGACTCCTTTTGTAATGACATACGAGTCACTTTCTAAAAAATGCTTGGAGCAAAAGACACTACTTAGCGACGGCTAAAAAAAATCTTCACATCTTTGACGTGCGATCACGGATGTCCACTGTCCACATCGCACAGGATCTCTAGGAAAACTAAAAATCCAATAAAACTTTATGTTTGTAAACGTCACGCACGTTAAATTTTTTATTAATTCAATTTTATATGATTAATGGTTTTGCCATAATACCTTTAATGTAAGTATAGAAAACAGAATTAATATATATACTCTTTACACTAAAATTTTATAACACAGATGAAAATGAAAAAAAAAAACAATAGAAAAAAAACAGCGTCTCTATTTGTTTAAGAACAGAGTCACTGCATAACCCGAACAAATGATGTTGAAATACAACGGTATGGATTTGTAAGTTCGGCTAGTGTCTATTCAATTTAAAGGGTTATACTCTCGCCGAATGTTATTAAATTAAACTAAAAAAATGTTTTATAACCTTTTCTTGGCCAAATACCAAGATAATTTCAATTCACATATAATAATTACAAAACTACTTATTTAAAAAATGTCATTCCATATTCCTTTAATGTTCTGGAGGTGTGATTTTTACAATTTTTCACTGCGCACTGCGGCATGGTTACTTTCGGAACGAACGAATGCTACTAAACGAAAAGACAACCCAAAACGTCAAGTGGGTGATCATTTAGTGAGGGAACTTTTTTGTTGTGGATTGTGTATCTAGTTCTTTATAGTTGATCGAAGCCATTATCATTATTTAAAAAAAAATGAATTTAATGAACTACTTTACAGTCACGAACCGACTACTCATCCCTGAAAAATAGAGCGGTTTCTCACTGCATTCTGTCAGAATCTATGAAAATGTTTCGGATGCAATGCCAAACCGGGTTCGCTACATTGATTTCTCAAAATCAATGATAACAATGCCTGCACCCAGCGTATTTAACCCGGGCAGACTGCCTACCAATATGTGGAAATTGTTTGTATAATGTACTGATGACAAGAGAGCAAAAAGTAATAAGATTACACAAATAATATTCGTGTAATCAGAAACCAAACATAAATACAACAACCAGGGATACTGAGTTGAAGAAAACCAGTTGATGTTCGTCTCAACTCAACCCAATCTCTAGTTGTATTTGGAAGGGCAATTTATTTCAAACTAGCTTTTCGTCCAGGACTTCGTTCCCGTGGGAATTCGGGAAAATTATATAACCTATATGTTAATCCAGGGTGTCAGACACCTCCATCGCAAATTTTATCAAAATTGGTCCAGCCGTTCTCGAGTTATAGTGTTCGAACAAACCCGACTTTGTTTTATAATAATAGGTTTTTGGAAAACTGAATTTTTAATACTATAACGTTTTTGGATTTTCTCGGGAATACGAAATCCAAATTTAATAAAATTTTGTGGGGAGGTTTGGACAACATTAAGTTAATTTTCATCATACTTAGTTTATTGAAAGTTGTAATTGTAACAAAGGTACAAAAAAATGAGCAATGAAACGGGCGACAGATGAAACAAGATATATGTGAGCTTCGTTTTCGGTAAATAAATCCAAAGTAAACATTTATTAATTTTACTCAAAATCTCCGTTATATGACCAAGGTTTGAAATAAAAAACAATTTTTAGTAATAGCTGTTCAATCACTTAAATTATGAACAAAGTAAAGCTTGAAAAAAAAATCGGCAATGTGATAGGTAAAGACCTATTATTACAATATCACTATTTCGTGATACCCTCCATAGTACACATGAACAAGTTGCCGACCTGATTTTTTTTATTTTACGACACGTGAGCACGTTGCAACCTTTAATTTTTATTTTACTAACGAGATCACGTTACAAGACCTTAAACTTTTTGTTTGAAAAGTATCCACCATACATTTCAAACAATGAAGCATGAAACTTTTGAGTTTGTATTGTTCTTACTTTCCTACAGTCTAACAAACGTGCGCTTGCGAACCGCTCCCTTTGTTAGGTTAAAACGCAAGCCAACGGCCACGTGTCAACAGCTTTTAATCTTATGAATTGGGCCAAATTCGTTTATTTCTATGGAGCGCGGACTCTTAACACTACGCAGAAGAAAAATAATATCAGTCTTACGTAATTCATAAATAATGTACGAAATTTACTTTTTAAAAGAGCATTTTGAATGTTTTAAAATCATGATGGAGTAGTTTTCACACCAGTGTGACTATCAGAAATGACCATTTGACATTTCATATTGCTTTCATGTTTTCATACTCGTCTATAAAAAGACGTTGTGTAATAAGTTTTTAGAAATTCGAACTTTCAGAGCTGCAACTTGTCAGGTTAAAAGTTACATAAATATTAATGTCATCATCCTATCAGAATAGCCTGTCGAGAAAAGTAATAAAATTTCTTCATATTTATGAAAATTTATGCAAAGGTTACGGGGTCTTTAATAAAAATATAAGTATCGAGTGCATTATTATCTATCTATACTACACTCGCGCCTAAAATCCCTTTCGGGGTAGGCAGAGCTTCATGTGGTTTTAGAATCATTTGATGACACATTTGACATTCATTGCAAGGGTTATTATGAGTAAAGTGGTGACGGGTTGGCCTGAAGAGATCCTTTTCTAGTCTAGTTGCCAGACACACGCTCGGTTATTATAGACAGTTTTAATAACAAAGTTTTATATGCGAAAATGCAAAAATCAAGTATCGGAAGACAGTTCGAATTTAAGTTATAAAAAGTATTCGTAACACATGACGTGGATGCAAATTTAATAAATACCATAATACGTTCATTTTGAATTAAATCTATGAAGTGGTTGAGATTGGCTTAGCATACTAATGACAGCATCTCAGTATATGAGAAGAAAGAATAAATCGTTGTAGTTGCTATACTTTGTCATCCGATCCAGTAACAAACAAACAAACAATACAGTACCAGAACAATTTAACAAAAAGCAAATTTAAAATTGCATGAGAGCTCCATATAAAACTATGTTTTTACCTTTAAAGACACTACACTATCAGTTCTTGCAAGAATCAGTTCATAAATACAACAGATTTATAAGAAAATAAAAACCAATAACTACTAACAAGACCAATTATCTGTGTGTTAACGCGCAAAATTGTTCTTATTAACAACGTGAAAATAGAAATGTGAAAATAATCCTTACTAATATTATAAATGTGAAAGTAGGGATGTTTGTTACGCTTTCACGCAAAAACTACTCAACCGATCATCATGAAACTTTGTACACATATTCTCGGAGGTACTAGAAGTAACATAGGATACTCTTTATTAAATATATATATATATATATATATAGCTAATTTTGATTCTGGCAGACGCGTGAGGGCAGACGTCGTTGAAGGTTGTATGCGAACTATAAAAATTTGAATTTAAGTATCGATTATAAGATGTTGAATTGCCTTTTATATTAAAGAACAATTTTCTATTATGGGAAGACGGTGCAGTAAAAGAAAATATTGGTTTTTGGAAACAACTTAGCAGTCAAGACACAGTATTGTGTCGATCGTCAAACAGTATACGGGGACGGTACTTTTTTTGTGGCCCCTGATCCATGGGAACAACTGTTTTAGTGATGAGACCAATGTTATACCTAAGTACTGCCGTTAAGGACGTATTCCCAGCTTGTGAAGTTGCGGAATGTTTTTTCCATTACAATCGAGCAATCTATACTAATATTTTATAGAGGAAATATTTGAATTTTTGTATGTAATGAATAAACTTGGACCAATTTCAAAAATTCTTTCACCATTAGGATGCTATATTATCCCTGAGTAACATAGGCTACATAATTTTCCCGAATTCCCACGGGAACGAAGTCCATAGCGGGATGCTAGTATGGAATAAAGGTAAATCACTGGAACTAGATACCACCAAGAATGGAAAAAAACTATTGCAGTTAACCTCATATTTGCCTCTATTACCGGAAGATTTAATAACAGTAGGTTGGAATGAAATTGCCAACCTAATTGAAGAAAAATCTCCAGCGATCACAAATTTTGAAAAATATTTTAATAGGCAATGGCTGTCTAAGTTATTGCTTGCAAAAATTGGCTGTTCAGATCAAAAACACAGAACTAATAACAATAATAGCATTTTTTCAAAACAAAAGAGAAGGCGGGTGGATATAATTTTCGACAGAAAATATAAAGACTAACTGAGTAAATTAATCAGTGAAGAAATAATTTTAAAAAATCAAAAAACCCGACTGCATGAAAAGTAAACCAAACTATGTTTTTTTTTTGCGCGGGTGGCTGTAAAACTGGTCGCATCGCTTTGACGTAATCTCTTGCTAAATATTTAATTTTTGCGTAATAAAGTTATTATTTTAACTAAAATACTGGAAAACTAATTTGAGGTGTGTGTATAAAGAAGTGGTACATAAAAAAGTTGTAAAATATAATTAGTGATAAAGTTATTCGTCAATCAAGTATCTATCACATATCGTATTGAATTTACTGACTGTGTTGTTATAATGAATAAAATGGAATGCGGCGCCTGTTTGAAACCCGTTAGTCAAGACACGAAGCTATTGTGTGTGAAATGCAAAGATATTTATCATTATGGTTGCATTACTAGTGCACCCTATCGCGAAAACTTATTTGATCTGAATCGAGCGTGGAATTGCCCCAGATGCACTAACATTACCTGTCGTCGCCGTAAGGATCCCGAAAATACACCAGTTCTCCGACAAAATTATGATATGGATATGAGTTGTGATGATCTGCAAAATGCAAACACTGGCAGCAACCAAGACAAGGTAAATAGCCTCACCGTTGAGGGAGCGAGTTGCATTGCCCAAAATATCGATATCCTTGGATCAATTTTCAGATTTACTGGACAAGAAATTTGATGAAAATAAATGCATTATTCTAAAGTAATTGCAAAATAGTAAATCCGAGATTATGTCAGTAATGAAGAAGGATTTGTGCTCGGCAATTAACGTCTTAAAGTCTGAATTTACTGAGACAACTGATTTGCTCTTTTCCAAGCTCACTGACGTAGAAAGTGAGATAAGCAAGTTGCAAAGAAAGGTTAAAACCTTAGAGCTACACAACGAATACCTTAATACAAAACTGTCAAATGCCCAATCATCAAATAACGCCCAAAATGTATTAGAAACACAAGAAACTGTGTTGCAGCTGCGTGCCGAGTTAAACGAACGAGAACAAGCAATGTTGGCGAATGACTTAGAAATAGCAGGTATCCCAGAGTTCAACGGTAAATCTGTAATGCATGTTGTTACCACTGTTGCCTCACAACCAGGCATGAACATTGACCGTAATGAGGTGGTGAGCGCGGAGCGAGTCGGATCCAAAACACGTCATCAACAGCTGATCCCTACGTCATCCGACAATAACGGCGACAGAGCTCAGGCTACAGGTCAAAGTGTGTCTCCAAAGCCACGGCCTATAATAGTGCGGTTCGCCCGCCGAGTTATACGGGACCAATTCATTCAAAATGCTCAAGTCCGCAGAGGCGCAACTACGACCGATCTAGGTTTACCACCACACTCGCCACGCAAATTTTTTGTCAACGAAAGGTTAACGAAAACAAACAATAATATTTGCGAAGGTGCGAAACCAGGCTAATACGCAAGACTGGCGATTTATATGGTCGAAAGAGGGTACAATTTTTACGAGACGTACAGAAACGTCCACTGTATACTGTATATCGATTAAAAACACTAGATGACCTAGATCGCGTCTTCAACGCTTGCACTAATAAGCCGCAGTTATAATACATTCGTTATATACCACTCTCTTATTTGTCATGTCTCAAAAAAAACAACAGCTAGTAAGAGATTTGCAGCCTTTATTTTGTTACTTTTTCTGCACTTTGTAACTGTACTGCATAGTTTATTATTATTTGGCCTGCCTAACCAAACCATTTCCATGTTTATTGTACCTCCACTATTTCTTTTATGTATAAATCTCTTAATAAAAATGATTAGGATTAAAAAAACTGATATACTTACTTCGAACTGTTTGTTATAAAGCCGTGTATTTGTGTAACCATCAACCTGCTCGTGTATGTGCTGTGCCAGTGAATTACATTATAAACAATATATAAATAAACTCAAGTACCTAAACTGTTTTTACTATTATTCTTGCACACAATCAAAACAACTGTTTTTTTATTTCATATGAAAAATCGTACATTATTACAATCACTTATTTATTTACACTTATATGTACATATTAATGTTATTTATATATATTTTTTAAATGTTTAGCAGTTCACTATTAGCCTGTTTAACGCTGGTTCACTTGGTACCAAACATGATGAGTTTTTATCAGCCTTGCTACATCGATCATCGGACATTATCGCGATTAATGAGACGTGGCTGAGGGCTGAAGAGGAACGGCGTGCGCCCGCGCCGGCCGGATACAGACTGCGGCATGTACCTCGCCCTCCCAACTGTGATAAAATGCGGGACGGAGGAGTAGGTTTTTACATTAAAACAGGTTTTTACAGTAAGATACTGTTCGCACCCCGTTCCTGTTACTCATATAGATCAGATATGGATTTCGTTACGTGTCAACTCAGTAAGGCTGTTGATTGGCACTGCTTACCGCCCGCAATGGGTAAATGTTAAAACGTTTCTTGATGTCTTAACAGATTCCCTATCTTAATTTAATAATTTTGACCGTGTGATATTAGTTGGGGATTTTAATATTGATTTATTGGATAATACGACATATAACTATACTCAACTTCAGCAATTTTTACAATCATTTAGTTTAAGCAATTTTGTCACCAAGCCGACCCACTTCACATCGCACAGTAAAACACTCCTACATTTATTTTGCACTATTTACTACAACTATATTGCACTATTACTTTGCACTATTTACTATTTTACTACAAGTTGATATCGACCATATACATGAGTTGGGTGCAAATGCTATGGTCACAGCACAGTTAAAAATAAAAAGAGATAAAATACCAAGAAATACCGTTCTATACAGGCCTCTCAAAAATATTAATCTTTCAAGCTTTGATGAAGATTTATTATTTCTAAAAATAGATAAAATAACAGACTCGGACGATATAAATATTATGACCAGTGGATTTACTCAGTGTCTCTCAGTCCTTTTCGATATACACTCACCTTTCAAGACTATTGCAATACGTGATACCCATACTCCCTGGCTGACGAGCAACCTTCGTTACTTGATGCAGTTGCGTAACGAAACAAAAGCTAAATATACCAAGACAGGCTTAGATAAACATAAAAAGACATTAGACATTTTATTAGACATTTTAATCATAAGTTAAAGGAATTTCTAGTAGCCAAAAGCTACTATAGCATACAATATTTTTTTAATGATAATATAAAGTAATTTTTTTAAATTTATTAATTAGAACTTTAGCAAGATGGCCTTTATAAGATATGGTGTATTGTTATCTTAATTACCTAATTTTAGGTTTGTATTGGTAAATTTAAGTTTGAAATGTACTTAGTTGCAGCGCCCTTACAGGGTGTCACAATTACCTCACCCTTTTTGTACCAACTTTTGTGTTTTGTGACAAGCAATAAAGATATGAATATGAATAAAATTATTATAAACAGCTAAAAAGTACTACCAGTTCCCGACTCATTTTAGAGCGCAAAGTAAACTTTCAGAATCATATTAATTGTAATTTAAATAAACCCAAAACTCTATGGAAGAATTTAAAAACCACAGTCTTACCTGAGCCCATGAAAAATACTGAACTCCCACAGCATCTTCTGGATCCGGATATGATTAACACTGCGTTTCTGGAGGTACCGGGTGCTAATAATGTTTCTATTTCTTACCTTACATTTTTTGAATAGCATAGGTCAGTCTCTGCGGAATTCAAGCTTCTACCAGTGTCAGAACTTAACGTTGGTAAGGTAATATTAGATATTAAATCAAATGCCCAAGGAACCGATGGACTCAGCAGGGATATGATACTTTTAACCTTACCCCACACACTGCCTGTTATTACAAACATCATAAATAAATCAATCACCTCTAGCATATTTCCCTCTTCATGGAATACAGCTTTGGTTCGACCTATACCTAAGAACAGCAGCCCTATTACCCCTAAAGATCTTTGGCCAATTAGCTAACTTCCATACTCGTCAAGAGAGATCCAACATGGACCTTTTTTATATTATAAGATGGGTTAATAATTCTTGACCTCAATCTTGACCATAAGGTCAAGTGACGTCACATGTCACTACGTCCATACAAACTCCGTGTTTAATTTCGTTTTGCTAGAAAGAGATAGAAATAAATCTTCGATGGCTTATATCTTTTTTTCATTTCATAGTTATTCGAAAAATAGTTTTACTTAACTGTTTATTATATGAATGAAGATTAATTTAATTTATTATATGAATGAGGATTAATTAATTTGCATATTCCCTATTACGAGTGCCTACCTGGGCTACGAGAATTACAATAGGCTACGAAAATTACAACTGGCTACGAGAAATGCAGTACGCTACGAGCAGCACCGAACTACGTTATGACCATTTGAGCAGTCTTACCACTCCATAAGTCCTTCACTGATGAGCTTCAAGTGCAAACGCGATTAAAAAGGCTACCGCTTTACAAGTTTACTGACGCTTCACAAGATCAAGTGTTTTACTGGACTACTTACGCACCCGTATTAGACTACGAGCACTTTACTAGGCTACGGGCAGTCGCTCCAATAAGCTACGAGAAGTTCGATAGTCTACGAACACTTACTACGGGCGAGTTATTTACGAGTATGTACGTTGGAATTTTATGCTGTGTAAAACTTTGTTGGTAATTGAGTATTTTTACGCATTTTTTTACTCCGTATTTTTCTAGTTTTCCTCCATCCATGGGCTCTTATAAACATACTTCTGATCAAGTAGGTACCGAAAAAGAAGTGTCATTCAAATATTCGGAAGGAAAAGTTGTATGAAAATACCTAATCGTCCTCGTTTACGTCATCAAGACGGAAAGTGACAGTTACTTTAAAGAACCATTTACTTTTCCGCAACTGGGCGTTTAATATTTAAGTTCTAATGGAAAAGTCAAAGATATATCTTAATCCTTAATTACCCTAATCCCACCCCAATAATGAGTAAGTATTTTTTTGTATGTTCAATATTGTTATTGCATCCTCAGATTTGATGTCCGAGCCCTTGTGTGAAGAATAAAATCTTTTAATATACATTGTATAGTTTTTTAAACTAATGTATGATGGATCATTTAATGTTTTATCTTTCAACAGTACCGACTCTGCCGGACCGAATTGCATTTCCTGATCTACATACATTTAATTTGAGTTTATTTAAAACAATGAACAAATGTCTACAAAACCTTTCAATAAACAAATTCCTTCCATGCTGGACTGGGAGTGGAAGAAAAACTTAAAAACAATACTCATGTTTCATCTAATAACCCTCAGAATGTATGTCAAACGTTGAGTCAAGTGGTTTGAGAACCATATGATGCTCTGCCTACCACAATAGAGATGCATGAGTGTATGTATGTATCGTGGTGAAGTAAACTTCTAAGCATTTTTTCACATCCATCCAACAAGCCTAGCGCACACCTACTGTCATGGCCGTAATACATACTCGTATGTGAACCCGATTGCATATTTCCCTTATTAACTCCCTGAAACACGCGATTTAAACTTATTTATTTATTTATTAAAAATGGGTTCGCTCTTGACCACAATCTCGCTTAGGGCAAAGATGTAGTCGAGGATGTAGCGAGCTCACCCAGAAGAAGCCTATTCACTCGCACTTTAAAGATACAGGTCACCGACTTGCAAGGCTGTAGAAATGCTTTACTCTACCACTTGATTTAAAAGAGCACCGGAATTCTAGAAAGGGCTTTTACTTATATAAGTCAAATAAACTCTTATTTTCGCTAATTATTTTGTAAACAATGAAAAACTTTTCAACTTCATAAATTTTTAAAAGAATTTATACGTATTTCTCCACCTTTGTGTGGTTTACCTCAACTCCGTTCTAAGAATTTTAAGGCACAAAAAATGCCAGCAAAATTATTTGTCGTTTTTTGTCACGTTGCTCGAACACGTTTTTTCTTTTCAGTCTATGAAGAGAGCAAGTTTTGAAATAACGCTCTAAAAAAAACATTTGTCGACACGTGATGTACACTAATATTGCGCCAAGGGATATAAGTGGAGTGTGAAGAAACCAACATCATGCAAAAAAGCTTCCACTCCACGCGAATGTGTGGAGGTCGGGCAAATCTTAATGATGTAATTTAAAAAAGTATATTTCCCATTATTTTTATTTTTTCAGTTAATGCTTACCCATTCGTTTTTTTTTTGGGACTCTTACAAATTCGCAGCGCTCAGCTTGTACCTATAAAAACATGATGTGAGAACTTGAAATACGTTCAAAATAAGAACAATCGAAGTCCTGGACACTTGCTTTTTCTCCATAACGCCGAGCAAAACTTAGAAAATAGTTCTAGCACTTACCTCAACGAGGTTCGCGTTAATGTAGTCGTTGTTGGCTCGAGACGACAGCTTGACGCGGGTGTGGTCGTAGGGGTTTACATCCCGGTAGCGGTTTAAGTGTCTATTACTGATTTTTCTTGCTACTGAACTCTTATAAGCATGCTTCAGACTTTCTCTCCCAATTTTCTGTTGACAAAGATTATGATTAAGAATAGATGATCAAACGAACTTCTTAAAGTACTATAAATATTATATGAAACCTTCGATCAACTACACTGGGCGTCAAAAATAAGTAGTACAGTTTTAAAATTGCGATTTCTCCCAAACTATAAAACTTAGACCTTTGAAACAAAAAAGGTTAAAAAGAAAATTTAATCTTATTCAATAAAAACTTCATGCATTATATGAACTTATAATGCTTGACTTTAAAAAAAACGAATAAATAAAAACACTTTTTTTAAACTGTTGAAAGGTGTTGTCTTACTTAGGATTTTTGTGTTTGACACATTCGCTGCTGATAAAGCAATTGTAATTGAAAAGCATAGGTATCTTCAGAGAGTAAATTTGACTAATCATGCCTCTTTCACCAGAAGAATGTGCAAGAATCTTAGCTTTTCTCGAAGTGGGCATCAGTATGCGTCGTACTGCAAGGAGGGTGGGTGTAACTTTAAGAACGGTTCAGCGAGTAAAGCAAAGGTACGAAGAGACTGGAAACCATCTAAGGAGACGAGGTAATGGCAGACCCAGGTGCACAAGTACCCGAGAAGATCGCTTTATTGTTTCCACTGTGTTAAGAAATCGACACCTTAATGCAGTTGAGGTTCAGCAACAGCTTCTTCGGACCCGAACAGACTACATCAGTGAGAGTACAGTGAGAAGAAGACTTGCTGAAGCTAACCTGAAGCCTCTAAGACCAGCAAATGGCCCCAAACTTGAGACAGAGCATCGCGTAGCAAGACTACGCTACGCCCGTCAACACGTACAATGGGGCGAAGAAGAATGGGCTAGAGTTTTATTCACAGATGAGTCTCGATTCTCTTTATACACTTCAGATGGACGGCGGAGAGTCTACAGACGACCCGGTGAGCGATACATTCAAGCTTGTATCTCGGAAAGAGTCCAATATGGCGGGGGCTCTGTACACGTATGGGCTGGTATCTCTTCAGAGAGTCGCACAGAGCTTGTGGTAATAGAAAATGGGACTTTGACTGGTGAAAGATATGCCTCGGAGATCCTCAACGAGTATGCAGGGCCATATTTAATAAATATGGGTGATGGAGCCATCCTAATGCATGATAACGCCCGGCCACACACTGCTCACCACGTACAAGAGTACATTCAGGAGGTTGGCATCAACTTGATGGCTTGGCCATCGAGAAGCCCAGATCTCAACCCGATTGAACACGCCTGGGATGAGCTTGGGAGGCTAGTCAGAAGGCGCAGTCCACCTCCTGCCACACTCAGGGCTCTAAAACATGCGCTGATAGAAGAATGGGAAAATATTCCCCAACACCGCCTCCGAAACTTAGTGTTCAGCATGCCAAACCGGATCCAAGCTGTAATTAGAGCCCGAGGCGGCAACACAAGTTATTAAATTGTGAAAAAGTTCCAAAACGTGAAAATTAAGTGGTTGACATATCGTTAAAAATTGATACTTTTTAGTATTTATCTTAATTTTAAGTTTGAAACTTTATTCATGCCAAATAAAATATAACTTTAATAAACTTCGTTAAGTTTACTATAAACTGCTTTTTATTTCATAAGTGTAACTACTATAGTTTAGGAGTAATTGCAATTTGAAAAGTGTACTACTTATTTTTGACGCCCAGTGTATATAAAACTAGATACACAGTCCCATACAAAATGAAATTTAAAAGTGTCCTAACTACAATACGTACTTAGATAGTTGTATACCACTTCATTTATTATGAAAGAGTTCTAAAGTGTCAAACATTTTAATCTAATTTAAACCTTAACGTAATATTATAAGGTCGAAAATAAAATCTGTTTAATTTGTAAAATACCACTTTTGGTTTTGAACAAAGGATAACGTAAGACAATTTGATGACACTGGCTGTCACGTAGAACATGGGAGGAGTGGAGTTGCCTTTGTTAATTTTAAAAATATATTAGTTGGATCGATTTCACATAAAAAAATCTTCGTCTAAACTTTATAACAAATTCACAATGCTACGAAATGGCGTGGTTTTCTTTTTAACCCCTGATTGTGTTGTGTATGTATAGGAGCATCATAGCTCTTAAACGGATGATGTTAATGGTGCAGTTTATTTTATTCGAAAGCTTCTTCTTGCGCTGGATTTCAGATATGATTTATCAAAATTGGTTCAGCCGCTTACTTTTATGTTAGTTTTTATGGTTTTTTATTATTAAAAAAATCACATTCATTTCAAATTAACCCACGATTAATATACATTACAATTGATAATCACAGCCGCCGCCATTCTTCTTAATTATTGCTTATAAACCTAATATTCTATGCTTATTGTTTTATGAAATATGAAATAACTTATAAAAAAAGAAAAGAACTGTCTCTTTCCCGATTACACATATATTATGTTTTGCTTATTTAAAACTTAGTATATTTTTTTGAACAGAAATGACCTATTGAGATTTAAGAGAGGAAATTAGCTATGAAACTAAATAGATATTTAAGTACAAGTAATAATTTATTTAAAAAAAAAGCAACTAACTCAAAAAAAAAACATTTGTCTTCTTCGCTGTCATCATCTTTGTCCTGAAGATGAAACATATTTTTTTTATTTTATTCAATACAAGAAACTCCAAATCAAAAGTGATAAAAAGGTACATACTATTTGAGGTGCAGCTGTTTTGTGTAACCTTTTGACTCCTTTTGTAATGACATACGAGTCACTTTCTAAAAAATGCTTGGAGCAAAAGACACTACTTTGCGACGGCTAGAAAAAATCTTCACATCTTTGACGTGCGACCACGTATGTCCACTGTCCACATCACACAGGATCTCTAGGAAAACTAAAAATCCAATAAAACTTTGTTTGTAAACGTCACGCACGTTAAATTTTTTATTAATTCAATTTTATATGATTAATGGTTTTGCCATAATACCTTTAATGTAAGTATAGAAAACAGAATTAATATATATACTCTTTACACTTAAATTTTATAACACAGATGAAAATGAAAAAAAAATAAAAATATAAAAAAAAAGCGTCTCTATTTGTTTTAGAACAGAGTCACTGCATAACCCGAACAAATGATGTTGAAATACAACGGTATGGATTTGTAAGTTCCGCTAGTGTCTATTCAATTTAAAGGGTTATACTCTCGCCGAATGTTATTAAATTAAACTAAAAAAATGTTTTATAACCTTTTCTTGACCAAATACCAAGATAATTTCAATTCACATATAATAGTTACAAAACTACTTATTTAAAAAATGTCATTCCATATTCCTTTAATGTTCTGGAGGTGTGATTTTTACAATTTTTCACTGCGCACTGAGGCATGGTTACTTTCGGAACGAACGAATGCTACTAAACGAAAAGACAACCCAAAACGTCAAGTGGGTGATCATTTAGTGAGGGAACTTTTTTGTTGTGGATTGTGTATCTAGTTCTTTATAGTTGATCGAAGTATGAAACGCTTTATATAATTAACCAGGTAGTCCTTCACAAGTCTGGCAGGAAATGTATATAGGTACATATACATAAGAGTATTATTTTTTGATTGAATAAAACGAAAATAACATCCTGGCGCCGCCGGCTGTCAATGCCTCACTCTCTACAGATTAAGATTGGGTTTTCTTTGGATGGGTAGGATATTTTATCTTCAAATTAAGCCATTCAATGATATCTATGGACCTTCACTGAAAAAGTTCTTTAGATCATCTACACTAATATTATAAAGAGGAAAGATTTGTACCTATTTTTGCATGTTTGTATGTTTGTAATGAATAGGCTCAAAAAGTACTGGGCCGATTTAAAAAATTCTTTCACCATTAGGATGCTACATTATCCCTAAGTAACATAGGCTACATAATTTTTCCGAATTCTCACGGGAACGAAGTCCCGAGCGGGATGCTAGTCTGTTATATTTCAACGCTTCAACTTTAGATATAATCTTCTTGTTATCGCGTAGGTATAGTCAAGTGTGTGGCGAACTTGACTAACCATATTAATTTATTCAGAAATAACTAAACAAATACTTGCCTTACTATGACATACATATACATAATACTAGCCATAAACCAGTTTGTCTTGTATTATTTGACCATGTGTAATTTTCTTTTTTTTTATTTTAAGTAAGAATCCGAATATGAATAGTAAAACTATTCTGCTAGATGTTATACCTCCCCAAATAGTGAACAAGTTTTGTTATTTGGGTTCCATGATTCCAACAATCTCTCGCCTAATGCGGAGATCGATATTCGTATCGGTAAAGCGGTTTAGTAAGCTAGGCTATAGGATAACAAACATCTAACCGTGTAAAGGCTTGCATCTGGAGTAAAATCCTGTACGGGGCAGACTTTGCTATCCTATGCAAAACAAAAACGACTGAACAGTTTCCACAGGCGATGCCTTTGCAACATACAGGATCACAAACGAGAATTTAGGGCACTGCACAGCTGCCTAGATTACCAGCACTACTTAAACAAAAGCGAGTGCGCAGGCTCAGCATGTATAACGTATGGACCTAGCACGCTTACCGCGACTTGTCCTGCTTGGCGAATTCTTGCGAAAAGAGGTGGCGGAAACCACACGTTTTAAAGCTTGTGTCAAGCGAGAAACCTTCGGCGCATACCTATAACTGGTTATGAATGAAGATTTTTTCCTTCACTGTTTCTTAACTAGTTATAAATATGGAATGATTAATCCACATTCACAGCTTTGTTTCATTACCAGTTTCGAAAAAATGTATCAACTGTACACCAAACATGTGGACTGATTTTCCAATGAATATACCACCAAAGTCATCCCTGCAGATTACGCTTTACTACTTAATATTGCGAACGGGACATTACCCTCCGCTTCGTTAATAAAAGCGAACAGACCTATATGCGTTTATTTACTTTAATCAGAGAAAAGTAAGGAATAAACATAAAACAATTTAAATGTGATTTCGAAATTACTGCAATGATTGCTATACACACGGTGTGCCCAAATTGTCAAACAACATGTTATTATCATTATAATAAAAGGGTTCGGAAAAAGGCGAAAACTTTGAATTTGAATGAATACAAAGAATGACGTAACTTTATAAGATTGCTAGCTTTATTACCGTTACTGCCACATGACCGGATTAAAATTACACCAAAGAAGTAATTTTATTAAAGAGGTATTTTTAGGATCAATGGATATTAAAGCTTAATCCAAAAACTTTTAAGTTTTGACAATCAACGACACCGTACCACAAACCCAGCCGAAGGATGGCACAGGCGTTTAAATGCAAGAATACCAAGAACACTCACATTCATCGCATTTGTTGCTTATTTAAAAAAGGAAGCAAAACATAACGACTTTAAAATAAAGAGAAGCTGATTTTTAACTTATAAAAAAATCGAAGGATGATAGACTTTAAATTTCATCAGGAATTAAAGACCATTATTACAACGGACATTAGAACAGGGTCAAACCGGCACAGAAGTTTTAAGAAAAAATAATTTTAATAAATAAATTTTAAAACTACGATACTAATAGGAAAAAAGTATATGTTTTAATGGGAAAAGAACGTTTTAATTTAAAATAGGAAAAGAGATTTTCTTTTGTGTTTTTCATTTCATTTCACTAAACAATAAATAAAGAACATTTTATTATTAGATGCTTTAGTTTCTTTGCCATACCTACTTTAACACTTATAGGGTGACAATTCGGACATCCACATGTCACGTAGCTCAGACCCTTTAGTGGTACAACAGAGTATATTTATTTATAGATTCAAGTTTATTCTTTAGACGAAAACAAAAGTTGTTTGTGTTGTGACCGTACTTGTGATAGTCAAATAAAGAAGTGGTCTAAAGCAGAAATGGTCTTGAAAATGAGTGGTCGAATCCAGAACTGGTCATATCTAGAAGAAGACAAATGAAGAAATGGTCCCTAAACGCCTAAAGGCATCAAAATATGTGCCTTCTTGCTACAGCTATGTCATGTATAGGGCGCCCAAAGCAGTGAAACTCACTAAATTTAATGATTACATAAACAGAACCTTGTTCAGTGAGGTAAATTGCATTAAGCGATGGTGAAGCTATGGTGAAGAAGTAAGAACAGTGCCGGATTTATATTTTTTATGAGTGTAGGCCCCTTTTTTTCGGCGCCCCATGTACCTTCCTAAAATAATAATTTTCCATTTGTTAGTAAGGAAGGCACTAAAGTTATATAAACGAATGAATTGGTCACTAAGAAAGAGCGTAAAAAAGAAACAATAATTAAAATATTTTACGGGACTTTTTAAATAGCGAAATCATCTATAATATCATTTTCGATAGGAATGAGTTTCTAAAGGGATTTAACCACGGGCGTAGCCAGAAGAACCAGTGAACTTGTTTCACTTTTATTCTCTGTATTTGAGTGAGCGTCCTCTGAAATCTACACTGCCGCCGACGCTGCCGCCCCTAGGCCGCGGCCTGTACGGTCTATTGACAAATCCAGGACTGAGTAAAAACCACCCTCTCGAAGGATGACATGCCAAATAAAAAAAACTCTATCGCTTGCGAAGGTATTGGGGATTTTAGTAGAGGAAACCAAAAGCAACTACTTTAATAACCCAACAAAAAAAAAACAATACTTACGAAGAGATTAATTATAAGGATATAACTTTTGCAATCGCAAATGATTTGGCCGAATAGTGCCCCAGGCCCCAGACAGTTTCCCAGATGATATTTGTGTTAAAAATCTTTTAACAATGTATGATTATTAAAAATATTAGGGAAATCACTGTTAAAGCAGCGGAAACAAAGTCAATAATAAAAAGATATTGTATTTATTATCATCCGAAAACTATCCAAAAATGGCGAGAACTAGTGACAACTATATTATTTCTATCATTCACCATGGAGTTCGTACTGATATAAAATGTCCGTGGTGAAAGTGTTTGCCTGGTCCATGAAGGTTGGATCGGTATATTTTTAGGTCATCTCTTTAGATAGCCATATTTTATGACAATTCTACGTCTTTTGTCTGTCTGTCATTTTCTGTCAATAACAGTAATTGTTATTGTTATGTTATTTCGCTTGGCGTTCCTCACTTACAGAATATAATCTCCCCATTAAGTAGGTAAACTGCAGGTAGCGTTGTAAGTCGACTCATTTACGCATCAAAACTTGTAATGATTGCAGATTTTGTGGTGATGTGAAAAATTGCACATAACTTTTAAACCGCTGCTTTATATATTAAATAGTATGTACATATTTAAAATACATGCTTTCCTCTTTCGTATGTTGCATAAATTATTGCTGTAACTTGTTGGGGTACAGCACTATAGTACAATTGGCTATCTTCTTTACACAAATATATATATTAGCGTAGGCACCTTTCCATTAAGCACATTGTGCCATTTTTTATTTTTTTGAACTAATTTTCATTTTCTTTTCACTATTATTGCTTTCCTGATTTTATTTGGCTTTTGTATTTCAGTAACAGGGTATACATTATGAAAAGAAAAAAATGGTAGTTCCCACTTGTTTTATAGAACTTGACGTCATCCGTCGAAATGATACAGATTCTTCCTTATTATTTTCATGGAACTAGGTACATACTAGCATTTCACCCCGAATTTTGCTTTTTAATGACGTCAAAGAACAAATTATGAATCTTTTTTTTTTTCAAATTGCTCTGTTTATTTATTGTAAATCGAACACCGCCTTCACACAATATATAACATTAAAATTTGTCTAAGTGAATAAAATTTACATTTTTTAGATCTAAAAGTGGCTAAAATGAATGAATACTCTGAAGAAGAGATTAAAAGTTTACAAGCCTCCAGAAGACGATTGTGAAACTGTGGAAGATGAAAGTGGGAAAAATAATCCTTCGCCACGTAAAAAGGACAACTGCCCCGATTGTGTTGGAAGCGATCTGCGAAACATTTATTTTGGACAACTCACAGCCGAAGAATTAAAAAATGTACCATCGTGTATGAGAACCACACTAGAGCGTAATCCGCCATATTTTAAAAATAAATGATGCCTGTAAAAATAAGCACAGCAATGAAGACGAATAATGTTTTCGACGAAGCAGGAGAAATGATAAAAAACATTAAAACATATCTTTTAGATGTAACGTTTAATGTACAGTCGCTTTTACCTTGATTCGATAAGTCAATCATAAACGTAGCTCTGCCTCTCACGAACCGACTAGAGGTTTCATTCGCCGCTGCAACACAGGTTTAAACCTAGTGCGGGGTGAGTCGGCTGATAGTCCGTTTTGCGAAGCAACACAATGTGTACTCGTAAAAGGACATTGACAGGGTCTGGACCAAGTGCTGCCCAGAATGAACTTATAGTGCATTTTGTTCCTCAAGCCAATACTAATCTGT